>CM068298.1:68910874-69216436 GCA_034768395.1 Linum lewisii
ATGTCATAAAAAACGACAAAGGATGTAAAATCATTGTCTAAAGCTGCTACATTTTGCATGACTTTTGGGAATTTGTTGGTACCTTGATTTAATCATGAATATTTTTTGGGAAAATTTCCATGGAAATTGATAAATGAACCCTCCCCAAATTACTGCAAACCCCAAATGGGTCTTGTTGCTCCCTTGGACGTTAATGGCCGAAAAAATCTCACATTTTTAGATTGTGCATGGACAAAATGACTCGGTCTTTCCTTGCAAAGTTTTGACCCAAAATTTTTGGCTGTTTAGATTGCGAGGGTTGGAGATGATAGAATTAAACGTATTGTTTTACGTTTTAAAACTCGAAAGGATTAGAGCCTACAAAGATAAAAATTTATAGATGAAAAATATAGGAAAAAGAATCTCCAATCAGCTAAAAGGGGTTTGGTTGAATCAAAATGAGTTTCTAATGATTGAGTTTTGGGGCATGAAAATTTAAAATTATTTTTTTTAGTTGACTGGTTGGCAGTAAATTTTGGATAAAAATTAAACAAAAGTGGATAATACGATCTCTTCCTAAACAAACTTAGTCATTTTTTGTCAAAGATAAATGTAAGTGACCAATATGAAATTGGCTTAACAAAATGCCCAAAAATTTTATTAACCAATTATTAATTAGCCTTCATGTGGAGCTTTATTAAATTGATAAAGGTTAAAAGGGGAAGGATGACCAAAATTTTCATCTCGGGGTAAACCCTTTGAGGCTATGCCCCTCAATTTGGGGGGGGATTCGAGCCTGTGAAGGGGCGAGGTTAACACCCTTTTCGGTTGGTCGAAGTGGGGGTAAATTTTTGGTACTTTACGGGAGCGTGGGGTGACATGCTAAGGTATTTTTCGATGAAGGGGCTAATAAACGGGGGGCTAATCAAATTACTTGTTTTAATGAAGTCAACTTTTTTCGTTTTTCGTAAAATTTTTTAACAATAACAAATATGGATTTTAAAAAAAAACCCAATTTTTTCTAAAAAACCCAAACCTTTTCCGGCAATCGTGAAAAGGGGTTTTGGGCTCAAACCCAAAAAAAGGAAAAAAACAGTTTTCCCCTTATTTTTAATTGGGTTCTTTTGGGAATTTTAATTTTAAAAAAATTTGTATAAAAATTTTTAATTTTTTATTTTAAATTAGGAAATTTTTTGACCAAAAAAGTTAGAAAAAAATTGAATTTTCAAAACAAAAGGGCAACAATTTTAAATTTAACTTTCTAGGGGTTAATTTTTTTTTAAAAACTTAAATTTAAAAACCGATGATCAATTGAAAGGGAAAAATTTTGATTTTTTGGGCCCCCCAAACTCAACCCCCCCAACAAGAATTTCCACTCTACCCAAATACCCCACATTTTCGTTGTTTTTATTGGGGCCCGAGACTTACCGGTTGTTCGTCGTAGTTGAAAATTTAAAAGCTTCTCTACAAATATTAATAGTGAATAAACTAAAAAATTTATTGCGATGAAACCTCATCTCGCTCCAATAAAGATCAAACCTCCATTTTTAAACGAGTACATTTTGTTACCCACGTTAAATTTTTAAAAAAACTGACAAAAACCCCCAAACCCCTTTTAAAATCACGGGTCACCCAGAACATTAAAAAGGGAAAAAGGTGAAAAGTATTTTTTAAAAAGATGGATGCATGAATTAATAGGAAAAAAGACAAATAGTTTGAAAAACCCATTAAACGCACAACTCCAAATTTTCCCCATTTTTTTAAAAAAAACCTTTCCCTTTCCTTTAAAAATTTTTTTTATTGATAAAAGTAAGAATAAATACTTAGAAAAAAAAAAAAAGAATATTTTAAAAAAAATAAAACAATTACCTTGAAGACATTACCAGAATTTTACCCAAATTGGGGAAAAACTTAAAGGGGCGCAATTCATTCATAAAATGACAAATAAAATTTTTTCAGAGCTCAGATTTAGAAATGACAGAGCCCAAACTTTTCCCCTTTTTCCCTCAAAAACAAATCCATCACTTTTTAAAAAGACCAAGACCCCCCAAAAGTTTTTATTTTTTTTCCCCTTTTTCTCAAACCTATTGAATAAACAGTAGCACATACTTCACATACCACGCTTCTTTTTCCTTTCACCTTTAATTTAATTCCCTTAATTTTGGAAGGCCAAAAATAATTTTCTAAAAAGCTCTCTTTAATTTTTTTAACCCAATGTGAAAGACCGGAAAAGAAACGTGGGGCGCTTCGCACCACTTTTCAACAGATTTTTTGGGGGGGAAAAAAACCAAAAACCCCCCTCCAAATCAACCCCTTAAAAAATGGTTGGCCCACTGTTTTTTAAGAAGGGGGCAAAATCCACCTTTTCAAAAATTTGTAACCCACCCACTTCTTCCTCTTTTGTTTAAACCAAAAATCCGGAATCTTCTTAAAAATAAAAATTATTTCGTCTCCACAAAGAATCGCCTATTTTTTAAAAAAATTTTTTTTTAACACCCTTTTCCTTTTTCTTGAGCATTGTAAATTAAATATATTATTTTTTTCCTACCCTAAAAATAAAAATTTACATTAATTTTTACTTCAAAAAATAAAATAATAAAGCAAAAAAATATTCCCTTATTTTAAAACCCTTTTTCCCATTTCATTTTGTTTTAAAATTAGTTTTTAATTATAATTTATTTTTTTTTACTTAATGAAATATCCCTTTATCAAAAATTTAAAATTCAGATTAGTAAATCAAGATCCAAGTTAATGAATTACTAAATTTGTCTTCGTGTTTTTCGAATTCGAAGTAGGGGTGTGTTTTTTATCAATTACATTTTATTCAACAATCTTATCATTTTTTAATTTTTTGTGCTTTGTGTCGCGGAAACGCACGAGCAATGCTTAAACAAAAAAAAAATATTTAAAAGATTTTCATCGAATTAAGAAAAAAGTTCATCAAACTTTGGAAACAACCTTATAACGATAATCAATTAAATGATACTTTAAAATTCGTAAAAAACGAAAAATACAATTAGAAATTTAAATACCAAAAGTTCAAATTCAAAATGGGAGAATCTAGCTTATTAAAAATATATCAATCAAAATATTACCACTAAAACTACAAGTTTGTAACTTCTTATGTTTAAATTTTTTTTATATTTAAACTAATTCAAAGTTTTTAAGACTTTATGGTGCTCTAAGTTGTTATTATTGGGTAATTTATCTTAAAAAATGATTTTATTTAATATTATTCGTTATTTCTCCAAAATTTAGAATTATATATCATCTTTAGGTTAGACCCCCCCGACGGGCAGGAAAAATACATTTATTAATACCTTACGAATGATGAAACCCCAAAACTGGCATGAGCGAGGAAATCTCCACAGCTCGGCAGGGAATTCTGGTCCAAATTTTTGGGCAATCATCAAACTAGGGATCCCAGATGCAAAACCCCTTACTTGTGTTGCTAGGTAAGCTTGTAAAGACTTGCACCCACTTACACCAAAAATTAAATTGGGGGGGAGTTCCGGCAAAGATCGAATACCACACAGCCCTTAAACCAAATCTTTACAACTTGGAAAGCTTAGGATACGTTTGGATTGACCCCCAAGGCTTCTGCATCACCAGATCAATAAGTAAGCGCTGCATTCTTGGAACTGGAAGGCAGTGACGTAATACCTCTTTAATAAAAGAGCTCCGCAAATTTTATATTCCCCCAAATTAGATGGCAGGCTTTTTGAACCCCACAATTCCTTATAAGAAGAAAGTTAAGCCTTCACAGGTTTCCCAGATCTCCGGCAAATTTCAATCAGGGCTCCCGGCAATCCGACTAAAAAACCATTCCATACACTCTTTTTGGGAGGCCTTGAGTTGAGAATTTTTAAAAACCCCAAATGCAATATAAATGAATATAAATAAATCCATCTCTCTTTATTGAAGTATGGCCCCAAAAAACCCTTCAAGCTTGTTGTAACTGCAGGAAATTTGTAATGTTTTTCCCATAGAACGTAGAATCCATTTTTTTGCTTGACATTTAAATTGCATTGGGTAGCTCTAACCTAGGGATGTCCTTTTAAATCCCAAAACCTCCAACTCTTTTGAATTAATCTCTGGGCATGCGTGACTTTGAGACATTTTTTTACTCCGAACATCTTAAAGCAACTTCGATCAATTTAGGGGGAGACGCTTGAGGTTTTGGGAATAATGAGTCTAATGTTAAGCTTGGCAAATATTGAACTAATAGGGTCCTCAACAGGCCTTTCGCATCACAAGAGGAGTTCTTCGAGATTTGAAGAACGTGATTATCCGGGATATAATTAGATTTTTCAGTAAGGGGAAAAATAAGACCACAATTTCCCAGTTGGGGCTGTGGAAAAAGAACAAAAGGTCAACTAATCAGAAAAAAGAATGAAATAACTATTAAATATGGAATCATTAAAATTGAACCCCAATTACTTACTTGATCAAATCCTTCCCAACATTTTCGAATTGGACTTCGGCTATAATGAGTTGGACGAGGTGTTGGGACAAAATTTTGAGGGTAGAGATTTTCGGGGTATTCCATCCCACCGCAACAATTTTAAAACCCATCGGGAAGGGATTTTAAGTCCCCCAAAGGCCAAAATGAATTTTATAATTTTCCACCAGGATAATGCTCCAAACTTAAGGAATGTAAGGAAAATTCACCCCCCAAAAAGGGGCCGGCTTCCAAGTACATTTCTTTGTTTAGAAAGTCCAACCTTATCCCTTCTTTTTCTAGGGTTCCCCCCAGTGGATTTACCTTTTCCATCCATGTCAACCATTTTTTCTTTTCTTTCTTCTTCGAAAAACGTTTCTCCTTTTTAAAAAGGGTTTCAAAAAGGGGCCAATATTTCACCCTGGTTTGGGGAAAATTTATGAAAAATCATCGGCACTGCCAACCTACGGGCGTTTGTGAACTTTGGTTTCTTCATTGACATATTTCCAAGCCATCTCCAAAACAAATCATGAAACCACAATCTTCCTCTTCCAATCTTCCCAGAAACACAAGTTAAGAGGGATCATCAATTAGACCCCTTCCCCTTGGCGTAACAGAGGTGCATGGTCACCATTACCCAATGTGAAAACTTGATTTCCAGGATTTAACATCAACATCTAGAAATTTTTTTCTTCTCTTCCGCCCCAATTTATCTAATTTTTCCCTCGAATTTAAACTTCTTTCTTGCTTCTTTCCCCCAGAAAACTTCCCCAATAATTTATCTTCTCCAAAAACTTTGACCCCGATTTTATCCAAATTCCCACCAATATGGATTTGCAAACATCCCCATCTTCCAATTGTTTCCTTTTGAAGCACAACTAAACAACAATGGTTTTCCTCGTAAACCCAAACCCAACTTAAATCTTGGGCCTTGCTTAACACTTTTTTTCCAAAATTTCCTATCCCAGCAAAGATTTGGGAAATTAAAGATCTCCTAAAGAATTGTTTCCAATTGAAAGTCCCAACTTTAAAAAACAATGAATCCTTTCAACGGAAAGGGCCCCTTCGATAATATATACCAAAATTACGAAATTATCTCCACAAACTGAATAAATTCCACTTTCCTTCAACCCTGACTTTCCAAATTTTAAAATGTTGGGATAAAAATTTTATTCCTTTGTTGGAGAAGTTATCCTTCATAACATGCTTTGGCGGAGTTGTTTTCCCCACACCCCCATTTCCCCAAGCCAATATCCCAGTATCATCTAATGTGTCCATGGCTAACAAACGCTCAACTTCAAAACCGTGAACCCATACAACCAAGGGTTTCAGACTTGATACCCGGGCCCTGTCTATCAATCGTTCTGAAACGTCTTCACAATCCCCTCAATCATTCAGATCAATCCTTAAACGACCAAGACAAAGCAAAAGTGAATAATATAAAAAAGACAATAAAGTCATGAGTTTGAATTAACAAACCATGCTTTCAAATAACTTAAAGGAACAGAAAAATTAAATAAATCAAAAAAATAAATTTTTTTCAGCCCGTTGCCGATATTGATATTTTGGTTGTTTAATTTAATAAATTTGTAAATTTCGAACAATCTTTTATATTGAGAGATTTAAATGTATTTTAAAAACTATAAACCAACTAAAATTTTGAAATTCGGGATTAAAATTAAACTAAAACTAAAAGAAACAAAAAAAATTAACGTCTTACTTTATTGAAAGTTAAATATTTAAATAAAAAATATAAAAATATCTAATAATTTTTAATTTTAGTACCAAAAAACCCCATAAATTAAAATGTAATATTGTGATTAATTTAGAATTTTGAAAAAAAATATTAATTTACCACCAAAATAAGTTCAACAAATTTGAAATGTAAAATGCATCTCCCTCGAAGCATTTGCAAACAAAAAGAGTAGAGACAAAAAACCAAAACTATCAATAAAATTTTTTTTGAGGAATTTTAACCTCAATTGGCCCGTTTTGAAACCCCTTTTGAATAATTTTGAAAATAAAATCATTTTTATAAATTTAGTTTGATAAAAAGCCTAATTAAATTTGACTCAATTCGAAACAATCCTAAATTATTAAATAGTAAATATTTGAACTCACACTTTACTTACGTCCACACTCATTACCTCACTAGTCTGCTCTTTTCAAATACAATCTTAGTTCTCCAATTTTTCTTTGCTCAATAATTTCCCTTAAAAAAAAATCTCTATTTCAAAGAGAAAATTTTCAAAATTAATTGGCAAATACCTCTCCTTAAATATTCATAATTTTTTAAATTTAAACAACTATTTTTTTAAAATTTATACTTCTTTTAAAAAACTTTTCAAATAAATGTCTTCAAAAACGAATAAAACCTTAAAAAATTAACAAAAAAATTTATTTACCAACAAAAAAAGTTCGAGACAAAAGAAAATAAATTGCAACCCCTTAAAACATTTCAAACAAAAAAAATTAAGGAGACTAAATACCCAATTTTTATAAACAAATCATTTCGAATAATGAAACATCAACTAAACCCGTTAAAAAAAGGGAAAAAAAATGAAAATAAAATAAGTTAAAATGGATATATTTAAAATTTGATGAAATAAAGCTCAATTCAACCTTACTCAACCCCATCAATACTATAAAATTTTTTTTAATAGTAATTGACATTTTAACCCAAATTTCTTCCCACGACAAATACTATTAAAACACTTTGACCTCACAGGTCATTGCTCTTATTAACGTATAATCTTATTTCTCCAATTTCTCTCTAGCTCAATAGATATATTAATTGAAAAATACTTCTCTTAAATATTCATAATTTTTTAAATTTATGCAACTCAATTTTTTTGTTCATACTTCTTTTAAACAAACTTTTTAAATTAATGATGTCTTCTTAAACAATATAACTTCAAAAAACTATAACAAAATATTTGATTTACCAACAAAAGTAACCTCGAGACAAAAAGAAAACGAAATTGAAACTCTCTTAAAACACTACAAAAAATATGCTATTTGGCGTCGGTCATACACGCGTTTTAGCGTCGGTCATGACCGACGCCAAAATAAATAGCGTCGGTCGCAAGACCGACGCCAGATACGGTGATGCTATAATTTAGCGTCGGTCGTTTGGTCAACCGACGCTAAAATAAAACACGACCGACGCTAAAATATGGTTTGACCGAGTGGGTGGCTGACCAACCCAATTTTTTCATTTTTTGTTTTCATTTTAATTTTTCATTTATTATTTTCGTTTTTATTTTTTTTTTTTTTCTAATCTGGGTTTTTTTAGATCGGGTTTTTTCCAGATCTCGTTTCATGGCTGCGTCGTCGGTGCAGGCGGATGTGTGCCGGTGGACGCGGATGTGGCCGTGGACGCGTGCGGATGTGAGAGCGGACGGCGCTGGGATGTGGCCGGTGGTCGCGGTTGGGAGGGAGTTGACGGTACGGCTGAGAGGGGGGAAGAGAGTTTGAGGGAGAGGAGGAGAGTTTGTGAAGGAGGAGGAGAGTTTGGAGAGTTTGAAGCAGGAGGAGAGTTTGGAGGAGGAGGGGAGGAGGCTGTGGGTTGGAGGAGGAGGAGGCTGGTGCTGGAGGAGGAGGAGAGTTTGGAGGAGGAGGAGAGGAGCTGTGGGTTTGGAGGAGGAGGAGGAGGAGGCTGGGTGGCTGGAGGAGGAGGAGGAGGCTGGTGGCTGGAGGAGGAGGAGAGGAGGGGTATTTGTGCAGAGGGAAGGGGACTTGCAGTGAGGTGTGATGGAGAGATGTTGAGGTGACTATTGGTCGGAGTATTAATGATTGGAGGGGAGGTATAGAATTGGAACGTTACTTGTTTTAGGCGTAATGGACGGATCCGAAGATTGAGAGAGGTAGAATTTGAGATTTGGGTTAAGATGAGGATTTAAATACTTACTTTTTAGCGTAGTCGATGACCGACGCTAAATACACGCGTTTTAGCGTCGGTCATGACTGACGCTATTATTTAGCGTCGGTCAGTGACTGACGCTATTCCTTTCTGCTGACCGACACCAATTTACCAATCCGGTCAACCAAAAATTGAACCAAAACCGGATAATAGCGTCGGCTCTTAGGCCATTTTAGCGTCGGTCGGTCATCAACCAACACTAAAACGCGAAGTCAACTTCTTAGCGTCGGTTGTTGACCGACCGACGCTAAAAGGTGTTTTTTTTGTAGTGAAACATTTGCAAACAGATAAAGTGGAGACTAAAAACCCAAAACTGTTATATAAAATTATTTTGAGAAATGAAACCTCAATTGACCCGTTAAAACTTAGAAGAATATGAAAATAAGGCTCATGTTACATGAATATATCTATGTTTTGATGAAATATGCCTAATCCAACCTACCTCGAGTCGATCAATATTATGAATTTGTTAATAGTAAATGACTTGTAACTAGGCTTGGCAATGGGTTTCTGGAAATTGGGTACCCACCCAAATCCGGCCAAATTGGGTGGAGATTACCCGTTGACTGGGTAAAGTTGACGGGTATGGGCAAACCCGGTACCCAGTTAGAGCGGGTAACGGGTGGGGACGGGTTTTAAGGTATCTGCCCCATACCCAACCCGATGGGTAACCCAATATGAAACAACGTTGTATTAGCCATAATATAACATCTATGTTTAATGAATTAGACCCAATTTCTCCTTCATTCATTCAACTCGTCACTTCAACTCATCGATCGAGCAGTCTTTCGTTCCCTCTCGAAACCATAAACGCTCTAAAGATCGTAGTTCCATCTCGAAAATCTCTTTGCAATCCAGATACATAGAGATTTGGGGTTCACCCAATAGGTATCGGGTAAACCCGATACCCATGTCGGGGCGGGTATGGTTTGAATTTTTTACCCATTTAGTATCGACGGGCGGTACGGGTAATACCCATTTAACAAACGGGTGGGTAGTGGATATGTGGTATCCGGACCCGTGGTACCCATTGCCAAGCCTACTTGTAACCCACTTTCCCATGACTAATATTACTATTACACACGTGCTCTGACCTTATTACACTTTTTCCAATTTTCTCTCTTATTATAATGTACCCAAAATCTATTTTTTTTAATTTTTTTTTTAACTCTTCAAAATTTTTCTCCTTTTTAGCCACAAATCAAAAAATAAAAGATATTAAAATTAAAAATAAATTGGAGCAAAAATAAACTTTTCTTTTGAAATATTCATGCCAAAAAAACTTTTAAGGAAAATTACAACGGAAAACTGCGATAAATTGTTTAATCCCATTTTCTTGCTCAATGAATAAATTGACAAATACCTTAAAATTCATATTTGGTGTTGTATGAAAATTTGGGAAGAAAAATTTCCACCCTTTACACAAGGACAAACAACATGTGAAACCGGTCTGCCGACAGGGTCGGGATGGAGCCCTACGCCGACGTCGTCCCGAAGACCGCCAAGAACTTCTGCTTGCTATGCACCAAGAGGAGGAGACTTACCCGTCTGAAACGGCACCGGAGGAGAGTTGTTCCACGGAGTCAAGTTCGCTGACAAGAACTTCGTCTTGATGCTTTCCGTCTTCGACTTCCTGTCCCTGTCCTGATGGCCATCGCCCCCCCGGGACTACCGAATCTTGTTTCTTCTTATGTACCAAGAAGGCCGAGTGACTCGACGGGAAGCGCATCATGTTCAGATAGGCTGTTGAAGGAATGGACGTTGATTGTGAGATGATGAGGTGTCCGTACCACACGTCGAGAGGAGGCCGTTGACCAGAGGCGTGGAGGAGGGTCGAAGACAGTTTCCTGATGGTTGTAAGGACGGTTTTTTTTCCCTCTCTCTTCGTTTTCAAAATTTTTCGTATTTCATTTTCCTTTCTTTAATTTATTCTTAGTTTTATTATTATTTTATCATTATTTTACTTTGTTTTAATGGAGCAAATGTTCTATTCAAAGAGCAATCTCGTCGATGGTGCAGTAAGGGAATTGTGCTCCAGAATTGAATCGCCAGATGTCATTGCTTCCAGGCGGGGGTTTTTTTTTTTTTTTTTTTTTGTTTCTCTTGTCTTCTGTTTTGCAGTAAATGAAGATTGGAATTTGTTTGACTACTCTCACCTAGGGAAGGAGCAAGGGCAAAGGGTGAGAGAAAGAAAAAAGAATGGTTGTGTCTCCGGTGTGGCGGCGGTTTCTCCGGCAATGGCGACGGTTACCCGGTGATGGCAGCGGTTACGGCTGTGACGGTTTTTTTATTATTTTTTAAATTTTCTTATTATTTTATTTTTCTTCTTCTTTTCTTTTACTTTCTTTTTATTTCCTTTATTTATGATTCCTATTATTTAATTATTTTTTCATGTGTTCTTACCGTGAGTGGTAGATGGTTTTTTCGGAGTTCAAGGGGCCTAATTGTATGGTGTTGAGCAATTGGCTCTTCTTTCTACCGTTGTTCATCTTCAACGGTTGGATGTTGTTAGAGATGGATTGTTGTCAGAGATGGTAGGACGAAACTATGGGGTACCCAGGTATACTCGATCCTATTATGATTAATCTTCTTGCTTTTTGAGACACATATATTGTTGTGTTCTTTGTCTGGTGTTTTGTAGGAGGACAGAGAAGGGATGTTGAGTTGTTGCTTTCCAAGAGCAGCTAATCGACGCTCGCATTCCAGGAGTAGCTATCTTTGAGAAATTCATTTGCATGTGGATTCCTACTCCTTCATAGTGCTTTATGACGGTTCGCCGTTCAGGTAACAGGGCCCCCATTACGTGGCTCGTATGGCCCTGATAACCTCCCGGGAGTCGTGAAGGTAGACATGACTTCCCGGGTTGGGACTTGATGTTCAATTCCTTGTTTGTGCTTGCTGTCTCCGTATCTCCGAAAGGAGCTGCCTATGTCAAAAAAAAAAAAATTGCAAACAAATAAAGTCGAGAAGGATGGAGCCGCCTCCGTCGTCATCCCGTCGCCGCCGCCATTGAGCCTCTCCATCTCCGTCCAACCCAAATCCGTCGGCGCTGAAGTCTGAATCTTGTTCTGCTGCGAGGATCTGAGCTTGGTTTCGGCTTTTCTTTTCTCCTCTCTCAATTTCAAGATTCCGCGACGAACAGAGTAACGGTGCTACTGGAAATCGGGAATGGCTAGTGATACTTCGATTCCGGCGAAGACTTGGGCGTCAGTGGTGGCAGACTCCTCTTCAGATCTTTGATATGTTGATTCGAGGGAACTGGAGGAAGATGGTTCTCTGATAATTCCTCAAGAGGTGATAGACCTTGGGCTGAAGAAGCTGAGAGCAGGAGTGGTGGCTCAGTTCTTGGGAGCCCCTCCTCCGATTAGGGTCTTTGCAGCCATGGCCAACAGGCTTTGGGGTTTTGAAGGTACGGTGATAATCTCAACAATATCTGATGGATTCTATCTAATTGAATTCCTTCGGAAAAGCTATGCGATTGGGTGCTTAGCCGTTTTTGGCATATTCACCACACCGCTATGATGCTTAGGAAATGGCAGATAGGTATTGCTCCTTTGGATTTGACTGAGAAACCTGTACCGGTATGGGTATCATTGTTGAATGTTCCTCCACAGCTCATAACAAAAGAGGGCATTAGTCTCGTTTCTAGTCAGTTAGGGACTCCGATGAACAAATTCGTGAGGGATGGTCTTACAGTTAAAGTGTGTATTGTCATGGCCCTTGACAAGCAGGAAAAGAGTGAAATTTCAGTGGTAATGGGAGGAGAAAGACTCTTGATAGAAGTCCACATCCCACAGTTAGGAAATATAACAGAAATCGAGTCAAGAGCGTTACAGATCAAGTTTGGGAGGTGAAAGGAGTTCAACTTGGGGCCCCAAGCATGGTCGATGGAATGCAAGGTAATGATTCTAAGCCTTCTTATGAGGAGGAGGAACCACCTAGAAACATTGACATTGGTTCAAGCAATGGTCCTATTTCCTCTTCCGGGGGGGAAGGGAACACCTGTTTCAAGGGGAAGAAGGTAGTAGGTAGTGGATTTCAATCTGTTTGGCTAACTGCAGCAACTCCCGTGAGTCCCACAATTGGTATGAGTGGAACGAACGTGCAGCATGATGGCTTGATTTGTAGTGAAAGTGATACAGAAGAGGATATTAATATTCGAAGCGAGACAGATGAGGTGGAGTTGCTGCTAAGGTCTCCATTAAAACCGACTTTATGTGACTATCTCAGTATTGGTAAGGAAGGTAAACCCGCTGGTAGACTGAATGTGGTTGCAAGACGGACTAGAACTCGTCGTAACTAAGGGTTGGACTTATTCTTGTGCTGGAACATCGTGTGAGGAGGACAAACTGTTTTCTCTTTGATTCGAGTTTTGGGAGGTTGGAAAGTGGAGATTTTGCTCTGAGGATGATTTAGGAGAATGGCTTGCGTGAAGCTGCAGTTTACATAAGGCTGTAAACTGGTTGCTCAGTTTTGCTTGTTTAAATTGGCCAAGTCCAACAGCTACTTATTAAGTGAAGCGGTTCAAATTGGAATTAGGTATTTAACTCAATTTGGAAGAGTTTTTGGTGGTAACAATTATATAGAAGAGTTTTCTCATAGATAGGAAAATATTGTAGTTTTAGATCTCTTTTGGTGGGTAGCTTGACAGAGGAAGAAGCTAGAATTTTGTAAGCTTCTTAGTTCTTAGTTATTTTGAGAAATAGTTTGTACTTAATGAAAATTTGATGAAATGAAACCTACTAATTCATCAAAAAATATATATATATAAATAAAGTCGAGACTACAAAAAACCAACACTATCCAAAAATAATAATTTTGAGAAATGAAACCATAAAATTGGTTTGTTAAAACTTAGTTGACTATGGTAAAAATCATTTTATGAATATATTTTAGGTTTGACAAATATGCTCAATTCAAATTGACTCAACTCGATTAACCTCTGAATTTGTTAATAGTAAATGACTTATAACCTCCTTTAGTTAAGATCTCATGACTCAGATTATTACACACTCTTGACCTTAGTTACCATTACCCTTATTAAGGTACAACCTTATTTCACCAATTTTCTCCAGCTCAATAGATATATTTATCTAAAAAATATTTCCCTAAATATTCATAATTTTAATTTATACAACTTGATGTTTGACCAAATTAATCAATAACTTAGTTAGCTTGAATGTCTTTAACACATATATATGATGTGCTTTAATTTTTTAAGTAATCTACGACTGGTAGTTACCTTCAATGTCTTTTAAGAATTCATGTGAGCAAATACATCTACAAACATATATGAATGATTCAATCAATATCAAGTTTATATGTCTCATTCTCACAATTATCGTCATGTGTGTAAACATGTTAGTGTTATATATGCATACATAGGGTGGTAAGTAAAGTGTTTGAGTATATAATGTAAGATATTATATGTGGCAGAAAAATAAATTATTTCATTTTAGTCCCCACTTAATTAAATATCAACACAAAGCCCGATTTAAACAAAAGCATCATCATCTGTCAATAAACTATATGCATGAATTATTACCAATTTTTTCACTATACTCTTTATTTAACTTGTTAGTGTATTTATACAATAAAGTGTTGGTTATCATAAAATCAATGAATTTGCAAATCATTAAGGGTGAAATGTGCTTCAATTTGTACAACAAAATGTCGAGAAGCAATATGCTTTAATGTTTCCATATAATTATAAATTAGTTTGTGTAGCTTAGTTGGTAAATCATGATACTTTGATCCTTGAGGTTGTGGGTTCAAGTCTCATAGTTGCTTAAGATTTATCACTTTTATAATAAATAAAACATTTTATTCAAAATAAATTAAATTAAAATTCATTGGTTGGTTACCTTCCTACAATTAAGGAGAAGTATGGAGAATCCTAGGTGGCAATTATAAAAAGTCTAAAATGCTTATATATGTTTGTAGAAGTAACTTACTTGGTGTCCTGTGAAGTATGGCCAGCACAATTAGCCACAGCTTTCAAAGCATCCATCCATCTCTTCTTATCCTCTGAATAGGTACTTGTGCCTTTATATTCACGATCAATGGTAGTCGCGTAGCTTCCAGAGTCATTTGTCACATCAGACGGATCTACTTTCCAGAAAATCGGTAGAACTCGATGTCCAAATTCCACCATCCTTCGAGCTATGGTAACCACCTCTTTCAAGCAATAGATTGAATCAGCAAATTTCTCAGAGAAAACCACCACAGAAAGAGCAGATCTTTGGAGGATGGAGATCAGCTCGTCGATGCTCTCTGTTTTCTCGAGCATGTTGTCAATGAAAGTTCTGATTTGCTTGTCGGATAGAGCTTTCATGAGGTGGCTGGTGAAACCAAATCGGGTATCACCTCTGAAGCACAAGAATACATCGTACTCCCATTCTCCGACATACGAAGAACTATGAGATGAAGGAGGAGAAGATGGAGGTAAAGGGGCATTGAAGAAGCTGATGAGAAGAAGAAGACCATACTAAGGGTATACACTCTCTGGTTTGCTGTAGGAAAGAGTATTGGGATGGAAACGAAAAGCTGTCTTTAAGTCATCAAATCATTTTCCTCCACACACTTAAAATAAAATAAAAGGTGAGGGTACCTGAACAGAAGCTTCCTTCGTGGAAAATAATGTACCATAGAAGGTGTGGGACACCTCTCACACGTATGCCTTTGCCATTGACTTGAAAATTCTCAGTAATTCTATAATAAATTACTTCCCAGCAATATCAAATTCGCATCCTCGCAGTTTCCAGGAAGGTACATAATGTGTTAACCACATCCTGTAACATGAAATCCACACACACAAAAAAAAAGATCATTGCTTTAAAATGACATGAACAGTATGGAATTCAATATCCTTTTTGGTTTAAGTCGTCGAAGGAGCAGCAGCCTTTGTTGAAAACAATGCAAATGCAGTCAATACCAAAGCTTCTTGTCCCCTTGTTGCAAGTTACTGTAAGATAAAGGTATTAACCACATCATTAAACATGAAACATCAAACAATGGTTCACACTGACAATTGATATTACAGAATTGAATATCTCTTCATCAAGATTAAGGCAACCAAAAGCAAAATTCACTATTATAGTCAGCCTAGTCAAATAATATTTTTTAAACACTTCCTTCTTGATGTATCTTCAAACATTTAACTTTAAAAAGTTGGAAAACAAACCATTCTAACTTAATTTTTTATTTGAATGGAACAATACACATACATAATATATTATTTACTTCAAAATCATGATGTATATTTATACCTTTAACATGAGAATGTTGGAAAATAAAATATTCTAACTAAATTTTATATTTGATTAATTATTTACTTCAAAGTCATTGTACCATCTTGATCATATTATTTTAATATGAGAAATCCAATTTATAATGTTGATGATCCTCTTAGTTGATTGATTAACATATTTTTATATGAATGATTTTATATTATAGAATTATAACACTCATATATAAAATAATTTAGTTAAAATATGACTGAATGTGCTTGGAAATCGAAACTGTTTTGGACGATTTAAAATTTTAGATGAAGTACCATATATTAGATCGATTTAGGATGGATCTAATTTTAAAATTCTCATTGATTTAATATGTTGAATGAATCGTATGTTAGGCCCGTAGACGATGTTAGAGAACAAATTTATTGAATGTGTTTGAGAAATTTTAGTGTATAGTAGATTGTAAAATTATCTGGTCTCTTAATGTGTAGGTGTAAGTAATGCTTAATAATGGTTTGATTATCCTCCACATAGTTTTAATATAATATTAATTTTTTACTAAAATATATTAAGTTTGATGTCGTTGGATTTGAAAAATTAAAACGAACAACATTTGTGAAGGAAACAATATGTTTTGAGTAACATATAAAATATTATGAAAAGAAAACCAATTAAAAGGGAAAAGAAATAGGGAAGAGAGAGTTTTAAAAAATAAATGATATTTATCTACATTTAAGGAGAAGCCTCCAAAAGCTGATGTGTCAAAGATATTTTGTCTAAAATGCTTATATATATTTTTATAAAGTAAGACGATAATAAAAATATTTATGTGCTTTGTGTCGCGGCAACGCACGAGCTAATGCTTGACAAAAAAAATATTTAGACGAGTTCATCGAATTAAAAAAAAAAAGTTCATCAAACTTGAGAAACAACCGTTATAATGATAACCAATTAAATGAGTATTATAAAATTCGTAAAAGAACGAAAAAAACAATTAGTAATAAATACAAAAAGTTCACAATTCAAAATGTGGAGTATCTAGCTGATTAAAGAATATATCAATCAAAATATTGACCACTATACATACAAGTTAGTAACTTCTTATGTTGATGTAATTTTTTTATATTAATCTAATTCAAAGTTATTAAGACTTTGATGGTGCTCTAAGTTGTGATGATTGAGGTAATTTATCTTAATAATAATGATTTTATTTAATATTATTCGTTATTTGCTCCAAAATTTAGAATTATATATCATCTGTAGGTTAGACCCCGCTGACGGGCAGGAAAAATACTAGTTTATTATATACCTTACGAAATGATGAAACCAAGCTGGCATGAGCGAGGAAATCTGCCACGAGCTCGGCAGGTAGATTCTGGTCCAATTGTGGGCAATCATAAAACCTGAGGATCTCTAGATGCAACAGCTTACATGTGTTGCTAGGTAGAGCTTGTAATGACTTGCACCCACTTACATCCAATTTCTTCAGATTTGGTGGGAGTTCCGGCAAAGATCGAATACTCACACAGCCCCTTATATACAAACTTAACAACTTGGAAAGCTTATGGATACCGCTTGGGATTGACACAAGGCTTCTGCAGTCACTCAGATCAATTGAAGTAAGCTGCTGCAATTCTTGGATACTGGAAGGCAGTGACGTAATACCCGTCTCTGATAAACAGAGCCGCATCAAGATTTTATATTGCCCAAGTTAGATGGCAGGCTTTTGAGACCTCCACAATTGCTTATACGAAGAACAGTTTTAAGCCATTCACAGGTTCCGAGATCTCCGGCAAACTTTCAATCAATGGGCTCCCGTCAATCTCGAGGATATAAGAGACCATGTTCCATACACTCTCTGGCAGGCTCTTGAGCTGAGAATTTTCATACAAACGCAGATCACGAAATCTCGGCAATACTAAATCAGAAGAACCCTGATGATAATCATGTAAATCCATCTCTCTTATTGAAGTATGGACCAACCCATACTCCATCAAGCTTGTTGTAACTGCAGGAAATTTGGTAATGTTTTTCCCATAGAGACGTAGAATTGTAACTGCAGGAAATCCATCACATTGTTGTAATCCATCTTGCTTGACATTGTAAATTGCATTGGGTAGCTCTACTAGGGATGTCTCACATAAATATAACTCCTTCAACTCTTTTGAATTAATCTCTGGGCAGTGCGTGACTTTGAGACATTTGGACATCCGAACATGCTTAAGCAACTTCGAGTCAAGTTTAGGTGGGAGACGCTTGAGGTTTTTGCAATAATTGAGGTCTAATGTTATAAGCTTGGTCAAATATTGAACATGAGAGGGTACCTCAACTAGGCTTTCGCATTCACGAAGATGGAGTTCTTCGAGATTTGAAGAACGTGATATATCCGGGATATCAATTAGATTTTTGCAGTAAGAGAGATTAAGCACCATCAAGTTCACAAGTTGGGGCTGTGGAAAAAGACAAAAGGTCAACTAATCAGAAAAGAATAGAAATAACTATTAAATATGGAATCATTAAAATTGTACGCAATTACTTACTTGATCATATCCTTCCCAACATTTTCGAATTGGACTTCCGCGTATAATGAGATGGACGAGGTGTTGGGGACAAAATTTTGATGGTAGAGATTTTGCAGGGTATTCATCCCACTGCAACAATCTTAACCCATCGGGAAGGGAGTTAAGTCCCCTATAAGGCAAATGAATTTTATTATTCCTTGGACGAGGTGTTGGGCTCCAAATCCTGAGGAATGTAAGGAAATTCATCCCGTCAAAGGCATCGGCTTCCAAGTACATTTCTTTGGCTTTAGAAAGATCCAACCTTATCCCTTCAGTTGTTCTATGTTCCTCCAGTGGATTATAGCTTTTCCAATCCATGTCAACCACTTTTCTCTTCTTTCTTCTTCGTAGAAACGTGTCTACTGCTTTAAAGGGGTTCAATAATAGCGAGGGCCAATATTTCACCTCTTGAGTTGTGAGCAATTTATGAATATCATCGGCATCTGCCAATCTACTGCGTTTGTGAAGCTTTGGTTCTTCATTGACGATATTCCAAGCCATCTCCATAAGCAAATCATGCACTACAATCTTCTCTCCAATCTCGCCAGAAACACAAGTTAAGAGGGATCTATCAATTAGATCCTTCACCTTGGCGTAAGCAGAGGGGTGCATGGTCGCCATATACGCAATTAGTTGAGATCTTGATGTTCCACAGAGTTGACATGCAACATCTAGAAATATTTTCTTCTCTTCTGCTCCTAATTTATCGTAACTTTTCCTGAGAATGTTGTGAATCTCTGGCTTTCCTGTTTGCTTCAATCCGCTCAAGAAACTTTGCCAATAATGTTTATCTTCCACCAAACAATGCACCCCCCAAGATTTTGAGTGCCAAGGATTCCCCCGACAATATGATGTTGCAAGACATGACTCATCCGTCCAATTGTCGTGTGGATCATCTTGTTTGAATGCATGCAAGCTAAACAACAAGTGGATTCCTCTCATTCAAACACTCAACATCGTAAATCTTGGCCATTGCATTATGAAGACTTATTATTTCTTCGTCGTTACGATGATCTACTCCCTATTGCAAAGACTTTGGTGAAATTGAAGACATCTCCTAAAGCCAATTGCTCCAACTGCAAGCAAGTCTCAACATTGTCAAGAACAATGAATACCTTCAAGCGCGATAAGCGTGCCCTTCGATAAGTAATATCCAAATCTCCACAGACAATGTTACTCAATTCAACAAATCTTGAATAAGATTCTGTACAATTTCTTCCATCCCGTGATGCTTTTCATAGTTTTCATGATGTTCGAATGAAAAATATGTTTGATTCCTTTGTTGGACGAAGTTATCCTTTCATAACATGCTTTCGGCGAGAGTTGTTTTCCCCACACCGCCCATTCCCCATAGGCCAATGATACGAGTATCATCTAATGTGTCCATGGCTAACAAACGCTCAACTTCAAGAATTCGTGAACCCATACCAACCAAGTTAGCAGACTTGATACTCGGCGACATGTCTATCAATCGTTTCTGAACGTCTTTCACAATCCCCTCAATCAATTCAGATTCAATCCTGAGAACGACCAAGACAAAGCAAAGTGAATAATATAAAAAAGACAATGAAAGTCATGGGTTGAATTAACATAACTCATGCTTTCAAATAACTTAGATAACTAGGAATGAGGACAGTATAAATTAAATAAATCAAAAAGTAACTTACTTGGTGTCCTGTGAAGTATGGCCAGCACAATTAGCCACACTTTCAAAGCATCCATCCATCTCTTCTTATCCTCTGAATAGGTACTTGTGCCTTTATATTCACGATCAATGGTAGTCGCGTAGCTTCCAGAGTCATTTGTCACATCAGACGGATCTACTTTCCAGAAAATCGGTAGAACTCGATGTCCAAATTCCACCATCCTTCGAGCTATGGTAACCACCTCTTCCAAGCACCAGATTGAATCAGCAAATTTCTCAGAGAAAACCACCACAGAAAGAGCAGATCTTTGGAGGATGGAGATCAGCTCGTCGATGCTCTCTGTCTTCTCGAGCTTGTTGTCGATGAATGTTTTGATTTGGTTGTCGGACAGAGCTTTCATGAGGTGGCTGGTGAAACCAAATCGGGTATCATCACCTCTGAAGCACAAGAATACATCGTACTCCCATTCTCCTGTATACGAAGAACTATGAGATGAAGGAGGAGAAGATGGAGGTATAGGGGGCATTGAAGAAGCTGATGAAGAAGAAGAAGCCATTACTAAGGGTATACAATCTCTGGTTTGCTGTAGGAAAGAGTATTGAGGATGGAAACGAAAATCTGTCTTAAGTCATCAAATCATTTTCCTCCACACACTTGAAATAAAATAAAAGGTAGGTACCTAAACAGAAGCTTCCTTTGTGTAAAATAATGTACCATAGAAGGTGTGGGACACCTCTCATACGTATGCCTTTGCCATTGACTTGAAAATTCGCATAAATTAGTTCCCAGCAATATCAAATTCGCATCCTCGCAGTTTCCGGGAAGGTACATAATGTGTTAACCACATCCTGTAACATGAAATCCACACACAAAAAAAAAGATCATTGCTTTAAAATGACATGAACAGTATGGAATTCAAATATCCTTCTTTGGTTTAAGTCGTCGAAGGAGCAGCAGCCTTTGTTGATAACAATGCAAATGCAGTCAATACCAAAGTCTTCTTGGTCCCACCTTGTTGCAAGTTACTGTAAGATAAAGGTATTAACCACATCATTAAACATGAAACATCAAACAATGGTTTACACAGACAATGGATATTACAGAATTGAATATCTCTTCATCAAGATTAAGGCAACCAAAACTGAAATTCACTATTATATTCCGATCTAATCAGCTCCAATCGTCGTCAATACAGAAAGATAGAAAAGCCCACGTAGGAATTAGGAGGAACACACATGCTAACAAACGTCTTGGCCAGTTCAATCATAACTCTGCATTGCAAACGAAATTGCTTGAAAAAAAGTCTGTCATTAACTAGAAAGTGCCCCTTAGTTTACACAAAGGTTAGGAGTTTGAATTGGCTGGATGTCAATTCATTCATCAATGAAAGAGAAAGTGAGGGTACCTAATCCAGCAGCAGTAGTAGCAGTAGCTTTCACAATTGCAACGAGATCCAACCGTGTTGCCAATGGGAAAGCAGGACTTATTATCTCTCTCTGACTACTTCAAAGTCAATAGGAAACCGAGCTTCTTTCATCAGCATCAACTGGGGATTCCAGAAATCTGCAACGATCCTCGTCCTTGACAGTAGAGGATCAAAGGTGATTGGTTTGATCAAAGGGGGTCGAGATAACGACTCTCCGTGGAAACCACGAAGCAGCAATAAAGTGTTCACAAAGCAGAACCCATCGATTCGATACTCAGATACCCAGTGCTTGAGACTATCGAAGATCATCCTCGTCACAACAGGGTAATTACAGTTCAACGATTCGAAATCGTAATAGTAAGACGAATCATCTATACCTTGTAATGCTCCAGATTCAGCAGTATGGCTGAAAACAACCTCCATGAACACCTCTATCCCATTGGCGTTTCAACGGTTTAATCATGGAACTATATAGATTGAATGATTGAGATTAATGTTACTAAGATTTAATCGTGGAACCGTATAGAAAAATCGAAACAGAACCAGATGAAATGAATCTACAAGCTTCAGTTCTAGTAACAGTAAACTGATAAACTATTCAGGTATACGTAATTTAACGAGTATCATGCACTATCCAAACTTTTCCAATCCTGTCATGCCAATAAACTGTCTGTGGCATGACATTTTTAGATGACCTTGCAAAATGTCCCAAGTGAAGGAGCTCAGAATCCACCGCTATTCAAAGCTTTGGAGAGGAAGAATGATTTCATTTATTCATTGAAGATTGTAAGAATAAGTACTTGAGCAGAACAGATATATTTCTCAAACAAATGAAGAACAGATTACCTTGAAGACATTACAGCAACTTCACTCCAGAATGGGAAAAGCTTCAAAGGGTCTGCAATTCAGTTCATATAAGCGACAGAATACAAAATTGCAGAACTCAGATTAAGAAATGACAAAGTCAGTCTTTACAGTTTTCCCCCCTAAAATCAAATCCATCACATTTTAGTAGAGCAGAGACACTCCACAGCTTTTTATTTTCACTTTCTCCGGAACACGGAAATTGAATGAAACAACAAGTCCAACATACTTCACATACCATGCTTCATCTCTTTTACCTGTGCGATGAGAATAACCTGATAAGTTATTGTAGAAGTCCAACCATAATTTTTCTGACAAGCTCTCATTGACACTATTAACCGGTATGCTGAAAGACCAGGATGCAACGGTGATGTTGCCGACCTCGCACTCACATCGCATACGTCTAGGATGGTAGTCAGGTTGCAGAAAAAACAAACGCCGAATGCAATTCCCTTAATCATTGGTTGGTCGCTGTCTTTAAGAAGAGACAACTCCACCTTCACACTGCAATACTCAGCCTCCTTCAAGTTCATGCTTTTATACATAAACCAATCCGGAAGCTCGCTTCTTGAACATACAAGTGTACTATACTGTCACCCACAAAGATAGCCAGCCTCGTCAAAAAATATTTTTTAACACTTCCTTCTTCCTGCTTGTATGTAACATCAAACTAAGACGACAATAAAAATATTACGGTGACATTTATTATATACCTTATAGTATGATGAAACCAAGCTGGCATGAGCGAGGAAATCTGCCACGAGTTCAGCAGGTAGATTCTGGTCCAATTGTGGGCAATCATCAAACTGGAGGGACTTCAGAAGCAACAGCTTGCCTATGTTGCTAGGCAGCGCTTGTAAAGACTTGCAACCACCTACATCCAAAGTCTGCAGAATTGGTGGGAGTTCCGGCAAAGATCGAATACTCACACAGCCCTTTAAATACAAACTTGACAACATGAAAAGCTTAAGGATACTGTTTGGGATTGACACAAGGCTTTTGCAGCAACGTAGATCAATTGAAGTAAGCTGCTGCAATTCTTGGATACTGGAAGGCAGTGACGTAATACCCGTCTCTGATAAACAGAGCCGCATCAGAGATTTTATATTGCCGAAGTTAGATGGCAGGCTTTTGAGACCTCCACAATTCCTTATGCGAAGTTCAGTTAAGCCATTCACAGGTTCCAAGACATCCGGCAAACTTTCAATCAACGGGCTCCGTTCAATCACGAGTCTATCGGAGACCATGTTCCATATAGTCTTTGGCAGGCTCTTGAGTTGAGAATTTTCATACAAATGCAGCTCCTCAAATCTCGGCAATACTAAATCAGAAGAAGCCTGATGATGATGATAATCATACAAATCCATCTCTCTTATTGAAGTATGGACCAACCCATAATCCTTCAAGCTTGTTGTAACTGCAGAAAATTTGGTAATGTTTTTCCCATAGAGACGTAGAATTCCATCTTGCTTGACATTGTAAATTGCATTGGGTAGCTCTACTAGGGATGTCTCACCTAAATCTAACTCCTCCAACTCTCTTGAATTCATCTCTGGGCAGTGCGTGACTTTGAGACAAGAGGACATCCGAACATGCTTAAGCAACTTCGAGTCAAGTTTAGGTGGAAGACGCTTGAGGTTTAGGCAAAAACTGAGGTCTAATGTTATGAGCTTGGTCAAATATTGAACATGAGAGGGTATCTCAACTAGGCTTTTGCATTCACGGAGACGGAGTTCTTCGAGATTTGAAGAACATGATATATCCGGGATAGCAATTAGATTTATGCAGGAGGAGAGATTAAGCACTATCAAGTTCACAAGTTGGGGCTGTTGAAAAAGACAAAAGGTCAACTAATCAGTTAATTACTATAACTAATTAAGAGGGGGGATATGAAAATAACAAGGTCAAATATAAGATCATCGTATTCAATTACTTACTCGATCATATCCTTCCCAACATCTTCGAATTGGACTATAACATAGATTGAGATGGGCAAGGTATTGAGGACGAAATTTTGATGGTAGAGATTTTGCAGGGTATCCATGCCACTCCAACCATCTTAACCCATCAGGAAGGGAGTTAAGTCCACCATAAGGCAAATGAATTTTTTTATTAATCACTGGATAGATGCTCCAAATCTTGAGGAACGTAAGGAAATTCATCCCGTCAAAGGCATCGGCTTCCAAGTACATTTCTTTGGCTTTAGAAAGATCCAAGCTTATCCCTTCAGTTGTTCTATGTTCCTCCACTGGATTATAGCCTTTCCAATCCATGTCAACCACTTTTCTCTTTTTTCTTCTTCGTAAAAACGTTTCTCCTACTTTAATGGGGTTCAACAATAGTGTGGGCCAATATTTCACCTCTCGAGTTGTGAGCAATTTATGAATATCATCGGCATCTGCCAATCTACTGCGTTTGTGAAGCTTTGGTTCTTCATTGACGATATTCCAAGCCATCTCCTTAAGCAAATCATGCACCACAATCTTCTCTCCAGAAACACAAGTTAAGAGGGATCTATCAATTAGATCCTTCATCTTGGCGTAAGCAGATGGGTACATGGCCACCATATACGCAATTAGTCGAGATCTTGATATTTCATGGAGTAGACATGCAACATCTAGAAATATTTTCTTCTCTTCAACTCCTAATTTATCGTAACTTCTCCTGAGAATATCATGAACATTCGGATTCTGAATCAGCTTCAATTCTCTCAAGAAACTTCGCCAATAATGTTGATCCTGACCAAACAGTGTACCCCCAAGATTGTGAGTGCCAAAGGATTTCCCACACAATATGATGCAGCTAGATGTGACAGATCCACCCAATCATGTGGAGGTTGATGTTGTCTGAAAGCTCGTAAACTAAATAGCTGACTGGATTCAATATCATTCAAACCAGCAACATTATATATCATTGCCTTTGCATAGTCCAGGACTCTCTTATCCCTTGTTGTCACAATGATTCTACTTCCAGGAGCAAAGAGTTCCGCAGGATTCATGATGACATCTCCTAGAAGTATTTGTTCTAGTTGTGAAGGTGTCTCTACATTATCAAGAACAATGAATACTCTCGATCGTGAAAGACGCCCCCTTCGATAACTGATATCCAAATCTTGACGATCAGTGATATTCTCAGACAACAATCTTGAATAGAGTTCATTCACTATTCCTTCACCCCCATGCCACTTTCCACATTTCTCAGCAATGCTCCCAATAAAACAATACTTGATTCCTTTGTTGGAAGAAATTATCCTTTTATAACATGCTTCAGCTAGAGTTGTTTTCCCCACTCCGCCCATTCCCCATAGGCCGATGATGCGAGTATCATCTGATGTGTTCATATCTAACAATCGCTCAACTTCAAGAATTCGTGAACCCATACCAACCAAGTTAGCAGACTTGATACACGGCGCCATGTCTATCAATCGTTTCTGAACGTCTTCCACAATCGCCTTAATTAATTCAGATTCAATCCTGAGAACGACCAAGACAAAAACAATGTGAATAATATAAAAAAGACAATGAAAGTCAGGGGTTGAATTACCATAACTCCTGCTTTTAAAGCAAACGTTGTGAATATAAAAAATCAAGCAATAATTTCAAATAACTTAGGAAGGAGGACAGTATAAATTAAATAAATCAAGGAGTAACTTACTTGATGTACTGTGAAGTATGGCCAGCACAATTAGCCACAGCTTTCAAAGCATTCATCCATCTCTTCTTATCCTCTGAATAGGTACTTCTGCCTTTATATTCACGATCAATGGTAGTCGTGTAGCTTCCAGAGTCATCTGTCACGTCAGATGGATCTACTTTCCAGAAAACCGGTAGAACTCGATGCCCAAATTCCACCATCCTTCGAGCTATGGTAACCACCTCCTCCAAGCACCAGACTGAATCAGCAAATTTCTCAGAGAAAACCACCACGGAAAAAGCAGATCTTTGGAGGATGGAGATCAGCTTGTCGATGCTCTCAGTCTTCTCGAGCTTGTTGTCGATGAATGTTCTGATTTGCTTGTCTGACAGAGCATTCATGAGGTGGCTGGTGAAACCAAATCGGGTATCATCACCTCTGAAGCACAAGAATACATCGTACTCCCATTCTCCTACATACGAAGAACTATGAGATGAAGGAGGAGAAGATGGAGGTAAAAGTGACATTGAAGAAGCTGGGGAAGAAGAAGAAGAAGCAGCCATTACTAAGGTTATACACTCTCTGGTTTGCTGTAGGAAAGTGTATTGAGGATGGAAATCTCTGTTGAGCCTTCTTGTAAGTTGCTAATAGTTTCAAGCAGTTGTAGAGTGAAAAATCAAAAGGAAAGAAGGAAAACGAGTGGTGTAGCAGTTTGCAATGATAATGGGGGACAGATCTCACATGACAAAAGAGAGTGGTGGGGTTCCTTACCAGGCTATAAAAAAGCAGCAGTCTTCTTCTTGGTCTACCACCAGCAGTGTCCTGGAAGATGCATAATTTTGTGTTAAGCACTTCCTGTAACACAGAACACAAACAAACATGGCTTTAGAATAGCATAGATAATATGGAATTGACATGAAACATCAAACAAGGGTTTGCACAGACATGGATAGTACAGAACTGAATTATCTCTTGATCAAGATTAACACAGCTAAAACCGAATTCATTCGTCAAACTAGCATATGCATTGGTTGGATGCCAATTCATTCATCAAATAAAATAGAAAATGACTAAATGAGAGTACCTAATACAGTAGCAGTAGCTTTCACAATTGCAAAGAGATCCAACCATCTTGTCAATGTATCTCCTCAATTGAATTCACAACCCTAATGCACAACTGATATTCCTATCTCGTCAGCTATGATTTTGATGTTCTTGTAATCAGCCACATTGGTGCTTGATCACACGATTATGAAGCCAAAACTGAAGTTGCTTATGATAATACAAAAAGTATGCATATACCTTTATCAGCGAAAAATTCGTCGACTGCATCGCTTTCCAGCTGCGGAATCTGGGATTTCAATCGAATGGCAACCCTAAACAATCCGTTGAACAGAGACCAAGCAACTCTTTGAATCAACTGCATTCGATCGAATTTAGGAAGATCGGAAGCCTTACGATTATCAAATCTCATCTCTCCGATAACCGATTGCTGCATCGCGAAGACGAAGAAGCTCCAAGCTCCATGTTCAATACTTCAATTATGCATTTGAAAGCGGAGAAGGCTAATTACAATTTACAACTAAGTAACAAAGTAAGGATCCGTTGTTTTTAGTTTCTAGTCCCTCAATTTTTGCTAAACAACAAATAAGTCCCTGATAATTTTTTTGAGGCAACTGATTGATCTAACAAGTAGTTCGATTTAGTGAAAAACTAGTTGGGTTGATTCGAGACGCTAAATCAATTAAGCATCGTGTATTCTCCTTAGGCATTCCTCGCAAGGTGTACATAGAGAAAGTAGTAAGCATCTAGATAAAGAAGATTCGAAATCATAATAGAGTAATTACAGTTTAACGATTCGAAATCGTAATAGTAAGACGAATCATCTATACCTTGTAATGCTCCAGATTGAGCAGTATGGCTTAAAACAACCTTCATGAACACCTTTATCCCATTGGCGATTCGAAGGTTTAATCGTGGAACAATATAGATTGAACGATTGAGATTAATGTTACAAAGGTTTAATCGTGGAACGATATTGAACAATCGAAATAGAACAATCGAATGAATCTACAAGCTCGACTTCTAGTAACAGTAAACTGATAAAACTATTCAGGAGCTCCTGGGTTTAGAATATCTGAGAAGTAACAATGGCAAGAACAGCAGAAGGGTTCCCTCAGGAATGTAGAAAGCTCTTCTTCTTCCATCATCGGTCCTGGTTAAGGTGGATCGGTTAAGAGATTTCGGTTAAGCCGCGTGCAAGTGCGAGAAGCAAGGTTGTGATTGTAGCCTATAAAGATCAGTAGGAACCTCAATTCTCTCTTTCGGTGAAGGTGTCATTTACCATTTCGACAAGTCTTTCAACGAGTACGAAGGCCACCAGCTGCATCACGATTCCCTAGGCGGCCCCGGGGAAGCTGCCTAAGAAGCTGCACTTGACTTTGGAATCCAAACTTGCTTCTGCAAACAAAAATGCAGACCATTGAAAACAAGTAACTAGTAAGAAAATGCTAGAAGATGCACTCAAATGAAGATCTTCCGCACCTCAGGATCAGGATTTCCAGCTGCAGCTCCTTTCTTCGAAGACTTGCCCTTAGCTTTACGCGAGGATGCATCGCTCTTCGTATTTTTAGCAGCACCTGGAGAGAAAAACATCATATATTGTGATGAGTTTCTCTGGAAAGCTTAGTCTCTTAAAGCATATGTAGCAATATGTTCTACCTTCAGCAAGAAGCTGCTGATGATGAGATTCATCACATTGCTTATTAATATCCGATCGTAGACTTGAGTTCTGGATACCAAGACTGGGTTTATCCATTTTTCTTCTTTGTCTTGAGCTTTTCTCAGCTTTACCCTTCTTTGTAAACTGATTCTCCGAGGCATTTCGCGTTTCATCAGAATCGTTGACAACCAAAGACGGTGTCTTGGGGTTCTTCTCATCAACTAGATTCCCAAGATGATCTCTTTCTTGAAAGTAGACATCTGTCAGAGGTTTCTTTAGACGTGATTCTCGACTTAAGAGGATGTGCTTTATCATCCATTGACTAGCTTCACGCCCCTGGTTCTGTATAAAAAAGATCGAAAAAACAACTTAAGAAGTTGTTCATGAGCAACAAACGATCGAGAAAGAGAAGAGAAAGGTCTCCAATATGGATTAAAGAAAGACATACTGAAGTTTTCGGCTTTCTCTCTTGATCCTGGAGGGTGTTCTTCTTTCCAGAATCTGCAGTCTTATTCATCCTCTTTGCAGAACCACGAACTCTAGGAGCTGCATAACGAAACAGCAACAAACCGAGGTTGGAAAGGGTAAGGTAATTCGATTCAAGTGCTAACTCATTCAGAAGGAAAGGTAGATACAGATGCTTAGTTATCAAACATGGTAGATACACATACCAGACTTAGTCTGTGAACCTTCTTTCTGACTAGAAATGGAAGACATAGCCTCGAATCCCGATGCCCCATTGACAAGAGCTTTGTCCTTCTGACTTGGCTTCTTTCGTCGGACCTTCGAACTTCCTGTCTCTGCTGCTCGTTTCTTTCGAACAAAATCCATCAACGGCGTAACAACCAAACTGTCTTTCGAAGCCTCTAAGAAACCATGAAACCAAAGGGAATGCAATTGAGAAAGATGAATTCTTTGAGCTAATTAGTAATTAGCATTAGTTCATCTAACTACTGACCAGCTTCTTCAGCATCTTTTCTTTCGAGACGAAATTCAGAACTGTGTGCAACACCCTCCACAGGCTTTGCAATCAGCTTGAGGAACTCCAGATAATGAGGATCTAGTCTCAGAGAAGGTGTACAATGACACAAACTAGATCAGTTCTCAGACATTCTTCATCCATGAATTCATAAGACATTCATAAGAGTCGAAAGTACCTCTGAGAAAACTCCCTTCTCGACTATCCTTAGCACACGGCTTGGGAACACGCTGCGATGGAGCATATTCCACTACAGCACAGAACTGAGCACCTTCATAAACAGATAGAAAGTTTCCAATCTCAGAAAGCTTGATTACAAACTCAAAATTTCGATTTCAGTTCTCAGAAACATTGATCCATAGATATGAACAATATCAACGATGAATATCAGCATTAAACCCTAACGCACTAAGCAACAAAGGAGAACCATAACAGCATTAAGCACAGAACTGAGCACCTTCATAAACAGATAGAAAGTTTCCTATCTCAAAAAGCTTGATCACAAGCTCAAAATTTCGAGTTCAGTTCTCAGAATCATCGATCCATAGATATGATCATATGAACATCATAAAACATTTCACTACTCTAGCTCTAAATGTCAGCATTAAACCTAATGCACTAAACAACAAAGAGAAGAACCATAACAGCATTAAGCACAGACATTAAGCACACACAGAGTCATAGATTTTTACCCTTTTCATTGACGAATCTATGGCCATTGAAGAACTGTGCAAACTCCATCACATCTCCAGGGCTCTTGAAGTCAATATAAGCACGAGAATGCCTCTGGTTCAGACTGTTCCTACTGCCAAAAAAATTGAAGAAAAAAAACAGACAAATTTCTTTCTCAATTCAACTTGGAATCATTATCCTTCTCTTGAATCAGCTTCAATCAATCATTTCGAACCTGGACTTTCCGGGTCGGAAAGAGACCCAATTGTAGCGGTCGGAGAAGAGATGATCGAAGTGGGAGAAGAGCTCCGACCGAGAGAGTGAAGGAGGCAAATGCCTTACGACGACTTTGGTTCTCTCGTAAACTTCCTTCTTCGGATTTCCTTTAACCATTTTCGAAGAAAAAGATTCGTGCTTTTCTTCGGATTTCTTCTCAGGTGAACGAAGAACGAAGGATTTTGAGTTGGCTGATTCCCGGTTTTTGCGGGTAATTGGTCGAACCACTGGTTCTATAACCCAACCGGTTGAATGACCCAGAACCCAATACTCGTCTTTTTGCTCTCTTAACCCTTCTTCGCTGTCTCCACAATTCACCATCGCCATTAGCGGAGAAGCAAATAAAGATTGGAGCTTCGAACTGGGAAATTGGAAGGCAATAGCTATCAGCTTCAATCGTTATTCAAATTGTCCCGTTTCAATCCTCTGTTAATCGGGTACTGCTATTCCTCTGTTTGCTATGGCTGATTTTGATAGCTTTGATTTCTGCTGCATTGAACAATCGTAGTTTCAGTACTGTGGCTTCTTACCCAGATGAAGGAATAGGATAGAGCTATGTTCTTAGTGTATGCCGTCTTCTTCATCTCGTCTGCCACTCAAGGGCTTGTTATCCGTAGCTGAGATACAGAAGTTCATACCTAGGAAGTGGAAACAAGTTGCTGCTACTAAGCCTGTAGACACTGCTATCATCGAGCATCCGGTTTCGGTTCGCCATAGTTATGCTGTTAAGGATGGACGCATCATGTTAAGCTTCTTAGTGAGCTGCATCAAGGATCATGCCAGCCAAGGCAATCTGTGCAAAGCATTCGAAACATTTTCGTTGTTGCAACGACATGCTCTTCGAATCGCCTCAGCTCGTGACTGTTTCGTGGATTCGATTTCGTGTCTTTTGTTCTCTTGTGCGAATTGGGAATCGAGTTGGCAAGGTAGACAGCTCCACGGGCATTTAATCTCGTTAGGGTTGGATCGAGATCCTGTCTTGGTACCGAAGCTGGTTACTTTCTATACAAAATTCGATTTCTTGATTGAAGCTCATTCCATTGTAGAAGATGCTAACATTATGCACGCTTTGCCATGGAATTTGCTCATCTCTGCGTATGTTAGGAATGAGCTGTATGGGAAGGCTCTTGCTTGTTATACAAGGATGGTGAGTAAAGGAGTTCGGCCGGATAATTTCACTTATCCGTCGGTTCTGAAGGCTTGCGGCGAAGAGTCGGATTTAGGGTTTGGAAAGGAGGTTCATAGCGATATTAAAGCTAGCCGTAATGGATGGAGTTTGTTTGTGCAGAACTCGCTGATCTCGATGTATGGTAAGACCGGGGAGTTGGGAGTTGCGAGGAGTTTGTTTGATGAGATGCCGAGTAGGGATGGTGTGTCGTGGAATGCGATTATCAGTGGTTATGCTCTAAAGGGAATGTGTGATGAAGCTCTTGAACTGTCTGAGAAAATGCAGGCGGAAGTCGATTGCATCAACAACATAACGTGGAATACTGTTGCTGGATGCTTCTTACGAGCTCGGAATTTCTTAGGTGTTCTATCTGTGCTTTCGAAAATGAGGAAGTTTGATGTTCAGGTGGATTCCGTAGCTGTTATGAGTGGTTTAAGTGCTTGTTCGCATATTGGAGCTCGGAAATTAGGAGCTCAGCTTCATGGTTTTGCAGTTTGCAATGGTTATGATCGATTGGTGAATGTGAGAAATGCTCTGATTACTATGTACTCGAGATGCAAAGATCCGAAGCAAGCTTATGTCGTTTTCTCTTTGATGGAAACGAAAACTATAGTTACTTGGAACTCGATTATTTCTGGATATAGCTATTTGGATCTGCCTGAAGAAGCATCTTCTGTGTTCAGAGAGATGTTGCTTACTGGTGTTGAACCGAATTATGTTACTATTGTGAGCATTCTACCGATTTGTGCTCGTGTTGCGAATCTACGACATGGGAAGGAGTTTCATACCTACGTTATGAAACGTCCGGTGTTTCAGAATTACTTGTTGATATGGAACGCGCTTGTTGAGATGTATGCAAGGTCTGGAAAGCTTCCAGAAGCTAGAAGGTTGTTTGATTCGATGAACACGAGGGATGAGGTGACTTATACCTCGCTAATCGCTGCATATGGGGTACAGGGAGAGGGGCAGACTGCTTTGCAACTCTTCGACAAGATGAACCGGTGCAAGATCAAACCGGACCATGTCACCATGGTTGCAGTTCTGTCAGCTTGTAGCCATTCGGGTCTAGTAACCGAAGGGGATAATTTGTTTCGAAAAATGGTAACTTTGTACGACATTGTTCCTCGATTGGAGCACTTTGATTGCATGGTGGACCTCTTTGGGAGGGCAGGGTTGTTAAGTCGAGCTAAGGAGATCGTCGTAACTATGCCCTACAGTCCAACACCTGCGATTTGGGCTACTCTTATTGGAGCTTGCCGGATTCATGGGAATACGGATATAGGGGAATGGGCAGCGACGCATTTGTTGGAAATGAAGCCGGGAACTTCGGGTTACTACGTCTTGATCGGTAACATGTATGCTGATGCCGGAAATTGGGATAAGCTAGCAGAAGTCAGGACTCTTATGAGGAATGTAGGTGTGAAGAAGGCTCCTGGCTGTGCTTCGGTTGATGTTGGTTCTGGGTTTAAGCATTTCTCGGTAGGAGGTTCGTCTGATGAACAAGAGTATGAACTTTATTCGGTGTTGGATGGGATGACTGAGCTAATGAAGGATGTAGGACGTGATGCTTCTGAAGATGTTAGCTCGGAAGATGAAGCGTTACAGGCAGTGGGTTGATGTTCCCTTCTGCAGAAGGGGAGGTTTCAGTTCTTTGATATCAACAGTAGTTTCCAGAAGACAGCCTGTAGGTACTTCAGAAATGCATTATTTGCTTACCGAAATGGTACCTGTGAGTTATTTTAACTTGCCCATTTTTACATAGGTTGACTCGAAAGCCCGGGGATATTGATCGTTAGGCTGGAGCAACAAGCTGCACAACTGGTGAGTTGCTTTCATTCTATGGCCAATACAGTATGTGGTGAGTTGCTTTTAGGATACTGTTCTTATGTTCTTAATCGTAATAATGTCTCTTTGATACCTCGAACTTGGTCAATTGTGATACTGAACTGGCAAAACTAATGGCTCTAATGGCAAAACTGTTAGTTGGACTAATTTGAGAGACATTCATCATTAGATTACTGATTTAGATGCATCTAAAAGTGATTGAGATTAGTTTACGTTGTTACCATCGAACCAAAATGTTAAAAAGGTAAAGAATTTTCGGTTGAAACTGGATAACTTCTAAACTTCAGGTACTTGAAGATATGCTTAAGCCTATAGCCGGTTCATATTCCAGCTGTTAACTTTAAAGTTCGAAGCACCCACTAGTCCAATCCGACTGTTGAACTCCCCCAAACTTCTCTGCTATAAATTATAAAACCCTAGTTCATTTCTTCCTACTCTGCATTTCCTCTCTCTTCTCATTCCCAGCAAAAAAAAAGCAAAGTTAGTCGTAATTCAGTCAAGTTCAGAGGAAGAGAAACTAAATGAGGTAGCCTGCTTTCTAGTTCCTGAGAAATCTTGATGGGTTTTACTATCTTGTTCTTAATCTATCTGGGTTTTAGTTCTTACTGGCTTCCCCCCTCTTCTCCCTTTATCATAATCTCTTAAAGCTCTTCACTTTTGAGATGATTTTAATCGAGGGTTTGCATATTTGATGATGGTTTCTCAATGGGCAATCCTTAGTTCTTGATGGGTACTTCTTTGTTTATGTTGTTGGCTTGCTGAATAAACTCTAGTTTCGTAGAACCGTGCTTTCTCTAACTACGATTCAGAATATTATGATGCTTGTTAAGATTTGGAATTTTATGGTTCTTCTGTTGTTTCGTTTTATGCTAGAATGGGAGGATCTTCGATTGAAACCGAGTGGGAGTTCACCGAGCCGTCTGGTGGGACTCGAACAATTGTGTTAGTTGGAAAAACTGGCAATGGAAAGAGTGCCACCGGAAATACCATCCTTGGCAGAAAATTATTCAAGTCAAGGACTAGCTCTCTTGGGGTTACGAGTAGCTGTGAATTGCAGACCACAGTTATGAATGACGGTGAAGTTGTTAATGTTATTGATACGCCTGGTACGATGCTTTTGACTTTGTCTCCAGTGTGCTCTTTGATCTGCATTTTGTGTAATTTGACCTAACAAGTTTCGATTTTTCCCCAGGGCTCTTTGATCCTACTGTGGATTCTGATTTCGTGTCCAAGGAAATCACAAACTGCATCAAAATGGCACAGAACGGTATACATGCTGTAGTCCTTGTATCCTCGGTGAGGAATCGGTTTACTGAGGAGGAAAAAGCTGCAGTATTTGACCTACAGTCTTTGTTTGGTGCAAAGATAACCGATTTCATGATCGTTCTTTTCACTGGTGGTGATGATCTCGAGGAGAATGATCAAACTTTGGATGATTATCTCTGTTCGGATTGTCAAACAAGTTCCCCTTTACAGGTTAAATTGCACTAGCAATTTATCACTCGTGGTTTATCACTGGTGGTTTTTATTCGTTCCTCGTAACAAGTTTTATCCATGCAGGAAGTTCTTTCGCTTTGTGACAATCGAATGGTCTTGTTCGATAACAAGACAACAGACGAGTTTACGAGAGTTGAACAGGTGAATCAGCTTATGAAGCTCGTAAACAGAGTTGTAGAACAGAATGGTGGGAAGCCATACACCAATGACATCTTTGAGATGTTGCAGGTACGAAATTTTACCTCAACATTACATCCCAATAACTTGAGTTGTAGAATTTGATCAAAAAAATTAGGTTATATAGCATTCCTTAACACCACCGATGTGCTTCCCCTGATGTTTAATTGACCGGTATTTGCAGAAGCAGGCAGCGATCCTGCGTGATAAACAACAGTTTGAGGCCGATTCCTTGAACTCAAAGGCTGCTGCAGAACTGATTAGTCTCAAAGAAGAAATGAATAGATCGTACGAGGAACAGTTTCAACGACTGAATGAAATGGTACCTCTTCTTTTTCGTCTTATGTAAACCCTCAGACTCTGATTCTGAAATCACTGATACAATGCTTCTGCAATTGCTGATTAGATTTCGCGGAAGCTTAGAGAGACTACAGAAAAGATGGAGGAAAAGCTAAGAGCGGAGCAAGCAGCACGTCTCGAGGCAGAGAAGGCTGCAGAAGAATCCCGTAAGCTTATCGAGAAACTTGAGAAAGCTGACATGGAGACTAAGAAGGTTGCAGAGGAGGCTCGGTTGAGAGCAGATGAAGAATCTCATCAGCTTCGAGAGCAGCTGAAGAAAGCTAAGATTGAGGCCAGGAAGCTACAGAAGGAGGCCAAGGAACAATGCAAGGAGCTACAGAAGCTCCAGAAGGTGCATGATAGGGAGGCTGAGGAGCTCCGCAGGCTGCAGGCTGAGAAGAACAGTTGCTCGATTCTCTGATTAACTACACATCATTTCAACTGATTCTTCGCTCTTTTCGTCGTTGATTATGGTTGCAGTAAGAATACTATTTGTAGAAATCAATGTTTTATCGTCGAAATATCATGAAATTGGTTTTTAGATATCTTACCACCCAACCGAAATGCAAAAAAATAAAGAAAAAGGAGTCGAAACGGGATAGCTTCTAAACTTCAGGTACTAAATAGATAAGTCGCCAAGTCCAAGCCGATTCATATTCCAGCTGCTTATCACAGACCGTTCTTAGTTCTTACTCTGCATTTTCTCTGTTCTCTTTCCGATTCAAAAGCTCGACGATAACCAGTCAAATTCACCGCACGGAAGTGAAAATCAAATGAGGTAGCTTGCTGCTTGTACTCCTATCTTCTGACACTCTGTTCTTTCTTCTACCTGGTTATTGGTTTAGGGCTTGATTTCTTCTTCATTCTAGCTTTCTGAGATTGAATTGATCATGGGTTTGCATGTTTGATGCTCGGTATTCCTTAGTTCTTGATCGGTACTTGTTTTGCGTTGCTCGAAATGATCTTTGCTAGTTCCTGTACTACTCTGCTTTTCTGTAGAGATTGATCTTCGATCAAACGGATTGCCACGTGAAAGTCTTCTCCGGCGGATTATTCGACACTAATCTGTTGCCAATTACAGAGATTGATGAGGAAATTTGGATGCGGTGGTGCGGCGGCCGGAGAAATCGTGGGACTCGAGGTTCTGAGTACGGCGGCGGAATGGGGAGGGACGGCGGGGAAACGGCGGCGGTTAGCGGCAAGGGAGATGATGACATTGTTTTCCATCACGGATTTGGAATCCACCCAAAAATGTTGATTCCTCCGGAATTCAATTGTTGAGGAAACAAAAGAGTAACTGATACATTTCAACGAATTATAGCAACAAATCAAGGTATACAAGTTAAGCATATAAGAGCTGTAAAGATGCAACCTGCATTAACATATAAACCAGTACTTAACTCATTATAAACCAACATGAAACTTAATTTAGCTTCATAATTTGATAGTGCTATGATCCTTATACTGAAAAGAAATAGTAACTCTTAAGCCCAATGTAGCAGTAATGCATTAAGCTAAAATGCAACGCACAAACTTGCAGCAGTAACATCAATAGTCAAGAACTCAATGCAAACTGAAAGAAAGCAATTTCGAAGTCAGCACTAACCAAAGATAGCCTAATTAGGTCTTGTAACCAAACATGTGTTCAGTTTCTTTCATCCCAGACCAAGAACAGAGCAGTTCTCTGTAGCTGACTGCAATCTAACCCTAAACTAGAAACATCCCTATGTCTGGTTTTATTTCCGGTCCGCATATGAAATAGCATGCACGATTTAACCCATAGGAGAAGAAAAGAAGAAGAAGTGGAAACCCTAAAATCTTGCTCTTCGATTTCAATAACTGAAGAAGAAGAAGAAGAAGTTGAACAGACACAGTAATACAGTGGAATCAGTTGGAGGAACAGCAGAGAAAGACTGATTACCTTGTCAGGCTGCCAGTCAGAGTCTAGTCGGCGGTGGAATTTCGGCTGGAGAGCTGTTCTTCTCGTGTCCGTGGTCGCCGATATGAGAGAGATAGGGTTGAGCAGACAAGAGTGGGGTTAGGACAAAGGTCAATTTGGAGAAAGTGTGAAAAATTGTAAAGGAATTGCCAAATACCACATATTCGTACGGGAAATCAAATCCTGGGTTTTGAAGCATTTGGGCCCATTCCGGATTTGAATTACAGCGGAATCAGCTGACAAATTAGACACCGGAAAACATGGATTTCGCTAATGTCTCCGGATTTGGGCAAATCCGGTGCCCAAATCAAGGACGGAAAACGACCTGGATATTTTGAGGCAAAACAGCAATGCAGCAAAGGGGTCAAAACGGTGTCGTTTTGTGGGCGGGGAGTTTTCCGGAGGTTGTTTTGGTTGGACCCAGCTCCGACCTGGATTTGTGGGTGTTTCGAAATTGAGGCTGACCCGAATCGGTTTTGGCCCATCGATTTTGGGTCAGGCCCGCCAGCACCCGCCTATAAGGCCCAGCCCTAGTATGAGGTTTGACCCGACCCGACCAAAAAAGGCCGACCCGGAAAGTTTCACGCGTGTATCACACGCGCCGAGAGTGGGCTTCAAGCGCGGAAACATGCCACGCGCGCGTGGGCTTATGGTGAGAGTGGTCCTGACGCGCCTAGTAAATGCACGCGCGCGTGGGCTTATATGGCGAGTGAAGCCCACTCGCGGAGCGTGGGCCACACGCGTGACACTTTCCGGGTCGGCCTTTTTTGGTCGGGTCGGGTCATTCCCTTACAAGGCCTAAGGCTGATAGGCAGAAGCCTTGCGGGCCAGGCCCAAATTTTAATGGCCAAAACACATTCGGGTCAGGCTCAAATCCGGAAACCCACAAAATCCGGTCATAGCTGGGTCCAACCTAAACAAACTCCGAAAAAATCCCCACGCAGAAAACGACGCCGTTTTGTCCCCCTCCCTTAATACGCGCGTGACTGGCCTATTTTTCTAGTCGGATCTGGGCCGACCCGGCGTTTTTACCCACAGAATCCATAGAAAGCCTTTTCTGAAAGGTCCAAACAAAATAAATAAAAATTCATCTCCCGCCGGCGACTGTTCCTTCTCTTCTTTGTCACCGGCGGTGAAGATTTAATCCTTCCCGTGTAGTCTAATCGAACAAATCATAGATCTTCTTCTTCTTCCTCCTCGTCTCCTGATTTTCCGGCATTTCGATTTCTTTTAATGTTGTGATTGCTTCCCTCCGTTCGCTCTTCCGCGACTACCGGCGAAAGTTGCAGAAATCAGGGCACCTGTGTTCTACTTCCAGTCTTTAAGACTCAATCACAATAGTTTGCAAAATGATCACTGTGGTCACCAAGAATTTCAATATGTGCAATTAGATACTTCTAAACTACCAAAATTTAAGTCTAAGCCCATAGAAATGTGCAACACCAGAAGCAAAAGATGTAACAAATGAATATACAAGCATGATCAAGAGAGCTAAGATTGGTGATGCTGAATTGGTATCCATGATCATGTTCACTAGCCCGGTGAGCACATTCGCCTGCAAATCGAACAGATACGTTACCCGTTATATATATATACCGTGTCTCGATACGATTTTATTATGTATATAATCATGATGACTCGACTTACCACAAGAAACGTGGCAAGTAGGTTTCGGTTGATTGCTTCCTCGAGGGTCGAAACTTTGCTCTCCGACAAATAATCTGTTACCATTAGTATTGCCAATACCTGATAATGTAGGGATAGTAATGCATTCATGTAGCAGAGATAAGTTCAATTTCTTTGTACGGTTTTGAAAACACTGATTAGACAAGTACGATCTTTTACCTGAAGATTTTCTGCTAGAATCAGGGTGACGTAAGCAAGATTACACTGCAAAAAAAAAAAAGATTAGATATTTTAAGTACATTAATAATCTCTAGTTAATGCGGATTAAGATTAATTACTATTAATTTTTAAATTTGTACCATTCTGCGAGAGATTCTTTCAACGTGCTTATCCAGGACAATAGTTAACAACCTGAAACGACGTCGTTAAAGCGATATCAAGTACATATAACTCGTTTCAAAACCGTACCGTACCAAATCTATTAAACATTGTACTAAAATCAAGATTAATCTTCGATAAAATTAAGGAAAATATATACCAAAAAATAGCAGAGAGACAAGATACTTTGATCTTGATCCACTTGTTGCTCGCCACGTCATCGGAAGACCGTTGCTTCCCAAAGAAGAGGAAATTACCCAATTGGACACCAATTAGATACATGCCCCAAAACCCTAGATCAAAAACCCTAGATTAACACTTGTAAACCAAGTAATTACTAATTAAGAAGATTAATCAAAATGATCCTTAATTACCAAGTAGACTAAATAACCCTTCCTTGTTCTGGCTAACGATATCGGCCCCTCTCGTATTAGCGAGCAGATACGTGTTAAATCCAGTGTTCAACCACCACTGATAACCTGACGATTTCGATGAAACGCTACGAATTACTTATTTACTTCACAAATTACGAATAAAGGTTATAATTCGGTATAGTATCGAAATCGACCGAACCTATCAGAATTACGAGGCCCGAAATTCCGGAGTAGTTGGTTGGGATTCTGATTAAGGAAGCAAGCATTGCTAGAGCAGCTAATGTGAAGAAGAAGTTCCAATGCACTCCATATTCACCAGCAGGAACCTAATTAATCATAATAATAATAATAAATTAATTAATGATTAAGGGAGAAATTAAGGAAAATTGAGTGATTAATTTGGTAATTATGTTGTTAATTACCCCATAATGCAAACATTTAGTCAAGATTAGTCTACCAAACCCTATAGCCAATGGTGGTACAATGGCTGCACTTGCATCCTGCAAGCTCCTTAAGAGAGAGAAAAAACAAAGAAACATGGTTCGATCGAATTCAAATACACGGTCACGAGCATATGGTCGAGTTTTTCGAGATAAGTTTGAACTCACAATGAAGAGATACCGCGAGCTTGCTTCGAGACGACTGCGTTGGCCAGTGCGAAAGAACCGACCCCGAGATCCATCTATATGAAGGGGAAAAGGGAAAATAAAAGATAATTCACGACATGGTTTGCGACTGCATGTGAAAATCGTGTTACGTAACGAGATTCGAGAATTTGAGGAAGTATGATTAATTAGGGATTACCAAGCTAATGCCATAGGTTTTGGATTTGGCATGTCTTCTTGGGAATATTTTGAAATCCACAGCTAATATGCACAAGCAAGCTACTTCCATCTGTGATTAATCAAAACAAAGTAGTAATTAGGTAAAAGAATTAAGGTAAATTCATCATTATGGGTCATAGCTCAGGAACGGTTGAACCAGTGGTTCACTCAACCTCTATCCAGTTAACCAGGCTCAATTAAGGAGATTAGGTGCACATCTAGCAAGAATTTTCTTAAGGTGATCTGAGTCCTTCATCGTTGTACGTTTGAGGTTAATTCTTAGTCGGGTTATCAGTCAGCTGATGACACATGACGATCAGGCCCAGATCCCAAGATACTATAAATGAAAAAATGACTCCAACGTTGATGGGACACGACCTAATGCACCTACTACAAGCATCTTATATGTCTGTACGCTCATACACTATATGCACAAGATCTCACTTATTCGCCTGTGGACAACCATGGGTATTTCTACGTCTTACCTTCTCTTAAATACACATTACCCCCTCTTCTCCTAGATGCCAGAAACACTCAAGAAGACTCCAAAACACACTAAGAAAAGCAGACGTCTCAACCCAGTACGTACAATCCTCCAGATAAAACCATATTGGACCAACCAGTCTCACTGAGCAAGACAATACCCATCTTTGCCAGTATATGTTATTCAAGGCAGAAAATCTTCAGGGGTCGATCCAATAAGCGGTAAACTCGACACAGAGTAATCATCAACACAAGAGTTAATTCTCTCTAAATTTTCCACTCGACCTATAACTAATCCGTACTTTCGACAAACTCACACAATCAAACCAAGAACCGGTCGAACCAAGAACCACAAATCTCCAACCCTAATTTCACCCCACCTAGCCCAACCATAGTTACTTGCACATCAAGTTACACAATTATATCAAAATTCTTACCACAATAACTCTGTAAGAAGTAATGCTTGCCCTAAGAGAACCAGATGCTTTAGAATTAATAACACTTGATGATGCACCACACCTGCATTAGCATAATCAAAGTAATTAGTAATTTACTAATTAGGTTAATTTTGGATTAGCAGTAATTAATTTAGGGTAACTTTTTTTTTACCTCTTCGATATACTGATGGGTAAAAGCAACACTGCTGAGATGATTGTCCATGCATATGTTTGTTGTTCAAATACCTGTGTTCAAAGTATCTATGTCATTAATATTAATTATTAATTAATTATGAAAAAAATAATTAATATTCCATAAATTGAAGATTTTTTATGTATATGTGCAGATTTTATATTTATATATAAGATATGGGAAGATCGATCACTCCTGTCTCTTAAATTATTTGATTTGTAAAAAAAATTACGAATTTTGTAAGCAGTTAGATGATGTTGACTCTAAAATTACGAGTTTTGGATATGATATGATTGTTTTTCGATCATGATGATCGTTAACTTTGGTTTAAAAATGAACTCAGAACGACTCTCTGGATTCACCAAAATCTCTATTTTGCCCCCCTACGGGGCAAGTACCTCAGATTCTAGTTGTTGTAGAGTATTTGTATGTGCACAAAGTTGAAAATTCTACGAATTTTGTACGTAGTTAGATGATGTTGACTAAAAAATTACGAATTTTTTGTATGATATGAATGCACTTAGCTCTAATGATCGTTAAAGTTGACGACTTTGGTTAAAGACGAAGATATCCCTACGCCACGAGGTTTGAAATGACTAGTTTGCCCCTATAACGAAACCTAAGAAGGGACTTACAGTGAAGATCAAGAGCATTGGGACAATGAGGAACATGAAGTCCAACGTGAGAAGACCCATGTAAGCACACAGATTCCTCGATTCCGAATCTGCAAAATCGCGAAGATTCATCGGTTAGTGAAGATGGTAGAGGAAAATTCACGAGTTTTCGAGTTCGAATCGTAGATGTACCATTATGTTGGTGATGGTTGAACCCTAATGAGTGTCTTATAATAAAGAGAATCTGAAAATAGAAAAAAAGAGAAGAAAAAAGAAAATTCAGTGATGAAATTGTAAGGGGAAAAAAGATTTGTACTACTTTGTGAACTTGTTGAGAATAGTACTGGTACAAAGGTGGAAAGAGCAAGGATTTCAACGGCTGATGATGACCTGGAGAAGAAGAATCAAGAACACGAAACCGAAACGGGTTAGTTGTCAATTCGATTAACTGTCATGAACCGTTTCATCCTAGTAACTCGAGTTTATTCGAAAAGAGGGTTCAACATAGATTGTAAACCATATTCATTAACATGCCCCTCAACTGAGAGGGCGCTGGTCTGAAATTTGCACAGCTTCAAACAGTCTTGTGCAACAGAATCCAAAACCAAGACCACTCTCGATCATCAAAAACTTTGATATCGTGAACCGGTTCATCCCACTAACTCGAGTTGTTGGGAAAGCGGGTTCAACATAGATACGCCCTTCCTCAAACGAAAGTCAGAAATTTACACAGCTTCGAACAATCTTGTGCAACAAAGGATTAAAAACAAGCTAGATTTCTCGGTCATGAATATCTCTGACATTGTGAACCAGGCCATCCCAGGTTCAACAAAAATCTCAACACGCCCTCCCTCGAAAGAAACCTCATTTGAAATTTGCACAGCTTCAAACAGTCTTGTGCAACAACATTCAAAACCAAGACCACTATCGTTCATCAAAAACTGTAATATCTAAAACCAGTTCATCCCAATAACTCGAGTCATCAAGAACATGTTCAACAAAGATCATAAATCATTCACCAACACACCCCTCTCAAACAAAAACTCGTCCAATATCCACATAACAACATTCAAAACCAAAACCAAGACCACTCTCCATCATCAAAACCTCTAACATCACAAACAGTTCCATCCCAACAACTCAAACCACTCAAAAAAGCCAACCGCACAACTCGATCAGTAACCCGAACACAAGAAACACATAGAGAAAGAAAGACTTACTCTTGGTTACGAACCCATGAAAGGAAGAACCATGCTGAAACGAGCATTTACAGAGTGAATAGCAGCAAAACGAGAAGATGAATTGATTTGAAGGATTGTGTGATAAGAAATATTACCAAATAAGAGACAATTAGTAATATGATATATTATTTTATTTTATTTTTGGATTGTTCCCTTTAGAGGAAAACTCTGTTAGCAGAAAAGAACTGATGAAAATATTGATATCACGTTTATTACTACAGAGTGTGTCAGTAGCAAAAACTGTTTCAAGAAAGGATTTTTGAATTTATTAGGTTGATCACAAATGGTAATAAAAGGTTAAAAAAATGGATTTATTTAAGAAAAATAGAAATAAATTTTTACTGTCTTGTAATGTTTACTATTTAGTAAAAAAAAGGGGAGGCAGGCAAGCCATGTGACTAAGAATTGGATTTTGATACTCATGATTCATGTGATGATTTACTATAGGGTTTGAGTGTAATTCTATGGTTGGTTTGTTATTAATGAATCGTTAGCTAGTTCTGTCGATTTTATTTGTATGTATATGGACTAAAAAAGAATAGTAGAACGACTCATCTTTAACACATGATAAGACATTTGATAAGTTTCTCGCTTTATCCTGACGGGTGATCTAAGTTAGATATTGTAGTGTGTATTGTCTTGAATTTTGATGGTAACACCCTGGGGCGCCCTGTAGGAGGCTTTGAGCCTATTATTGTTGGCTAGCCTGTCATTGAGGCGTGAACTCTTAGGATTAAGGGTTGAAGGCAATTATTGGGTCGTGGCCCAATCTGGAAACTAACATTATTTTCTCTTATAGTCTTATTTCTTACTATTTTTCCCCCTATAGTTAGCTTAGCTAGTCATATATTCAGAGAAGGGTGTCAACTCAAGTTGAGAGGTTTACCAATTTCCTACTTGATAGACAACTTAGAGCGTGTCCAGTCACATAGTGAACATCACAATTCGCCTAAAGTGATACCAAATGGAGGCACATACGAGGGAAAGAGTCGAGATGCATGCAGATGTCGGAAATGATGACACCATCCTCATGTGAGAAGACTTCTTTGTTGAAGATCTTTGTCAGCACTTGAGCGGTGTCACATTCTATGTCGTATGTCGCAAGAAGCACGAAACCAATCGAGTCGTGTACTACTAAGCCACCTGCTCCTCCAAAGGGGAAGAGACCGCTCCATCAACATTAATCTTTATCCTTGACCTGAGAGACAATGATGGTAATTATGTATGGATGTATGATAACTGATAACAACTAGGAAAAATAATTCAATGTTGCTAACATAATAGTATCGCCATCGTATTGGTTCAATCATGCATCGAATACCAATATCATATAACCCAACTCAAGAGATTTCTTAGAACCGTATCGAACTATATTGATTACCAATTCACGATCGAACCAACTAGACCGAGACATCAAAAACATGAAAAGGACACACAAAGACATTGTGGGCAAAGTAGTTTAGAACACGAGGGGCATGGCTTACAATGTTGTGTTCTTCCCTTCTCTAAATAGCCTCTCTTCATAAATTAGTACGTACCACACATGTTCAATGTTACCAAGAAGAGTTCTATGTTCATTTATTCTTGAGGAGTTCCGTTTGCCAAACAACCCCTTATTTTGTGTTGCTTGCAAATATTCTTTCTATGTTCATGGTAAAGCATCGTTCCACCTTTTCTCTTTTGACATGTTTCTTTACTTTAAGAGTTTGGTTATGGTGGATGAGTTGAACACTTGGTTAGATGTTGAGTTGGGTATTTGTATATCGGGTTCGAGTTTTTATTTAAGATGGTTTTAGGAAGTTTCTCTATTGCTGGGGTGTGCATGTGTGGTAGAGAAGTACTTAAGATGTCACTGATTTGGACGGTTTTTTTATGATTGATTTAGTTTTGACTGGGACCAACTAGTAACACCGGCAGCCGGTGCTTGTTCGGTTCATATCATGTGTGAGCGTTAGAGTATTGAGAGGATCTTTTCCTATAGTACGGGAGGATCGGGAGGGATGCACTTTTGGTGTATCAGTTATCGTGCCCATGGTAAACGCTGAAAGCATGTAAGTAGTAAGCACAACCCAAGATGAGTGCTCTCCTATTCCGACTTTCCCCAGGGCCCCTAGAAGCACAGCTGACACAACGATAGGTTCTCAACCCCTGTGGGTATGGAGCGACAGAAGTTTGCCAAGTTTTCCTAGAGAGGAGAGAAGGCTGGCTCACTCTGGCAAAATGAATTTGTTTATCATAGAGAGATTCATGGTATAGACTATTAGGATGGGAACTAAATCTTCACAGAATAGGTTCTATAGCGTTCTCACATGAGAATTGTCTTGAAATATGGTCGAATTCACCTTGGGTGAGAACGCGTGGGGGTAAAGAACACATACGGTGTTGCAGATTTGGTTAGTTCCTCACTGATGGACTTTCAACTTGAGCCAGGAGCACCATCAAAAGTTATGTACGTGAAAACATACATTTGAAAGGCGGTCTGTTGTGAAATTTCTGATACGAGTACACTTGAAGAAAACAACTTATTTCGAAATTGTAAGATGTGACACATGAAGAAAATTGGCATGTGGTCTAAGAGAGTAAGAACATCAATATGATCATTCATTCTTGGGGAAAGTAGAAGATGAACTTTGTCCAAATATGAATGAGCATATCCCTGATTTTGTGTACTATGTTATGTATTTATGTTACACATAACATGGACCACTTAGGAACATGCCAATTCCATAGTGATACAAATGTACATAAGTAGTAGTTTGGTGGGGTTGGTTATGTGTATGGGTGACCTATTTCTGGTTCAACCGGTTTTGCTTCCCGACTCATTGAAATTGTGGAGTCAATGTGTATCGAATCGGTTGATTGACTGGTATCATGACTAGTCTACTCGGTTGATTTGGTATGGTTTTTTATGGGCCACCATACCAGTTTGATTAGCTTGGTGATGTAACCAATAGATCAAGAGATTCCCTCAGGCAAGCTCGCCTATGTGCCTTAGAAAACGATCTAAGGCGGGAAGGTTGGATCACTTCCAAGAGGCTCCAAGACCTTGATGACATAAGCGAGCCACAACCAATCCAAGAGCGGAAAACTCTGTTAAGATCTTCAATCGTCTCCCAAATTTCTCAAGATTGAGGCCGATAGAGTGACCTCCGTATCTTAAGGTCGAACCCCCTAGACCTTAAGGGAAGAAAGCTATATACAAGGAGCTACCAAGCTCGAAGTGACACACAACCACACAATATCGTTACTCTGCCTAATTTGCCCCTAAACAAGCCCCCACGAACCCACTCACAGTCTTTTTCCCGATACTTAACCCTCTCACACAGTCTCTTACTACCATCGATTGCGCTTTTGCGAGATCCTCTCACCCTGATCCCCATCACCATTCACAAAACCAAAAGTGTAACCGAGCGAAACATGATCATTCAAACCCGAAACTCCATTCGAACCACTCTACCATTCAATCCGGTCCAACCGGAAGAACCACTTTTCAAACCCATGAAACAACTTCTCCCCCATATATAAACCAACTTCATCTTCTCCCACAAAACCAAAAAGAACTCTCCTTTCTTTCTTCCATCCATCAATGGTGCAACCAAGGAAGTTCAGAGGAGTCCGGCAACGCCATTGGGGATCATGGGTCTCCGAAATTCGCCATCCTTTACTGTAACAAACTCACCAATTCCCCAATTCCTTAATCAAAATCCAATCTTGATCATCATTAACTAATCTTCCTCTGTTTTTTTCTCATAGGAAGAGAAGGGTATGGCTCGGAACATTCGAATCGGCCGAGGAAGCAGCTCGAGCCTACGACGAAGCATCCATCCTCATGAGCGGCCGCAACGCCAAGACCAATTTCCCGGCCGCCGCGTATGCTGCTCCGGCGACGGCGGATAAAAGTAGTGGCAATTCACCGTTGTCCTCTGTTCTGAGTGCTAAGCTGAAGAAATCCTGCTGTAAAACGACGCCGTATCATTCGTTAACTTGCTTGAGGCTGGATAATGAGAGCTCCAATATTGGGGTTTGGCAGAAGCGGGCCGGGTCAAACCCGGATTCGAAATGGGTCATGACGGTTGAGCTTGATGGGTTCCGGTCGCCGGCGTCGGGGGAAGAAGGGGAGGGTGCCGCCGGTGGTGGCTCGCCGGAGGAAGAGGAAATGATTGCTTTGCAAATGATTGATGAACTTCTTGATGATAGAAGTTGAGGTTAAAGTACGAATGGTTAGTCTCACTGGTTCGATCTCGATTTAGTTGAATGTTGAATTATCGGCAATATTATGTTCTTATGGCTTGTTATGTAATTAATGATGCTAGAAATTATAAGGTAATTCAATAATCGAGTTTGAATTATTGTTAAAACAGACTAAATATGTGTTATTCTAAATTTAAAGCGACACGTAAGTAAAAAAAAGTTAAGTCAACCAGATATAAGCGACTATAACCTTACCCGAACATAACCAAAAGAAAACTCGAATCGTGTATAAGGAGCGTGACAATCAAGAGAGTGCTAGCTACTAAACTCACAAGTTCCGAGCATACTATTCAGCCTCTTCAACATTTTGATTCTACAAACAGTTCGATAGTAAGGCAAGCCAACACGATATCTTAACCAAACTAATCAGCCAAAATCCCTACTCAAGTTAAACCTAATTTAATACAAGTTACGATAATCTAACCAAAGGAAAACTCGAATCGTGTGTATAAGAAGTGTAACAATCAAGAGGGACAACTAAACCCACAAGTTTCGAGCATACAATTCAACCTCTTGAACATTCTAATTTCAAGAACAACCCTACAGTAAACCAACCCAACGATATCTTAACCGAACCAATCAACCAAAATTTCTACTCAGATTAAACCATATCGTGTATAAAGAGAGAAACAAAGAGCAATTAACCCCTGAAGTTTCGAGCATACAATTCAGCCTCTTTAACATTCTGATTCCCATCGCGTAAAATCCACGTCATCAACATGATTTAACTCGAAATAAATACAAATTTAAGAAAAATAATTAGATACTTAACCATAGAAAGATTTAGACATTTAACCATAGTTAAGAGTTAAAGACCTAACAAAGCAAACATTAACCAAACCAAGAGTTAGTAAAGAGTTCAAAAATCAAGCCATTTCTGATAGTACACACAAGTCTTGGGAGAGATAATTCCATCAGGCGTACAGCTATTAATCCTTGGACACACTCCACAAGGAACAGAAGCCATAGCACCCAATCTCATCTCCCCGCCGCCGCCACGCTTGCCGGCGGCAACAGCCTTGTAGCAAACTTTCCCAACAGGCACCTCTCTAAACTCCCCAACACCAGTACTCGTCACTTCCACCACGGCATTGTCGAAAACCAGAGCCTTTAAGATCTCTTCGAACTGCTTCTTCGAGACGTCGACCATCAACATCCCGCTCGACTTCATCAAGTCCACGACGCCGTCCAAAGTCGCCACCTTTAGCTTCTTGACGATCTTCAAGCATTGTTCTTTCAGGAAGTCGACGAACACGGTGTCGAGGGCTCCTTCGCTGTACCACTCGCCTCCTGTGAGCTCCCTGGAGGGTTCGAATTCGGCTGCCATGTAGGTCTTGGCTTTGCTTTTCACGTTGACTACTAGCTTGATCATGTTTCTCTCGGTTAGTGTGTTTAGGGATTTGTTGATTACTGGGTTTCCGAGGTTGGTTTCTCGTTGGATGAAGGATTTGATCATGCCCATGTCTCCTCTGGCGTGGATTACGTTGTAGATGAGCTGGTCGTCTGCTGATAAGGCTTTTGGTTCGGAGTCTGGCCGTTTTCGTTTGCCGCTGGAGATTGCTGCTGGGATTCGACTCATTTCTGGTAAAGAAGTTAACAGCAAAACGCCATGAGCAAAGAACTGTGAAATGGGAATGAAAATGCAGCAGCAAGTGAACAGCAAAACGCCATGATCAAAGAACTGTGAAACTGGAATGAAAAATGCAGCAGGAAGTGAACAGCAAAACGCCATGATCAAAGAACTGTGAAATGGGAATGAAAGTGCAGCAGAATTCGAACAATTCCAGTCAAACCAATCCTCGCACAAGCAATTTATCAAACAGGTCATGTGCATCACAAGCAATTTATCAATCAGAGGAACAAAGTGGAAAGAGAGCATCCCATTCAGTGAGATATGAATTCAGTTAAAATGGGGAATGAAAACGAGACACAATTCTTCATTTGATCGAAACATTCTCACACACAGGCATTTTATCGAACAGGTTGTGTGCATGTATAACAGGAAACAAAAAGGAACGGACAACAAGCAAAGTAACCGCAATTTCGACCCTGAAAAATTTCCAAATTAAAAGAACCGCCAGTTTGATATAATACACAGCTGAAATCCGATCGATCGGAGAAAGGCGTACCTGAAAATCAGTTCCTCGTACAGAGCTTCTTCAACTGCGAGAGATTGCAACTGCGAAGCTGCGAATCAAATCCGTCGGAGAAACGTGATACGCTGTGTGTCGATATGAGCGAAATTTCCTCCGTAGCTACAGCTTGCTGCTAGGGGTTGTAAAGGGTTTGTTTTCCCCGCCGCCGACGATATGAGCGTAGATCGGCGATATTTGATCGCCGGAACTGTAAATTGAATAAGAGAAACCGACGGCGGGAGTTGGTAAAGGAATATAGGTTTGCAACCGATGATTATGGGCCAATAATAAATGGGCCTAATGGTATGGGCCTCGTGAAATGGGCCTTTCGGAGTCGAACAAGACAGGCCCATTTATCATAAATGAATAAAAAATTCTTCGCCGGAAAATTAAAAGCCGCCATCTGAGAATTGTTAATAAATTATTAATCGTCTTCAAGATTTGTGGGCGTTCAACGTTGTTGAGCTCCGATTCGAATGAACACCTTATAGAGAGAGTTAAAGAAAGAGTAATCGGATCAACAATGGCGGCCGCAGCTACAGCTTGCTGTGGCAGCTTCTATAGCGCGAAGCCGAGGACGAATTTCATCAATGGCGGAAGCTCCGGCGAACCGGCGTCGTCTCTGCGTTTCCAGAAGCGTGAATTCTCGCTACGGTTGGCGAATTCGAGGAATAAAGCTCGGGTAATCGATTTGGGTGGTTCAATCATGGTTTAGTCTGAGAATTTGGGTGAAATTTGGTTTTTGATGGGTGGGATTGAGTTGAGCTTTTTCCAGGTTGTTTTAGCTTCAGCTAATGCTGATCCGCCTCTTAGAATCATGATTTCTGGTGCTCCGGCGTCTGGTAAAGGTACTCAGTGTGAGCTCATTACTAAAAAGGTTAGTCCTTTAATTTGTGGGTTTTAAGCTGTTGATTCGACTGTGTTGACTAGGTTGAGTTGAGCAAGTTAGGAATTGATGTTACTTCAGTTAGAACATCATTGTACTAGGCTTTGATCAGGCAGTCATTCGAGGAAAATATGCATATCGACGATTCGAAATTAACCACTGTCAGCTTAGGGAAGCTTTAGCTTGTGTTTTGATGTGATTTTGGATGGTTCTGTTCACTCTTATAAGGAAGAATTGTTAATAGGACAGCAAAAGACTGACTAGGATTGTGCCTTGAAGTGTTTTCGGTTGTCGCTAGTGATTCGTGTTCGTTCCATGTTCAAAACGGTGATAGATTGATGGTTTACTCGTGGAGAAATCACATCTGGACCATTCGAAATTAACTGCAGTGAGATTCTCTCAGCTTAGGGGAAAGCTTTAGCTGGTGTTTTGATGTGATTTTGGATGGTTCCGTTCACTCTTTTAAGGAAGAATTGTTAATAGGTTAGCAAAGAACTGACTAGGATTACGCCTCGAAGTGTTGTCGGTTGTCGCTAGTGATTCATTGCTCGTTCCATGTTCAAAACGGTGATTGATTCGTGGTTTTACTCGACATTTTGCAGTATAACTTGGTGCACATTGCAGCTGGGGACTTGCTGCGAGAAGAGATTGCTTCGGGGAGTGACAATGGAAAGCTTGCAAAGGAATACATGGAGAAAGGCCAGCTGGTTCCTAACGAGATAGTCGTGATGGTGACGAAAATGAATTTTCGAAGTCGTTTTCTTTTCGGGTCTACTATACGATTCTTAAGTCTTAATCCTGTTTTGTCTGTAGATGGTTAAAGATCGCCTTATGCAGCCCGATTCGCAAGCAAATGGCTGGCTATTAGATGGATATCCGAGAAGCTTGTCTCAAGCAACTGCTCTCAAGGAATACGGGTTCGAACCTGATATGTTCATCGTCTTAGAAGTAAGAACTTAGTTTCGTTTAGGCATTTCGACGACCTTTTCTTGCCCCACTAAAAGATCGAAACTTTGCGCCTATGATCTGCAGGTCCCGGAAGATATCCTTGTTGAAAGAGTCGTTGGACGTAGACTGGACCCTGTAACTGGAAAGATCTATCATTTGACTTACTCTCCACCCGAGACTGAGGAAATAGCGGCCAGGCTTACTCAACGATTTGATGATACTGAGGAGAAGGCACGTAATAATGTACTTTCGATTCTGGTCGATTTTCGTTCAGTTGATTAATGATTCGATCTTCTGTTTACAGGTGAAGCTGCGTTTGAATACTCATAACCAGAATGTTGAGGCTGTTCTTTCAATGTATGAAGATATTACTTTGAAGGTATGTTATCTTATCCTCTGATTCCTTATCTCGGTTTCGAGGTTGTGATTGTCTGATACGAGATTCTTAAGTCGAATGATGAAATAAGCTCAGATGAATCGGGTGAATGCACCTCATACCTAGAGTTGTGATGCTGAATTTGCTGTTCTTGATTTCAGATCAAAGGGAATGTTTCGAAACAAGAGGTCTTTGCCCAGATCGATGCCGCTCTGTCGAAATTGCTCGAGAGTAGAAAGAATGCAACTTCAGAATCCCTAGCTGCTTGATCTGAAGTATGCTACTCCAAGAATTGGGTTTCTTCTACTACACGGCAATGCTACTCTATTCATTTTTTGCAGAATCATTGAAGCTGCTTTTCTTGCAAGACAAGTAATCAGGTGTGCTCAGCTTCATGCTCAAAGCTTCAAGCTTTCATAAAGAGAATTGATTGATTCTTCTGTATTGTGTGATTGAAGAACATTCATGGTGTTTCTGTTAGATTCGTGATCGTATCGAGTGTTTAATCGAATCGAAATCGGTCCTCAACTAATATCGATTTATTACATAATAGCCATCCTCATCTTTTGAACGTTTGCTTGAGTTAAAATTGTCTATGAAACCTCTACAATACCAGAAGAGCTTCAGCTACTACTATAACTACAATCATTTCAAGAAAGGCTTCTGGTTTTCTTTCCTGGAATCGTCGAATCCCTGGCCGAAACAGGAAGGCTCAGCATCAACGAGCATCCTAACCACATCTCGCATCGTAGGCCGAACACTGGGGAGCTTCGTGGTGCAGAGAAGCCCGATTTTCAGGACCTTCAGCATATCATCCTGTACAGTTTCGTCAATTGCGACAGAACTGTCGAGAACATAGCTAAGAACACTGTCACTGTTCCTCAGATGCTTCGAAACCCACGACACGATGTCCTGACCTTCCTCCTCCACGATCGGTTTCTTCCCTGTCACGAGCTCCAACAGCACGACCCCGAAGCTGTACACGTCGCTCTTCTCTGTTACTTTGATCGAGTACGCCATCTCTGCAACAAAACAAGATCGAAACCTGGGAATCAGGACTCAGGAGTCGTTCGAGAACGAAACAAGATTATTGAAATCCGGGATATTTTCTTTACCAGGAGCAATGTATCCATGAGTACCAGCAAAGCAGCTATGATCACAACCACCCTGTTCTGAAACCTCGGCAATCTTCGCAACTCCGAAATCAGCAATCTTGGCCTCGTAATCGTCGTCAAGAAGAACATTGCTCGACTTGATGTCTCGATGGATCACGGGCGGAGAACAATCGTGGTGAAGATACGAGATCCCCTTAGCAGCTCCTACTGCAATTCTGTAGCGAAGAATCCAATCCAATTCTGGTAATTCGCCATTCTTGATCTTCCTATGAATTGCTTCGAACAAGTTCCCTTCGGCATGTACTCATAAACCAAGTAGCTAATCCCACCTTTTAGCAGACATGAGTAAAGCTTCAACACATTCCTATGCCTGATGCTGCCCAGAATCTCCATTTCTGCAGACAAGAACTTCAATCCATCTCCTTTCCAGAGCTTCTTCACTGCAACAACCGAAATCGATTTCCCCTTCTTCAGCTCCAATCTGTAGACTTTCCCTGTTCCGCCACTCCCGATTACGTTCTCCTCTTGGAGATTCGCCATCTCATCTGCGTCGATTTCGACCTGGTAAAAAGACGAGATCTTCCACTTTGGTTCCGATTCCTTACCGGATTCCAGGTTTAGCTCGCGATTATCGTCGTGGTGGATCCCGTGTTTGAAGTTGATGTAGCTTGTGAAGATAAGCCAGGCTAGTGTCAAGATTAATGCGATTGCGATTGCTGAGAATAGTGCGAGCTTTAACGACGATCTCGAGCTCTTTCCTTGCTGTGATTCGTTCTCTGAGCACGATCGTATCTCGATGCAGAGTTGCTTGTTCATCAAGAAAGGTTTCTCCCCTACCATGGAGAGAAGTGCAGGTGGAACCATTCCTGACAGATTGTTCTCTGATAAGTCGAGTAAGCTTAGCTTCAGCGATCCCATATCATCAGGAATCGGTCCTGAAATCCAATTCCTCGAGAGATTTAACGAGTTCAAAGACATCAGCTTTGAAATCCCACTCGGAACGTGACCGATTAGCGAGTTCATAGCTAGATTCAGGTCTACTAACTGAGTACACTGAACAATGTCTGATGGGATAGATCCTGACAGAGAATTCTGTTCCATTTGTAGTGAAGAAAGCTGCTTCAGATTAGAAATCTCGGAAGGGATTGAACCTGAGAAGTTATTGTTGTTCAAGTGAAGCCTCTCGAGATTCGTCAGTTTTCCGATCTCGGATGGAAGCGATCCTGAGAATCTGTTGTTGAAGAGAATCAACTGGTTTAAGCTCGAGGATTGGCCGATTTCGGGGGGATTGAACCGGTGAAATCGTTGAAGCTGAAGTCGAATATCTTCACTAACGGCATTGCCCAGATTCTGTCAGGAATTTCACCTGACATCTTGTTGTTGTTGATTCGAAACCTTTCAATCGATTTACAGTCGGAATACGATTCCGGAACCGATCCTGTAAAGCTGTTCTCCAATGCGAGTAGAAACTGCAGCTTCTTTCCTTCACAGAGGAACTCAGGGAAGCTTCCTGTGAACTTGTTCTCCGATATGTCGAAGCCGTTCAGTGGCGAATACCTGCCGAAATTCGGAGGAAAAGAGCCGGAGAAGTTGTTCCCGTAGATTGAGAATCCGCGAAGATTATGCATTTCTCCGAATCCGGCAGGGATCTCGCCCGTGAGATGATTCGCATAGGCCTGGAACACGACGAAGTCTAGCCCACCGAGGGATTCAGGAATCCTGCCGCGGAGCTCGTTGGCGGAGATGTCGATTTCTTTCAGGCGTGTCAGGTTGGAGAGCTCCTCAGGGATCTCCCCTGTCAGGAAGTTGTCAAAGAGCTCGATCTTCGACATGTTTCGTAGCTTGGAGATGGATTTCGGAAACTGACCTGTAATCTTGTTTCTGGATAAATCTAGGGTTTCCAGAGCTTCGAGATCAAAGATCGATTCGGGGATCGGACCAATCAGGTGCGAATTCGCTAGAAAGAGATACGTCAGGTTCTTCAGCTTCCCTATACTGTCAGGAATCCCGCTCTTTTCGTACTCGTTCTGCCCTAAAGATAGCGCCGTCAACGAGCTCAAATCTCCAATCCATGCCGGAATCCTGCCGGAGAAGAAGTTGAGCGACAGATCAAGAACCTCCAATTTCGCCATGGAAGAGAGATCCGGAATTTCGCCCACCATCTCATTCCCAGTCAAATTCAGTACCCTGAGATTCTTCAGACTGGCAATCTCCGACGGAAGCTTTCCAGCGATCGAATTACTCGGCAGCCAGAGCGTCTCCAGGCCTGCGATCGCCGAAATTGAACGAGAAATCTCGCCGGAGATTCCCTTATCATCAAATGAGATCGATTTCACCGTGCCGGAGATCGGATCGCAGGCTATACCAGTGAAATTGCAGGGAGATTCGGTGACTTTCCACGATTCGAAGACGTTCATCGAATCCTTGAGCTGAGACTTGAACTGAAACAGAGCTTCCGTTTCTGTTATGGCGGTTGAGGAAGGCGGGAAAATTGAGAAGAGGATCAAAATCAAAGTGAGGTAGTGATTCGTCATTTTGTTGGAGTTGAGGGATGAAACTGTAACTTTTGCTTCAAGATTGCCGACCAATCTGGTTGGCAGAAGATCTTCTAATCCAAAATAATTGAAGCCAGCCTGAAAGCAAAAAAAAAAAAAAAAATTATCAATTTGCAATTTTTTATAGATCAGGAGAATGTTGGTAATTGTTCATCAAAAATCATATCGGTACAGACTGTCAAACCGGTTCGATTATGAATCACTCACCGAAACAGTACGGTACAACTCTTATATAATTACGGTTTAACTATGTTTATAACAATTTGAGCAATTGAACCACATACCATTAGACTCAACGGTAAGATTCAGAAAACACTGAGTTCAATACAGATCGAAATGTTTCATATTCGAGTTCGGAGAAATACCAAACCGATTCTTACCCAAACTCTTTTGAACTTCTTGAAAACTATGAGGACCAAAATTGTAAGAGTATTGAAATTAGAGGGGTGATGATGATGCATGTACGTAAGGTGGGTAAAGCAAAACGGACATAAGGACAAAAAAAAGTTCCAAAAAAGGACAAACAAATTAAACTATTTACAAAAAGGTCCAGCTGACGTTTGTCTGTTGTTGGAAAAGGTGATTAAATCCTTCGAAGTCACTCATGGCTGTTATGAACAAAGCAAATTGAAGATACAACCAAACAGAAACAAGTAATTAATCAATCAAAGTTATACCATCATGGACGAATCATTCTAAGCAAAAACAGAGCTTTGACGGAAGAGGAAGAAGATGAGGGAATTGTTTGATTATGGCGATGAGGGAATTGAGCAGATTTTACTGAACTTACCTCAGGGAAGAAAGATGCAACAGATTGAAGTGGAAGAAGAAGAGGAAAAGTGGAATTGCTTTCTGGGTTTCTCTGTAAAGGGGTGCTCTGTTTTTGGAGCAGAGAAACAGAGTACTTTTGAATGGAGATTTAATGAATCTGGAAGTGGAAAAGGGTTGAAGAAGTGATGAGATTTACTCAAATTAACCCATTAAAGGAAGATACAGAATATTGAAGAGGAAGAAGAAGAAGAGGGAAAGTGGAATTGCCTCTGGATTTGAGCTCTGTTCTGGAGAAGAGAAACAGAGTGATTTGAGTTCACATTTGAATGAACTGGGAAGATGGGTAATGGTATTAATGGCGATAATGGTGAAAACTAGAGATTTGGGATTCTCGAGAGATAGAGAAAGAGAGAAAGAATGGGAGGCTTATAAATGTTGGCAAGAAGGAATTGATTGGGAGAGAAGATGGTGACAACTAATTGGATAATAATACAAAAGGAATTAGGGTTCATTGGGTTGGTTTTAATGGTGTGAATTAGGAGATAATGTTGGATATTTGTGGTTTGATTCATTGGTTTATTGATTTGGTGGGTAACCGAAATGATGGTACGAGGAACGAAGTGAGATTTTGACTATAGAGGATGTTATACTGGGGCGAGTTGGTTTTCGTTGGTTTGGTGGTCTTGATGTCACTGATCAACTCTTTGTGGAGTCAGGTACGTCGTATCTTGGTCAGCTTGATTTCTTTCTATGATATTTATTGTCTTCCATGGACGCTTATGACTAGTGTTATAATATAAGGTATTGGTGCCACGATTCTTGTCCTCTCCAAGATAGCCAAAGAGGGATTCTTCTGACTAGTTAGATGTGTCATCGTTTTAGTTATTTGCTACTTTTTTGTATGCAATTTCGATGATGCGCCTCAAAACTGTTCCACTTTCAATAAGTAGAGTCGCCTATCATGTGACGCTTATGGTCAGTGCTATGAGGTATTGGTGCCACGACTTTTGTCCTCCCCACGATAACCATTAAGGGATTCTTTTGACTAGTTGAAGGTGTCATCATCTATCAGTTTGTTTGTTGCTTTTGGATGCGATTTCAACGTTGCGCCTCAATACTATTCCACTTTCATCAAATAGAGTCGCCCATTATGTGATATCAGACTCTTAAATACCTTTCAAGCTAGCTAGGATGTGATAAATATATCAGCTTAGGTGGATGTTTATGGTGAAACTTGTAACTATCTTGCAATTTGCTGCGAGAGCTACATATGATAACTAAAAATCAATTATTAGTCTTTGGTGAATTTTTACAGTGTACCTAAGTCACAACGATTAAATCATTAAACCACTACAGAAGTATTGAAATGTCGAAACAGAAGAGACCATGTGAAAGAAGAAAGTGGACTAAATCATATAGGGTCAATGGCTATGGCTCATGGAGTGAGACCTAAAAGGCTAAAACATAGCATGTCCTTGTTTGAGGTGGGACACTAATCAATAAGTGTACACAAAATTTTGAGTATACTTTTACTCCACACAAAAAATACAAGTCCTTTTGTTTTGAGTTCATGGAATTTGGTCTTGAAAGTGTTTTGTGGGCAATCAAAGAGGCAGACATGATAGCATGGGGGTGAGAAATTGTTGGAGGAGCACTTGGTAATTTAGTGGCTTATCCTCTTCTTCTTCTTCCACTCCTATTGGCCGGTTTGGTTCGGTTCGATCTTTTACGAGTTTAGGGTTGTGGTTGTTAGATATGTTTCGATTTAGTGTGTTTCAAATTTCATCTATCCAATCTGGTGTTTTAACTCATCTTCGATTTATTACTACATGATATGGAACTCGAACGCTTGTTCATATAGATTGTCATATTCTGTTATTTTATGCTGAAATGAAATATTCTTATAGTTTATGGTAGATCGAGATGACACAACAAAGGGGTTTAAATGGCCAACTCGTAGGATAAATTTAACGTGTATTTTCATGGCTCAAGTTAAGACTATCCATAAAATACACATGAAATTTGGCCCATGGATTGACCCATTCACACTCTATGATCACAACATGGTCACGTTACTCTTCGAGTTTAGAGTTACTATAATATGTAAGTTCATCTTTAATTTTTCTATATCCAAAACCAATTTCGGGGGTGTTTCCTTTAGTATTTTTCATATTTCGTCTAATTTAATGGTACAATGTCGAGATTTTGACTACCTTAAGTTGCCGCTTACTAGTACACTATCTTACTGTGATATTGTTGAACACATGCACACATGCAATGAACAAATCAAGATTACCAGATATCCTAAACGAAATTTCAAAAATTTTACATAAAATTTTACTGTTTTGAGATAATAAAACTTCGAACGGTAATCTAAGTTGGTCCACCCCAGTTTTATCAGGCAAGACTTATTGAAGTGAAAGATAAGCTTTGTGTGTGTATGTATATGATCACAAGAGCAAACTCCACTTGTGTGCGTGTGGGTTATGGTACCCTTTTGCTTGAGGACAAAATTTTGTGATTGCTTTTGTTTAGTGTCACAATGATAACACATTCTAATTTGTATAATTAATTAATGGAAAATAGCACTTTGCCCTCTCCACTTCTCCAACTTAACAAATAGCCTCCTATACTATAAATCGCTCGTTTTACCCCTCCTAACCACTTCGCCGTTTGGGTCCTTCCGTTCCAACTTCGGTATTCGTAGAGCATTCAGTACACCACATTAGCTCCAATAGCCATGTATTATCTTACTAAGCGTTTTTAATTAGCAATATACGTATATATATGGTTAGATAGGATGAAACTGACAAATAAAATGTGGTTTTAAAATCATTCGTATTTCACCATACTCTTCGTGATTCCTCCCCAAATTACCTCTCTAACCACCTCTTCATCTCCTACCTCTGATATCTCTCTTTGTCGGTGTGTGGATGTGTCAAGATTTAATGTTAAGAAGACGAAAGTAGAAACGGAAGGACCAAAACGGCAAAGTAGTCTAAAGTAGGAGGGGGTAAAACGAGCGATATATAGTATAGGGGGCTATTTGTTAAGTTGGCAAAGTAGAGGGGGCCAAAGTGCTATTTTCCCTTAATTAATTAATATTGGAGACTTTTAGAGGAGTCAATCTTGTTGTAATTATGTGAAGAAATTAAGAGGAACCAATGGGTTTAATGTGCTTTTGGGTCATTAGTCATGATTATATATGCTAGTGAAGTTGGTGGTGAATGGTGATCATATCTCAAAGCCATGTGTGTAACTAGTACTCAATTTGAGGGGATCTTAACATATCTACTAATGAATTGGTGGAAATGGTTAAAATTTGGGCTTACATTATTACGTATGATTAGATTGGTTGGTCAAATAAGAGGTTTGATATGGAGGAGCGGTTGAGTTGATTCGAGACGATTACTTGTCATTGCAAGGTGGCAGAGAGAATACGTGTTTAGATAAAAGAAGAGGATAAGGCATATTGAGAGTGTAGGTGAAACAAAGCGGCGGATCTATGATAACTTAAGGCATTGGGTCGAACTGTATAGAATTGAAAATGCAATGGGATGCATATAAAAAATTTACTAATGGACACTAAAATATAGGAAAAGTTACACATTATTAAAATTGTTGATCTAAAAGTGGGATGGGTTGTGGCACGGGGAGCCTTAGGAGTATATCGTATGAGTGTACATCCTAGGTGTGTGTAGTGAGTGTGTGTTAGTCAGGTCATATCCCCTCAATGTTAATGCCAAGTTGTATTTATAGATCCGAATTGAGTCTTCGCGTGTTAATGGTCGATTGCTGACCCCGACTGAGTATCAATATGTTGGTTGAGCTCTGATTGTCTTTTCTAACATTAAGGCGCACAAATGACCTTTGAACTTAATTCAACCAGGTCCTTTCTGGCCCTACATGGGTGGGTTTTCAGGATCAATCACGAGTCTAATCGATCATAGATCATGAACCATCATAACACATGATTGTACATACTCTCTTAGAGCTAGTTTTTTGTTGATAAAAAATAATGTTCTAACCTTGGGTTAAAAGCATGATTGAACATGATGAAGCTTTAAGTAATATTTACTTTGTGAATACTATGATTTGATTGACCACACACACACACGAGAAAACATGAGCCCATTTTCAAAAGTAGATAGATGGTACCATCAAAAAAAGCTACACGGGAGTAATGGGTAAGTAAAGTACAATCTACGTACATGCATCATTATATATAACCTACTACATTAATCAAATTTTGTGTTAGGGTTTATTGTTTCGCCTAGTTAGACTCATTCGTTCGATAAAAGTCTGATCCGTAGGATCGAATGAGTTGAGTTGAGTCGAGATGTCTGTCTTTGTGTGTATCTTTCTTTGAGCGTTTCTCGTAAGGTGTATTAGCATAGGGTAGTAAGTGTCTTGGTAAAGAAGGGGTTATGAGTGTTTAAGAGACGGGGACAAGTATTGGGGGTTGTTTGTAGGTGATTAGGTAAGATTAGACATTGGGTGTATAGCGAATGAGTGTACAACCTAGTGGTGAATCTAGGATGGATCATGATACTAGACCATATCGTCAAACTATAATACCTATTGGGATAAATTTGAAAAATCACTGAGCCAATCCAATTATATATATGAAAATATATATAGTTTAGTAGCTCTAGACCCGGAAGTGGAGTGGGCCGCGACTTGGAGAACCCCACCCCCAAATCCGCCACTACTACGACCCCAATGCGTACATAGTAGGCAGATTGTGTCATATGTTCCCTCAATGTTGGGGTCACTTTGCCATTAGTGTCTTGGGATCTGAGTCGATCCCAACTTGTCATTGACTAGTTAATGACCTCGCATAGAATCAGTCTCTGTCGGCTGGTTGAGACTAATAACCAATCTCAATGTTGGGATCACTATGCCATTTACAGTGTATTGGAAGGACCCGACTGAGAATTAATCTCTATCAGACAACGACGAAGGATTTAAAAATCACACTGAAGACACCATAGACATTTACCCATTTTTCTTAGTTGAGCATTTTGGACTCGATTGAGCAAGTCAAACCGGTCGGACCACTAATTCAATTATTCATGAGCAATGACCCATCAATTATATCCTTAAAAAGATTATGTATTTTTTAGGTGGACTCACACAACAAAGATGTAAAGAGAGTACCAACACTAATCTAATCACAACTCTTCCTTAGGGGCCAAGCCCTAATAAATGCTTTAGGTATATATACACTAATTATAAGAAAGAACTAAGAAGTCCATTTTCCAACCAAGCTTATAACATTTAATGCTTTTGATGATAAGTATAACAAGAGACAACTTGTGGGAGAAAATTGGTGTGAATGATGGTATTTTAGTCTTAAGGGAGAGGGTCTAAATAGCTTAGAAATTAAAATTTTCTCGTAACAATTCAAGTTATTAGGATGTGACAGTTCATAATATAGTATAAAAGTCTTTGATCAATAAGAAGTTAATGTTCTAATCATCAATTTGTGTATATAAAGACCTATTGAAGCATCTGTGGCCCCCAATTTGCACAAGTCTTGTCAAAGTTGTGCAAACTTCATGCTCTTTCATTAGTCGTTCATTTAAGGAGGCATGTTAGTAAACAATATAAGATCTATTCAGAACCCAACAACTCGAATTATTGAGATGCAACGATTCATGACATGATGTTAGAGTATATCTTTGACCAAAAAGAGGCACTAGTACAACTATTAGACATAGTAATATCTCGAATAATGAATCACGATACAAACACGATTTAACGTGGTTCACAAACGTTGTATTAGCTACTCCACAGGGGGGAAGAGATTAATCTTATTAAGGATAGAGGAGGTGTGCGGTGAATGAATGAGAGTTATGTGACCATGTTATTACAAGCATATTTATATGGGTTAAGTTATGGTTTAATTCAGGCTTAAGTGTATTACCCGAACTAACCATAACCGTAACCTATACTACAACTATACCGAACCTATACAGAACCTATACTGACACTCTACATGTCAACCGTAACCACCAGTGTAATGCTTATTGAATACTCTGTGACCCCAATACATTGCAGTGCAAACTTCAGACTCTTTCATGGTTTTGACCTTCTTCCATGCAACGATTCTTGACACTTCTCAACTAGGATTCGATCTCGATTCTCATCATGACTCGAACCCGAACCAATCCCGGTTTTTTTCATATAAGTTGTAGGCCCCGAGTATTACCACAAACCAATATAACTACAAGAAGAACGAGTTCATTTGATGAGAAAGGGACATAGCCTAGTGAAGGGGACAATATTTATACCGACACCCATGCAAATGATGCAAATAGCTTAAGTGGATATGTTGTACGTATTGGATGCGACATATTGCGGCTATTATTAGTTGGCACCACGACGGTTTGTAGCCCAACGTTATGGAATGTGACAAATTTGGATAAAGAGAGAGTTCTAATATAAGCATTCACTATAGGGTCCCCCCACTAGCTCTCTTTGTATAACGACTACACATGATCACTATGAGTTCATGTTCATTGTAGGTGGACTTGATTGGTACTTGGTGTGTTAGTACTATTGGGGGAATGAGACCATAGACTCGGATGGGTTGAGGTGAACAAAATAAGATTCATTCAGAATCTTCTCCCAACAACTCGAATTATTGGGATGTATGATGATCGAAAGGTCTTGGCATTGAATCCTAGTAGTCCCAATATAACAATTTATCTTGCATAAGGCTTGGAGGACATTTGCAAACTTCAATTCCCCTTTCATGGGATTTCGTTTGAGGGGGAGTGTTAGTAAAACAAAATAAGATCCATTCAGAACCCTCTCCCAACAAATTGAATTATTGTGATGCAACGATTCTTGACATTGAGTATCGAGAATGGACATGTCTTTGAGTGATCTCTGTAGGTCGTTCTCGCAAGATGAATAGAGAAAGGGTAGTAAGCATTTGATTATAAGAGGGGTGAAATGTATGGTAGGGTATGGGAAACAAAGAAGTATAGCCGTAAGCATATTATTACTCATACTTTGTTGTGGATAGTCATAAGCATATAGCTCGTAAGTGTATTAAATTGTAGGCGTATGTGGGAGGTGAAGTTATATCATGTCCCATCAACGTTGAGATCAGCCTACTATTTGTAACTCATTGATATTTGCGTCGAGTTGTCACATATAGTTAGCTGAGGCCTACATCAAACTGGCATACCCGGTAACTCACGTGTGGTATATAAAGCGTCTTTCTAGTTATATCACGGATCTCTTAGACAAAGAATTGGAAAGCCTAGTATATTGCGACGTGTGATTTGAACGAATTCAATTTTCCAGTCTCAGAATGAAAAATAGTCATCCCTTTTAATCGAATTGGGAGATGCCCCTGGATCTGACATGTCACTTGGGACGAGTAACATGAAGCTCAGAATTATAAGTGTATTCAATACTCTACAGTAAACAAACTTCTTTATAGCGAATCAACTCTACAAAGATCTTGGTCGTTGCTATACGAAGGGCCGAGATCTCTTCGGTTATAACCCTAGGCATGCATCCTTATCACCACGGCCACACTATATGTGGTTGCTTCAACATTAACTATGCAAACCTTATCTTTTATGGACTTCTCTTTGTTGCTCGATCGTGTGATAGTGTCCACATGAAATATGCACATCCGTGCATGATGGTCACATCAAAACTTGCCCACAAACATTGGACTTTGTAATATAAACAAATATATAAGGCTATTATGGTCATTTCAAAACAGAAATTTTACATATATATTTTAACTTGATTTACGGATATTATCGTGATAACAATAATCCTTCTCTTTCCCGGGTTAGTTCATATACAGTTGACCAGAAACATGCATCTCATTTTCACTGACTTGAGTTAAGTTTTAGACTTCACGATTAGTGAACAAAGTGATCAACTAACAATGACCCATGTGTTTGAGGGGCTACGAGGTTTGGTACTTCGGGACTCTACAAGTTTGATCCTAAATGATGTTGGTACACTCTATCCAGGTATATCTGATCATTCTATTGTTGAACTTCTTGCTTGCTTGTTGTGTTTTCGTTTTGGTGTTTTGCAGGTGGATGATGAAAGGTGATGCAAAGCTGGTCTTTCGAATTCACACTAGACAGACATTAACGGTCCAAGGAGGTTTCATTGTTGAGAAAATTCTGTTTTTACAGGGCATTTCCTCTTCCATAAGATTCCAGGTGGTTTACCAGTCTGGTAATAGAACCGCTCATTCTGTGGCGCGAATAACCCATTCTCATCTCCTACGGAAATCAACTAAAATCACTATTAGTAGATAACTTGTACGGTCATTATCGTGGCTCTTACTCGAACATAAAATAAAAAATAAAAATAAAATAAGAGGCTAGAAATTCGTGGCCCTTTATGTTATTTGGGCTTATCCATGCGGCCCAATATGTAAAGGCCCAAAAATAATGAAAATCGAAGCCCAAAAAGCCTGGAAAAGGCACGGAACTATGTTCTCAGAGTCTCAGCTAAAGCTTCAGCTTCCGCTTTTGAAATCAGATTTGAAAAAAGCACGAACCACCTTCGCCTGATCGGAGCGACGAGTCACCCGAGCAGGCAGCCTCCGCCATGGATTCCGTCTCGAATTCTCTCAATCCTCACAAGCAACTCAAGGAAGAGTAAGTCAAACGGATCCTTTCACGATGCTATCTCGTTTTCTCTCTTCGGACACTTTACATCTGAATTTTCCGCTCTGATTGCCTATTCTGTTCAGATTCGTAAGCAATTTGAACGGCTCGTCAATGCTTGAGATCGCTTCGCTTTCGACTATCGTCCCTGTAAGTGTTTCCGTACTCTGATTTTGTTCCTCCATTTCCTTCTGCGTCTCGGTTTTTGCTGACGTTTGATATGTTCTTGCTTTAGGCTATGTTCCTTCTGCGACGCGCGTTCTGCAACAATTACAGGAATGGTAATTCTAGGGAGAACAATTCATTTTCGTTAATGGATCATGCTGATTGGGATATATTCGGTGTGCTGAGTGCTTGTTTGTTTGGAAACCTCTAGATGAATCGGGAGCTTCAAGAAAGAAAGATGACGATGCAGTTACTGTATCTAGGAGCTTGGGAGCTCAGCTAGCAGCGATTTCTTTGGATTTTCTGTTCCTTATGGTGCCAACTCTTCTGGCTCTTACTGTAAGTGTAGTTTCTTCTACGCACTTAGATAGTGATGGTAACATGGAGGTTTGATTAATGTCTCTGTACATTAATGAACTGCATATAACGGAGTTTAACAGTGGATTGTGAATAGATTTCAATTCAATTATGATGTCCATGTCTTTGCAGAGTTTTAGTTTTCGTAGAATTGCACTACTCATCGATTAGCTAGCGAATGTAATTGGTCTCTTAGTGCTCGTGTCAGCTAGAAACTTGCAGTTCGTAAGGAACATCAGCTTTACATTCCATTTGTATCAGGTTCTCGCAGAATGGGCACACATGTTAGCCATCTTCTTGACAGTGGTGATATTGTTTTTGGCAGCTAAAAGGTAGAACTTGTAAGTCATCAAATTTTGCTCAATTTTCTGTTTCTAGATTCTCATGTCCTAGAAGAACACTCAAAAGACTTGCGAAAAATTTATTGAGCTGGGACTGTTGTAGGGTTACTTCATATGCATCAAGTTGTGGAACGCCAACTCAGCTTAGGACAAATATTTCATCGTACAGGGTCAATGTGGTACATATTTTAACAACTTTTCCTCCTTTTTATTCTCACATTGATTGCACTGCCTTGTATTGGTTTTGACAATTACGTGATTGAATGCTGCAGATGATTGTGACTTGCATGTGTATCTTGGCTGTTGATTTCACAATATTTCCCAGGAGATATGCAAAGACAGAAACTTATGGTACTAGTTTGGTATGTTTCTATCAGATTCTCAAGTATTCATTTATGCATTTTATTGTCCTAACAGACTAGTATGGCCTTATTTGATTGTCAAATGAGATTAACTGTTGGGGTTTACTGGAATGATTCTCAAGGATGCTATTCCTCTTTGTGTAGTTAGATAGATTGAAGAGCTCACGCCATGAACTTGACTTGTGGATGCATACTGCATAGAATTTTACAGGACTATTTCTTCTGTTTGATGTAACTTTTGCTTAACCCTTCATTATAATTGTACTGTCATTATTTCAGATGGATCTAGGGGTTGGCTCCTTTATAGTGACAAATGCTCTAGTGTCACGGCAAGCACGTTGCATATCATCCATGTGAGTGTTTGTGGAGTTTGTTTCTCTGGCCTTGCTTTCTGGAAACTAAAGGAGTCTCAAACTTTTATCATTGATATCCAAATTCCAATCCCATAATTTGTCTTCTCCCATTTGAGTTCGTTGGTCAGTTAATTCAGTTTACAGCTTACACCCTGCCCTTGTGGTGGCACTATTAGGAATGAAGAGTACCCTAACCTTGTGACTGTGTAGCTAGTATGTGAAATTAATTCATCTCATCCTAAGACAGTATTGTGAAGAGTATAACCTACATTGTACGGGAAAGCTAAAACACATAACTATCAATTAGTATTTATAGTTATGTGTTTGATGGTGGTTATCTTATTTTGGTTATTTGAACTATTCCAATAATAATGGCTTGCTTTATCTTCAATCTTCAGTCTACCCAGGAACTGGAAGGCTGCAATTAAATCCTCCAGCCCACTGCTGGTACTAGGATTTGCTCGTCTTCTTTCAACAAGAAGTGTGGACTATCAGGTAAAATATATCATATTACATGCTGAGGATTAATGAACTGTTCGATTGGGAAATTCTAACAGAAAAGTAATACGGCCAGTTCTTTCTACCTTTAGTTCTTTAGTTAATTGACTCCAGTCATTTAAATAACTTTGCTCCTGTTTTCGGCCAAGAGTCTTAGAAATATAATGAAACATACTAAGGCGAACTGAATGTTATATTCTTCTTCTTGAGATATTCTTTACTGGTACTTGTAACCTCTTCATCTGCTGTTAATAGGGTCATTTTTGTTCATATTGATGGGCAATATTATCAGTACAACTTCGTTTTCTCCTAGTGACAGAAGACCTAGGGACTTCATTAGTGCAACTGTGCTTTTTCATATCCATTTTCAAAATCTTGTTTCATGTAGGTGCACGTTGCAGAATATGGTGTTCATTGGAATTTCTTCTTCACACTGGCAGCTGTTACCATTCTCACATCCATCATATGCATTCCTCCAAAGTACTCAGGAATCTTGGGTTTATTACTTCTTGTAGGTACAGCCCTACTTGTCCACTTGATAAGTCCCAAATTATACCCTCTCTTGTAGTTCAGTTAACCTTAATTTCTGGAATTTCATCTTCAGGTTATCAGTGGTGGTTAGTTAATGGATTGAACTTATTTTTGCTATCTAATGAAAGGGGGGCTGATTTCTTGAGCCAAAATAAGGAGGGATTATTCAGCATACTTGGTAAGAGATTGCACTGACTCATTGGCTGCAATTTGTAGTTGATCACAGGATCGATTGCTGCCTTTTTTTCTCCCTTTAAATTCATATTGCTGATAGTCTGTAAGTAGTTTCTTAGACTCGTATATGCATTTCCCATTTGTATGTTCTTTCAAGCCATGAAAACTCTCAAGTCTTATTCATCTGAGGAAACAAGGCCTGTACTGTAGTTTAACTGAATAACTGAATGTACGCTTGGAATTGATTCACCAATAAGCAGGAAGATCTTATTAAAGTAAATAAAAATCATTTATGATAGAGATAGGAGACCTTTTCTTCTTCATCTTTTTTCATACCAAAAGCATGCTCAAGCTCTTTTGTCTTCATAATACCTAGGGTACTGGGGTATCTATCTTCTGGGCGTCCAGTTGGGCCACTATCTCTTTTTTGGAAACGAGAAATCTCAGTTCAGAATCAATAGATGGACAACGATTAAAGTCTTAACACTTTCCATTATTTTCTGGTATGTAATATTTAATTACTTCAAACTTTCTTACGAAGAGCTTTCTCTCAAATTAATTAACTACGCTGAAGGCATGACCTCCTTACTTGACAATCTTGCTCCAGGCTAACTACTGTGATTTTAGATGGCCATGTCGAAAGAGCTTCCCGTAGGATGGTAGGATTCCTCGTCCCTTTGTTATAATCAGGAAGGTGATGATTATTATGTTGCTGAAAGTCGAGAATTAATTTTTTCTGCAGTGTAATCTGGCTTATGCTACCTTGGTATTGGCTCAAAATCTTCAGGTGATCCTCCTAGCCTCCTTTTGCTGCACAAAGTGGAGACTGTCATCTAAGTTTAACAATTTGGACAAAAATATCAAGCTTGACCAATTGGTATTCCTATCCTATTTCAGGTTCTAGCAATACTGATGCTTTCCGATTGCATAAGTGCAAGTGGTATTTCCACGCTTGAAGAAGCAATCAATCATAATTTGCTTGGAACATTCCTTCTGGTAAGCTCACCTGTCAAAACAGAACTGGAAAACTGCAGTAACCATTACTCGTCTGCTCTCTATAATAGTATGTTCTTATTCGTATCCCGTTACTCAATTTCAGGCAAATGTTCTTACGGGACTAACAAACATGTTGGTCGATACAATTTTCGCAACTCCAATCTCAGCTCTTTCTATCTTGGTTGCTTATGCATTCCTTCTATCCATCATAATCGGAATCGCTGACTTCTACAGGATCAGGATCAAGTTTTGGTAGCACCAAGAGTTTCATTGTTCATATCTCTTAGACTAAGTTTGTCCACACAATTATGTTTTCAGTTTTGAGTCCAACCGTACACTGTATGATTCTACACATATTATGGCAATGCAACTTGGTTGATGGTCCTCTTCGAGCACTTACCATTGATCTCGAAGTTTGGTACAAAATTGGTACCCCAACTGGCTTCCACATGCAGATGCTCCTTCCACTTGCAATTTTACATAGCTCATGACCTCGATTCAAATATGCATTGCTTCTTTTCAACACATAGATTTGTATTATTTCTCTGCTGCTATACCTAATAATGCAGACAATCAGACAAATGGAGGACCTCTAAAGGTTAAAAAAGGGCGGAGTCCAGCATTGCCAATGGAGGTTTTCAGCTTGAGGAAGATGACTGGTGAATTGTACTTTTGGGAAAAGGGAGCTGTTGAAGGCCACATGGATTCTGTGCAGTTCGTACAGATTGATGACAGGCTTTGGACCACAGTCCACGGGGTATCAAACTCCATCACCAAACAGTAGTAGGTCCATGATTCCCTGACAAGGTACGCAGTTCTTCCTTTTTTATTTCCCTGGGTTTCGTTGATTTCTTCTATCTACCAGATTTCTGCGTCACCTTTTTCCCTTTCTCTTTGTGAGTTGGTGCATGTTTCAGTTTTTTTGGTGCATCATCTATGGTTAGGAAAAAGTATGCTATTCTGACGTAGTACAAGAGATGGAAGGAAATAGCTATATGTAATACGTTTGCAATTGTGCTTTACATCACCTTTATTTTTCTTGAACCTGACTTGAGTTGCGAGTACACATCCATGTTTAGTCAATTCAGATGCATTGGGGAGTTCTTGTTTTGAAGCTTAGAATTCGTGGTTACTAGGGAGAATATGCAATTGCTTGGAAGCTTTGTAGCTTAATTATGCATATTGGAGTCAGATCTCACCTTTAGAATGATGCTTTATGGATAGGGTAGAACTCGGTTTAACCGAAATTTTAAAAACCTAAAGACCAGCCCTTGGGCAGAAACCAGACTTAGTCTGTTAACCGAGACTGAACCTGTGAAAACAGGAAACCTCACCTATGATGCTTTATGGATAGGGTAGAATTCTGTTTATCCGAAAAATTTAAAACTAGAGACCAGCCCTGTTCTAAGACCGAACTGATCAACCATTTGATGTAACCAAAACCGAACCAAACTCCATTTCGGATAAGCCAAAATAACCCAGTTTCGATTTTGGTTATGGTTGGACCAAAATTGAAATGTCATGCCTAATCATGGAGATATTTAGGGATAAATTTAGTCTTGAACGTGTTTGAGCTAGTCAGTAGTCAGATGTAGATGGGTGTAGCATTTGATTCTTCTACCCCTGTCCATAAACTCGACACTAATCGAGTTATTAGTCTGTTAACTAAGACCGAAGCTGAGAATTTAGGAATTGCCTTGTTTCAAATGAAAACCAAACTATTGAACCATTTGATATAACCATAGTCAAACCGAACCTTGAGCTAACTAAACTCCATCCTGGATAAGTCAAACCAACCAGTTTTGACTTTAAACTAGACAAAAATCCAACTCTTAGTCGGTTGAATGAGACTAGACCTGAGAAAATAGGAAGCTTTATCCTGTTTGAACTGAAGACTGGAACTATTCAACCATTTGATGTAACCAAGCCAAAATCAACCAGTTTTCGATTTTGTTTATTGGTTAAACCGAAATCAAAATGTCACCTTAATCAAGGAAATCAATACGTAGGAGCTAGTCAAGTAGCCACATAGAGAGGGGTCTAGTATTTGCTTTGATTCTTCTTCTGCTGCATGGCTTTTAGTCGTTGCACTGTTTCTCGTAAAAAGCTTAAATATGTTGTTTCTTCGACTGTCTTATTACCTAACACGGAAGATAAAAATAATAATAAACCACAGCAGGAAGGAAAGCTTTCTTTTTTATCTCCCCTCTTTTCAAACTTTTTCATTTTTCTGAACTAGTGTCATTTCCCTAGCTAGTTTCCACACGTAATTCATTACCCACTTCCCAACATCTAGAGAATCGCGATAATCTGCCACAAAGCTTTCTGGGGTTTTATACTGACAGCAGCGTGGAATTCTGTGATTTACACTGCGATTATTTTGGGTGTTAAACTAGTGATTAGGGAGGGGTTATATATATTCCTTAACCTTCTGTAGATGCTCCTTGATCTTATAGCATGTTCTTTTGTGAGAATGCTCCAAGCAAGTCATGACAAAGGATAGACCCTAGACACTAGGCACTGCCATAAAAATGCATGTAAATGAAAAAGAAGGAATAGTATTATACAGTAGATTCATGGTGACGACAAACAAACCCCAGTGTACAATATTATTGGTAAAATCTTCTCGATTCTCCCGATGATCCTTTAGAATTTCGTAATCAGAGGGCTTGATCTCATGAATGCATAGTAATTAGTGTTTGGCATATATATCGTACATGCATGATGCTGTTGCTCATGTTCCCGGCCCTTTCAGTTTGTTATTATATGGGTTAAATCTTCTCGATTCACTCTATGATTTTTTGTGATACTCATACATGCATGCTATTCATCTAATTGTGATGTGTATACCGAGTCGGTAAATACGTGATTTTCCCTAACTTTATTAATGCATGTTGTCTCATCGTGCCTAAATAGTGTGCAATCATCACCACTCGAGTCTAATCAAACTGTTAAGTACAAACCACAACATAGATAGTGGATCAAAATTTATCACATTCTTAGTACCACTTCTTGTAACGTAATTGATGTATTTTGTCCATTCATGCCTAAATATTGTGTAGTCTTGATCTCAAGGATTCTAGCGTAAGGCTAATCAGAGCTGTAAGGACAGATTCACAGCATAAATAGTGTATTATAATTCATCACATTTCCTAGTACAATTTTGTAACATAATTAATGCATTTTGTCCACTTGTGCCCTAGATATTGTGTAATTATGAGCTTGAGGATCCCAGCTTATGTCCCCCGACCTCAAATTGCCGTAGACTCGTCCTTAAAGGTACGCCCTTTTGTGTTAGACTTCTTGTTTACTAACCTCAATTTGCTAATCATCTTCATATGTAGCCTACTTCTATGTACATGTTGTTTCTCATGAAGGAAAGCATCACAAATAGCTAAGGAACACACGCTACGATAGGTAGATGAGTAGTACTAGTTTTTTGCATATATGGTGGTCCTGTATCTAAAGAGGTGAGCTCATATGAACCGTAGGATCGGAAAGTCTGGTATATGAAGGGCTGAGATGATGATAGAATATCACTAAAGACAAATGTTGACACGTACCGTAATGGGTGCTATAACGTGGGCTGTTGTTGGTCACATGTGAAGGTTTCGTTTTCCTAGCCAAATAATCCAACACGGATTTGAATGTGTACATGTCTGCTTACAACGACAGCAACTGCTTCACTTGTTTCCATGAGACATTTCGTTACTTCTTTTTCTGTGTTCAGGATTCCACAGTTATATGTTGGGTGCTGTAAAAATAAAGCTTTCATTGCCAAAAGCTGACTGCTCTTCTGCTTGGGGAGGTGAGAAATAATGCTATTCTTAATAATCTCTTTCTATTGATCACTTCATTTAGATTATGTCATATAATTAAGATGTGCAGTAATGTAATGGTCTAAGTTGGGGAGAATATGAATTATAGTCTAATAATAATACATATAGAAGTTGAAAAGTGTGTGGACCCAGATGAGGTTTGATTTAGAGTAGTCGGTTAGGTTAATAATTGATAAATGTTAGTTGTTTCGTCGGCGGTGTGACTAATAAGTTGGTCTGTTACACCATTTTCGGTCAAAATAGTGTTATAATTGTATAAAAAATATGAAGAAAATCGGTTAAAAATTATTTCGGTAAAAAAATTCAAATATTTGACTGATTAACTAATTGACTTGAAAGTTAGTATGTTAATCAGTTTTAACATTTAAACGTGATAGACTGCCCACCTGTACTAGTGGGTATGTATATTTTTTTCCTATTGTCACGTAAATTCTTTTACTACATGTATGAGAAAATGTTTTCACGGTCGCATAGACTTCAATGAGGTTTCAAGTTTATAATGTGCAATTTTGTGATGGCCAAGTTGGGTAGAACGTGAATTCTGCAATTATTGTCTAGCCTAAAAAGTGCATAGACCTATATGAGGTTTCATGTTCAAATTCTACCGTTGTTCGGCTAGTGTTTGCATATTTTCTTTCTTCTTGTCACACATCCATTTACCATAGGTAAGAGAAAATGTGTCCACTAGTTGCATATGATTTTTATTAATAAATCTAGACGAGTTTTCAAATTTGAATCTTGTCACGGCTTAAATAGTAAATACATTTTCTGTCACACAAACAAAATGTCTCTACTAGCCGTTAAATAATCTACATCTTATTATGGTACATATCTTGTCACAACCTAGATAATAAATACATTTTCTGTCACACCAACAAAATGTCTCTACTAGCCGTTAAATCATCTACATCTAATTGTGTGACCCACATGTAAAAATATGTACCAAAATAACAAAACGTAACAATGTGCAGACCATTTACAATTTACATGTGCTTACTTAACATGATTCATAATCACCAAGGTAGACAGAAACCAAGTTCTGAGGGTCAAAATTGACTTTCTGGACATCTTAACTCCTACCTCAATTATATACTTTCATGCATTTTCTGATTTTCTCCACTCTCTTCTCACGTGACTGTCCATATATATACACACACTTATAAGCTTCATTTTGTCGTCCCCTTTGCAAAAACAAGATAACTTAATTAACTCTCTCTTCCTCGTCTGTCTTGCTCAGAGCAAATGGCGACGGAAGCAATGCTCTCCGCAGCTTCGCCTTCCAACGAGCTCATGAACTTCATCGTCATCTACGACACCATCTCCGCCACTCCATGCGCTGACGACGGCGCAGCATTTGATACGTACTTCCCCGAGAATTTGGCGGCGGCTGCGGAGGCGACGCCTCCGCCGCCGTTGACGACGAAGCAGGCACGCGGAGGGGGGAGCGTTGGTGGCGGCGGCGGAGGGAGGAGCAGGAAGAGGAGGAGGAAGGCGAAGGTGTGTAAGAACAAAGAGGAAGCGGAGACGCAGAGGATGACCCACATTGCCGTGGAGAGGAACCGGCGGAAGCTGATGAATGAGCATCTTGCTCTGCTCAGATCTCTCATGCCTCCTTCCTATGTTCAACGGGTTAGTTCTTCTTCTCTTTGCTGTATGAAAAAAGCTCGCCTTTCTAACGTCTTATCAAAATTTTCACAATTTTCACTAAAATTTTAGAGTTTGCATTGCTTTAATTAAAGCATGTGACTGATTTTTCCTTCTAATTATAATAAAAAATACAAATTAGTGCAAATTTTGACCCGACCCGCTCGACGTAATGTAATTCGAGTGTCAAACAATTACAGAAAAGAATGGTTCTTTCTTGGAGTTATGAAATGGGTTAATTGAATTCTTTATTTAAGTATCAAACAATTAAGAATGGTTCTTTCTTGGAGCTGTGAGAAAGCGGGTTGGTCAGGTTACAAGTTGGGTTAATTGAATTATGGGTTACGGGCTAATCGAGTTTGCATGTTCATTGAGTCATGAATTGGTTAGTTACGAGTCAATTAGGTCACAATTCATCTGATTTGTTAGTTCATGAACTTTTTTAGTTGGGTGATTAGTTATGATTTATACTCAATTCAAATTATAAATTGGGTCGGGTTGGAATTGAGCTAGCTCGGGTCGGGTGAGCTTTTAACTACACTCTTCTTCTTATCTCCACATTTTACCTTAGCCGACCTTGTTTTTTCTACTCATTTTATTCAATTTTTAGCTTGCCAAAACTGCTAGACAGAGTATGGATAATGAATAATATCCTTTCATCTTGGCCATTGTAATTTCCAGTGTTGTTAGGATAAGACCGTTAAATTCGTTTTAAAAGTAACCGTAAAACCCGTTAAAATGGTTCTTTCAACGTTTTCACCCCAATTAAACCTCTAAACGTTGACTTTTTCAACGTCTAATTCGCCGTCCATGTCGGATTTAAAGAAATATCCCTCTTTATCCTGGTCATTATAATCCCTAATTTCCAATGTAATCTCGAGAGGACAAATTTGGAATTAATACGTGCTCTGTTTTTTTACTCATATGTTGATTTCACCATGCATCGACGTAATTACTTTATTCTAACTACCCAAATTATCAGTCTGTTCTCTGTAACTACTAACTAAGCTTTCTTTTCATACACGTAACAGGGAGACCAAGCATCCATAGTAGCAGGAGCAATCGAGTTCGTGAAACAGCTAGAACACTCCCTACACTCCCTCCAAGCTAAAAAGCACCAACACCAATCTCCACCGTTAGCAGAGTTCTTCAACCACGCTAGTACTAGTAGTACCCAAGACACCACTAACAGTAACAAGTTCACCAGCTCCTTCAACAACACCAAGACAATCCTAACCACCACTTCATCATCCTCTACCGATGAGGCCCGCGATGCAGTCGATGGGATTGCGGGGATCGAGGTGACTCTAATTGAGACCCACGCGAACCTGCGATTCCTGACGAGGAAGAGGACTCGTCCATGGCAGCTTTCGAAGTTGATAGGTGGGTTCCATGCGCTTCGGCTCGGTGTTCTTCACTTCAGCCTCGCTACAGTTCATCCCTTTTCACTGTACTCCATAAGTGCCAAGGTAAATGTTCCTTTTACTCTGTTTTGGTCAGTTTGCTATGTGGGTTCTACGTGGTAATGATGGGAGATGATGCTTGCTTATGGTCTTTTTGTTTTGTTGTGTGAAAATCAAGTGCATTGTGGACCGGCAGATTTTGATGTGAGAATCGGTTCAGTTTCGGTTGACTGTATGATCTCAATAACTCGAGTTGTTGAGAGAGGTTCATAATTAGATATGTATATAGCATTCTTGAACAAACAACACGTAATTAGCGGTTTAACTGGATATTAAATTAAGAAATTTGAGAAGAACCTATGTTCGATGTGAGAATATATGGGTGAGAATCGGTTCAGTTCAGGGTTCTATCGTAGTAATTATATGGGAGATGATGCTTGCTCATGAGTCGTAATTATGGTCGTGCATAGTGGACTGGAATATATGGGTGAGAATAGGTTCAGTTATGATTAATTGTAGTATTCCAAGAGCTCGAGTTGTTAGGACAGGTGCACATAGTTAGATATGTATATAGCATTCTTGAACAAAGAACACATAATTAACGGTTTAACTGAAATTAAATTAAGAAACTCGAGGAGAACCTATGTTTGATGTGACAAATGTGACAATATATGGGTGAGAATTGGTTCAGTCATGGTTAACCATTACTTCCCAATAATGTTGGTAAGGGTGGTAGTTTGGGATCGAAATTCAGGAATTATCGATCTCGAAACCTAATACCAAAAAATTCGATCTCCCAAATACCCGGAAATCGAAATTGGGTTCATGCTAAACCCGATTCATGATTTTGAAAAAAGATTCCAAAATTATACTTTACCAACTCATTTCAAGTAGCTAAATTAACCTTTAGTGAGTAACTACTAACTCAATTCATTTGAACAAGATGCCAAGTTGAGTACTTTACTACTAATCTAAAGCATAGCTAAATTAACCTCTAGTGAATAACTACTAACTCATTCTCATTTGAACAAGATGCCAAGTTGTGTACTTTTACTGATTCCTTTTAACCGCGTTGGGTAATGAAAGTTTTGAATTATATACTGATTCATTTGAACGAAGTACTGAGTAATGGGGTTTTTTTTTTGTCTGGTTATTTACAGGTTGAAGAAGGATGCCAGCTGACATCAGTAGACGACATAGCAGCAGCAGTGCATCACATGCTTAGATTAATAATTGAGCAAGAAGATGATGACCCTTCTTCTTCCACCCTTCTTCTTCCCTAAAGGCTAAAACTCTCTCTCTCTCTTTCTTATCTTCTTCCCCTTTTGTAGTTGTGTGTGTTCTTGTTTTGTCGGGTAGGTCGAAGTCTGGTTTGACCGGTTTGGGCTGGTTGAAGCTTGGTCAAATGGGTCGGGTTTCTCACCTCTAGTTGTTGCACATAATGTGATCATAAGTTCTGACTTGTAATAGTGGTTAGAAGAAAAAGGAATGACCTTTCTGATGTTTGAACTTTTGGACTCCTTGTAGTTTCGGTTTAACTGGTAAAAGAGTGAGCAGGTCAACATGCTATCGATGAACATCAATCAAAAAATTGAGCAAGAAGATGATGACCCTTCTTCCCATCACCTAAAGGCTAAAACTCTCTCTTTCTTATCCTTTTTCCCCTTTTGTAGTTGTGTTGTGTGTGTTCTTGTTTTGTGGGCTTTCGTCGGGTAGGTCGAAGTTTGGTTTGACTGGACTGGGCTAGTTGAGGCTTGGTCAATGGGTTGGGTTTTTCACCTCTAGTTGTTGCACATAATGTGACCATAAAATCTGACTTGTAATAGTGGTTAGAAAAAAAAAAGGAATGACCTTTCTGAAGTTTGAATTTTTGGACTCCTTGTAGCTTCGGTTTAACGGGTGAAAGAGTGAGTAGGTCAACATGCTATCGATGGTTATGAGTGTATATGAACGTCACTCGAAAAAAGAAAAAAAATTGTAATGGTTGGTTTCGTTAAATTAGAGTAAAGATTGAATTGATAACAAATAGAAGAATCTTGTTAACTTATGCTTTGATTTTCTTTGCGAGGTGGGTGGCTCAATAGATGTTTTCGTAGATACTGCGAGTTGTCTGAGAAGAGTTGATAAGTATGAGATGTCTTAGAGGCCTCGTAAGTTTTGAGGCGGTTATGAATGTACCTCGCGAAGAGTAGATAAGTAAAAAGGAACGAGAGAGGTGGGGTTTTGAGGCGGGATAGGTGTGAGGCATTGAGAATATAGAGTGCAATAGTATAAAACCTTTAAGAGGGAAGATTTGCGAGGCAGGTTGTGTTGAGATTCCTATTCTACCTTTATTATGTGACATCAACTTATAATCCATTCAATTGTCGTCTTCTCTTGCGATTGTACAACAATGTCCAAGGTGTGATAGAAATTTTTGGTCCTTAAGTCTGCAGAAATATCTTTGGCCTATCTATCATGCTTAGACACGAACACCCCAAATGATGAGGCCTATGTGTGTTGTACTCTAAGCGTGAGCATTTGGTGCGGCTGAATAGAGAGAACCAAACCAGTTGGCTATTCATATCGATCTGGTCATTGGCTCGTTGCTTAATGTAGTCAAGACTTACTAAAAAATGTGATTAAGAACCAATAAGAGCGCAAAAATCACGAGTTGAACCTACCTTAACAAGTCAATATCATCCAAATCTCGTCTCCTCATCAACCTAAACCCGCATCCAGACTCCATTCCCTCCATCTCGAGCTCATTTCCGCTCCTTATCCCCACTCGAGTCCTCCTCACTCAACCTTCAATAGTAGGTTAGAGGTCACTAATGTTTGAGAAAGGATCACCATTCCAACACCTTGACTAAACTAGACATAGAACCACTCCGACCCAACTCATTTCGAAACAAAATCATTACTCAAAACCGAACCGACCGAACATGGGCTTACTACTTCTCACAAGCAAAAGGAAATTCACTTTCATCGTTATGGGCTTTAAAGTAGCCCAATATAAAAGCCCAAATAATTAGCCCAATATAAAAGCCCAATCCACGCACAAACCTCTCTGGCCCATATTATTATTAATTTATTATTTCTTCTTTTCATTATTCCTTTTTCTTTTCGTTCTCTTTAATCAATGAAAAGGAGATCACGTCATCATCCCTCTCAGCTGCGCGAGATGAGTTCTGTGTTTTTTCCTCCTGCTCCCTCTCGAACCCTAACGAACGAAAGCTCCACATAATCGTTCAACGATCTCGAGAGAGGATTTTCTCCAACACGTCGAAGGCGGAAGTTCTGTTGATAGCGAAGAGTTTCAGAGATTGAGGTAAAGTAAATTGGAACGAGCTGATTCCTACCGCGGATTGTTCTAGGTTTTGGTTTTCATAATCGATTGTCCAATTTTTCTGTGAATTGATTCCGTTAGCTGATTCTCACATTCGTAGGTAGAATAATCTGTTAATCTCTGAAATTTGTTCAGTTCTCTGCATTTGTTTATTTGAGGTTTAGTTACTTTGTTAGTAATTAACGACTTCGCTTCTTGATGTAGATGGAATATTGATTTTTAGGCGGTTTTTGTGCGTTTTGTTTTAGGTATGGCGACTGCTGAATCGGCTTCGGCTGCTCTGGGGCCAGCTTATGCTCCGGAAGACCCTACTCTGCCTAAGCCATGGACGGGGCTGATTGATAGGAGCACTGGTTTATTGTACTACTGGAATCCTGAGACCAATGTCACGCAGTATGAGAAGCCGCCTTCTGCTGTGCCACCTCCGGCGGCTGGCTCAACGCCTAAATTGGCTCAGATACCAATGCCGCAGTCTGGTCAACAAACTAATGGGATGGCTGGAGGTCATGGTGGACAACAGGCTGTTCAGCCTTCGCAGCAAGGGCAACAGTTCGGGCAATTGCATTATCAGGGTCAACAACCTCAAGGACAGCATCAGCAGCAGATGAACGCTTCGTCTCAACCGGGTTCACAACAGCATTCATCACTGCAGCAAGGGTCTGGCCAACCCGGTTCACAGCAGCCGGGATCGCAAATGGGGCAGGTTGGTCAACAACAAGGGCAGTTTAGACCGCAAATGATGCAGCATCCTGGTCAGCCTATGTTTTCGCATATTGGACAGCAAATGCATCAACCTTCTGGCCAGCCTATGTCGCAGCAGTCTGGCCAGCCTATGCCACAACAATCAGGCCAGCCTATGCATCAACCTTCAGGCCAGCCTATGCCACATCAGTCTGTTCAGCCTATGCAGCATCAGTCAGGCCAGCCTATGCCTCATCAGTCTGGACAGCCTATGCCGCATCAGTCCAGCCAGCCTATGCCGCAGCAGGCAGGGCAACATATGGTACCGAATCAGAGCTCGCAGATGCCACAACCACAAGGGCAGTTTTCCTACCAGCCAATGCAGTACATGCCTTTTCAACAAAATATGGTTCCCCCTCCCAGCAGCAGTATGGTAGCCAAATTAAACCCGCAATGGCTAGGCCGGAGGAAGCTGATCAAGCTGGGTACCCTACATCTCAGTATCATCCAACTGGTGGATCCTCTGCTCAAAACACGCCAGTTGGGAACAAGTCCTTATCGGTGCCTCCTGCAGGTGGTCACTTCAATCGAGGTCTGCAAGCCACAGGACCCTCTGGGCCTGATTTATCACGCCAACCACCGAGTCAAAGGCATCAGAATTTCACGGGCCCTCCGGGAACTCATAATCAGCAACATAATGTACCTCCTGCTGGATTGAAGATGGGTTATGAGAACAGTGCTCCCAGTAGGGCGAGCAATGACTACTATACGAATCCGAAAATTGGGGGCTCTATGATGAGTCCTAACCAACCTAATGGTGCTGCTATGCCTATGGCAAGAAATCAGCAGGTATTAGCAACACATGTGCTAGTCCCTGTGCAGTCCATTTTCATGTGCTTCACATAAAGCATTGAGCAGTGGCATATGATGTTTTTGCTTGCCTTTTCAATTTATGTGCTTCAGTGAGCAAAACATATATAGATCTTGATAAACATTGTGAATATCTCAGTTATCAATTTTGTTATGCTCACATTGATTTCTGTTTTAGGATGCAAGATTGGGTGGTGCCCCGTTTCAAAATGCTGGACCTCCTTATTCAGGTTCACCTGGGCAGACAATGCACAATGTGTATAGCCATGCAAATAGCAGTTCACAGTTTCCTGGTAGTGGGATGATGATGTCTCAGCTAAACGCTCCTACAGACATGACTAACCTCTCGCCTGTTGATGCTTATCGCCAAAAGCATGAAGTTTCAACTATGGTCTGTATGCTGACTTCATTGAGTATTCAAAAATGTAATATCTCTATGGTGTTATTGTCGATCAAAGAAACAAGTTTTACCGCATGATAACTGGTTAATTCTTCAGTTATAAATGATATGTTAAATCAGCTTTGGTTATCAACAGTGCTTGGCTTTCTGTTCTACTGTACAGGGTGACAATGTTCCCGCTCCTTTCATGACATTTGAAGATACTGGTTTCCCTCCAGAGATATTGAGAGATGTAAGCTCAAGTTACATATGGTCATATAACCCTGTTGTGCAACTCGTGGAAAGTCTTGTTTCACGCATGCTTGAGTTTCTTTGTCTTTCTAAGTCGGTCTTCCCTGAAATTATTTTCTAGATGAATTCATTAATCTCATTAGTTCTCACTTGTCGCAGGTGCGATATCTGCTCCGGAGGAGGAGCATATGTCGTACGCTGCAATGCAATTGGCACACTAATACATGCAACAACTGTGTAATCTGATATTTGGAGGCTTGTTGTGCATCTTCCAGAAGGGTGGTTGGCCTTTGACCAATTCACACCTGAAGTGCTCCTCATTTGTCTTTAGTCGCCTCTTTAGTTGCTTCAAGTTGCTTCTGTAAGCAACCATTTACTCGTGGATTTTTTTTTTAATTATCATTTTTGTCAAAATTTCCTTTACTACTTGTGTGCTAGAGTTTTTAAAGTTTTAAGCTTCAATATTTTAGATTCGTGTAATTTCTTTGCTCTAATAATGTCTGTCATATGTTTTGTTTCAGATACATTCTGCTGGTTTCTTGTACCCAACCCCAATCCAGGCACAAACATGGCCAATTGCACTGCAGAGCCGAGATATAGTTGCCATTGCCAAAACAGGTTCTGGGAAAACTCTCGGCTACTTGATCCCAGCATTTATTCTTCTAAGACAGCGTCGGAACAATCCTCAGAACGGCCCCACGGTATTGGTTTTAGCTCCAACTAGGGAGCTTGCCACCCAAATCCAAGAGGAGGTGAACAAATTTGGACGATCTTTTAGGGTGTCTTGCACGGTGAGGTCATCTTTTTGTCAATTCATTTGATTTTGAGTTGTTATTTTTATAATATTTGCACACTTCATGTCCATCTTTTGAATTTGCAGTGCCTATATGGTGGTGCACAAAAGGGTCCTCAACTGAAAGAATTAGAACGTGGAGCTGATGTTGTTGTAGCAACTCCTGGTCGACTTAACGACATCCTTGAGATGAAGAGAATTGATTTCTGTCAAATTTCTCTCCTTGTTCTTGACGAGGCAGATAGAATGCTCGATATGGGTTTCGAGCCTCAAATACGTAAGATTGTTAACGAGATACCCCCTAGGAGGCAAACACTTATGTACACTGCAACTTGGCCGAAAGAAGTGAAGAAGATCGCTGGTGATCTTCTTGTCAACCCTGTTCAAGTGAACATTGGAAATGTCGATGAACTTGCTGCAAACAAATCCATAACACAGGTAATTGTGTAGTTAATTGTAGTGATATTAGATGAGCTAGCTTCTAGTATTTCGTTTCTTTCTGCAATTAAACCTTTGTTAATGAAGATGGTCATGTGAATCTGCAGTTGGTCGAAATGGTACCTCATATGGAGAAAGAGAAGCGCCTAGACCAAATCCTGAGATCACAAGAGAGAGGTTCGAAAGTCATTATCTTCTGTTCCACCAAGAGATTATGCGACCAGCTCGCCAGAGGTATCGGGCGCCATTTTGGGGCGAATGCAATCCACGGGGACAAGTCTCAAGGCGAAAGAGACTGGGTTCTTAACCAGTTCAGGACTGGGAAGTCGCCAATCTTGGTCGCTACCGATGTTGCTGCTCGTGGCCTCGACATTAAGGACATACGGTGAGATTTGCTCTTACTGGAGGTCACTTTAACTTGATTCATATATGGCCTACTAATGGAGCTCATATTGTTTTGTGTTTCAGGGTTGTGGTTAATTATGATTTCCCTACCGCTATTGAGGACTACGTGCATCGAATCGGCAGAACTGGGAGGGCTGGTGCGACTGGAGTGGCGTACACATTCTTCTCTGAGCAGGACTGGAAGCACGCTCCGGATTTGGTCAAAGTTCTGGAGGGAGCTAACCAGCAAGTGCCTCCCGCCGTAAGGGAGATCGCTTCACGTGGCGGTCCCGGTTTCGTTAAAGACCGAGGTGCAATGAATCGTTTCGATCCTGGTCCTGGAGGCGGTGGTGGTGGTCGTTGGGATGGTGGGATGAGGGACGGTGGATTTGGTGGTCGTGGTGGGATGCGGGATGGCGGATTTGGTGGCCGTGGTGGAATGAGGGATGGTGGATTCGGTGGCCGGGGTGGAATGCGTGATGAAGGGTTCGGTGGCCGAGGTGGGATGCGGGATGAAGGGTTCGGTGGCCGAGGTGGAATGCGGGATGAAGGGTTTGGTGGCCGAGGTGGGGGTGGTTATGGTGGAAGAAACGACATGTTTTCCGGGCGTGGTGGGAACCGTGGTCGGGGAGGATTCGGCGGCCCTGGAGGTTGGGGTAGAAACGAGCGCGGCCCACAAGATCGATACGACAATCGAGGACGTGGTAGAGGCGGAGGAGGAAGATTCGACGGGAGGAGAGACATGAGCAGCAGCCGTAGTCGTGGAAGAAGTCCCAGCCGTAGCCGGAGCAGAAGTTGGAGCCGAAGCCGTAGCCGTAGCAGGAGCCGTAGCTGGTCCCGTGGTCGAAGCTACAGCAGGAGCCGCAGCCCTAAGAGAAGCCGTAGCTACAGCAGAAGCCGAAGCTACAGCCGTAGCCCCAATGGAAGCCGCAGCCCTAGCCCAAGCCGCGAAAGATTTGTGAAGCGTCAGAAGCAACGAGAGTCACTCTTTGATGTCAAGGAAGTTCCCACAGCTTCAGAGCCTGGAGCTCCTGAGCCAATGATCTCCAATCCAGCTACAGCTCCAGGCGTGAATGCTGCTTCAGAGATGGTACAGCCGCTACCGGAGAATGCTGCGCCGCCAGCGGTGGTGGTTGCCGATGGAGGTGGTGGGGCTGGCGAGGGAATCGAATCAGCAGCGGCCGAAACTTGAGATTGTTGTATTTCGGGTTAGGGTTTTTGTTGCTCGTGAGAGAGAGTGTTGTGGGTATAGATACGCTGCTTCAGACTGTTGCTAGATGAGCCAAAATGAGGATTATTATGTGTATTGTTAACTTTTGATTATTTCATTGAATTGAAACTTTAGCTATGTATTTGTTTTCTGTGTCTGCAAATTATGACCCTCATGGATGAAAGATTGTTCTACCCAGCTTGTTGATCGAATCGGGAGAACCGGTTTCTTATTGGGAATCGGGAGTACCGGTTTGCGTAGAGAAGTATCGAGGGATTAGTCCTCTGTAATCAAAGGTTTAGTAAGCAAATTAGAGGTGATTAGTCTCGTTGAAAGCGAATAGGCGAATTAGAGGTGTTCTGCTCAGCTTGCTGCTTGTACATGTTCGGGTTCGTCTTTTGTCGAGAATCGAGAGTATCAAGGGATTAATCACTCTACATTCAAAAGTTCTAGTACGCAAACTAGCCATTATTAGTCTCCTTGAAAGTGAATAAGCGAATTAACGGTATTGTTTGTCAATCTGTGTCCGCAAATTATGCCCTCTTGGATGAAAGATTGTTCTACTCAGCTTACTGCTTGTATGGGTTCAGGTTCGTCTTGTCAGGGTGTTATAAAACTTAGCTCAACTTTGATATTTTGAGCGTAGGTCGAATCCTCGGCATCATAGGAATGATCATGGCCCCCATATTTCGATATGGATGTGCAAAACGTGTAATGTTCAGAGGTTCAGCTGAAACTAACTTACTAAAAGGTCTATGTAAAGTCAATGATTTATAAATGTGTTCCTCTACAACCATACATTTCGAGAACGGTTGAATAATCGAAAAATCCATGTAATTAAGTACCATTCGAACGGGTTACAAAATAATAACGATCTAACCCATTCGAACCGGTTCAATCATCCTGCTAAATTAATCCCTAACAAAAAAAAAAGCTAACAACTTTACATCGTTAAACCCTAACCCCCTTTCTACCAAAATCCCAAAAAAATGCTAAACCCTAAATCAGCAATTGAAACCACCCCTTTGACTTTGACCACCACCACTACCAAACCCAGCTTGATGCTGACGTGGATTCCACGCCGAAAACGGCACCGTTTCATACAGCCCAAAATCACCGGTGCCGCCGTAGCCGTGAAACAGAGTGCTCTCCGGCATATCTGTAAACGGCGGTTTCAAAGCTTCATCTCTAATCGGAATCCCCTCATAAAGATCACTACCCATAGCTCCGAATCCATCGGCCGGCGTATCTGCAAACAACGATCTCAGAACTTCATCGCCGGTGGTGGAAATTCCCTGATAAAGATCGTTACCGGCGGCTCCGGTTGAAGGAAATTGATCGTAGCCGCCGTTGTTGTTGGCCGGAAAAGCTGAATCAACTCTATGATCAATTACTTCATAGATGCTCTGTTTTTCCGATGAAGGAAATTGACGATTTTCGCCGTTGAACCAAGATATCGGAGCTGAAGAACGAAATTGATTCTCAATTTCTCCATGGATGCTCTGTTCGATTGAAGGAAATTGATTATTTCCGCCATTGTTGCCCTGAAACCAAGCTAACGGATGAGAAACTGAAGAACCAAATTGATCCTCAGTTTGTCCATGGATGCTCTGTTCGATTGAAGGAAATTGATTGTTTCCGCCATTGTTGCCCGGAAACCAAGCTATCGGAGACGGATTTGAAACTTCACCGCTACCTGCAACTTCTTCACAGATGCTCTGTTTTGTAGAAGAAGGAAATTGAGGGTATCCGCCATTGTTGCACCAATCCACCGGAGCTAACTGAGGAACCTCACCGTCCGGCGAAGACGAAGAACCAACTAAACCGTCAATTTCTCCATAGATGCTCTCTTCCTTCGAGGGAAATTGAAGATATCCGCCGCCCCAAGCTACCGGAGCCAATTGAGAAACATCACCGGCCGGCGAAGCCTTAGAACCAACTTGTTCACAGACGCTTTGTTCCCTCGAATCAAATTGGCTGCATCCGCCATTGTTGCCCGGAAACCAAGCTAACGGAGACGGATTAGAAATTTCACCGGACGGCGAAGCTGAAAAAACAACTCTGCCTGCAGCAACTTCTTCATGGATGCTCCGTTTCCTGGAAGAATGAAATTGACGAAATCCGCCATTGTTGGCCCAAGCAAAAGGAACCAACTGCGAAACCTCACCGGCCGGCCGGCCAACTCTAATCCCAACCTTCCCGTTAATCTCCTCCAATGATGACGTCACCACTCTTTTCCCCTTCCTGCATTCTCCCTCCTCCATTGATGACGTCATCACCTTTTTCCCCTTCCTCCAATTTCCCTCCTCCGCCATTGATGACGTCATCACCTTCCTCCAATCTCCCTCCTCCATTGATGACGTCACCACCTTTTCCCCCTTCCTCCGAACCTCCGCCATTGATGACGTCACCCCCAAATCCCTAATTTTCCCCTCAATTTCATCAATCCAAGCAACCACATTAGCCAGATCATCTTCGCCTTCCAACCCATCAATCCAATCCAAAAGCCCTTTCCCAATCGTCCTCAAATTCCTCTTCTCAACCTTCCTCCCCTGCCCTTCCAAGTACTCCAAAACCGTCATCTCGTTCCTATGCTCCGCCTTCCTATATGACTCAATCGCCTCCCGAACTTCCTCCGGCTCCTCCGGCCACAAGATCTTGACTTTCCCGTCGAGCCCCGTCGACGCGACGCAGACGGTGACGTCGCATAAGATCTGGAGCTCTTTAGCTTTCTTCTTCACAGTCGGGAGCCGCTTCTGGAAGCTCGCCGATTTGGTGTTCTCGTTTCCTCTGATTATCTTCTCCATGAATTTCTTCTTCCTCTCCTCCTTCTTCTTCTTCTCCGCCGCCGTCGTCGTCGCCGCCGCCGGCGACGAACTGCTGCTTGCTCTGCTGAATTGCATTGTTTGAATTCTTATCCTTGTTGTTGGGTTACTGTGGAATGCAGTATAAATAGAGAAATTCGGAACATTGGCGATATGGGAATCCATTAATCCAAGATCCAAGAGGATATGGCGGGAAAAAGGATTTGGAGGAAGCTTCGTTGAATCTATGAGCTGATGGGAAAACGGAGGAGAAAAAGATTGGAAGAACTCCGAAACGGTGACGTTTTTGTAGGAGCCGAGTCCACGTGGCATGCCAGGTGTGAAGTTGGGTCAAGATTCGTGGGGCCCATCTTAGAAAAGTTGCTGATGTGTTATAAAATTGAAAAATAGCACTTTGGCTACCTTTACTTTTCTAATTTGACAGTTAGCCTCCTACACTAGAAATTATTTTTTTGCCCCTTATTATATTTCGATCATTTTGCCGTTTGGGTCTTTTTGTTATAACTTTCATCTTTGTGACGTTAATTGATGCGCATTCAATATACCACATTAACTCCAGTGGTCATGTATTAGCTTATTAAGTGTTTTTCAATTGGAAATACATGCATGAATCTTCCACCGTTCCGTCCCCAAACCTGGGGTGACAGGGGACAAGACGGAGGGGAATGATATAATTATAAATGTAGGGATTGAGTTGGGTTGATTTTTCGGGTTTCGTTCATTTTTTTGGATCGAGTGGCAGATCGTGAATACTAAATCGAGTTTAGTGGTACCCGATGGACGAAATAAAGTTTAGTGGCGAGGGTGACTGATTTTGAAAAGATTAGTCGGATATGTATTTAAAGTCTATGTGATTCATAAAAAAATAATTATGAATATAAATATATATCATAGGATAAAATCAGCGGATAAATGTGTGATTTTAAAATATTTCGTATTTTCATCCTATTCTTAATCTTCGTTATACCTCCCCAATTTACCTCCATAGTCAACCCTTCGTCTCCTACCTCCAATATCTCTCTTCATCAGTGTCCGAACGAGTCCAAATTCAATGTTAAGAAGTCGAAAGTTGAAACAAAAACACCCAAACGACAAAGTAGTCGAAGTAAAAGGAGCCATAAAGAGCTAAAAAGAGCGATTTATATAGGGAGTAATCTGTTAAGTTTGAAAAGTAAAATGGTCAAATTGCTATTTTAAAAGTAAAAGATCTTCTGTAGTAGTGTTCTTCATTGACACATATCTCTTATCTTCTTCTCCGAGCCACTCATCAAGTCTAAGAAAGGTTTGATTTTGATTCATTTGCAACCCACAAACACAAAACGATTCACCTTGGGAGTATGGCTACCACACTCAACCTTGTCAGATCCTCTCTTCTTCCCAATGTATCAAATCGATTTCACCATCATCATCGTCCCCAATGTATCAAATCCAGCTCTCTTCCCACTCTGCAACTCACAGACACCAAAAAGCTCATCGCCGACGGCGTTACCCAGCTGAGCTCCGCTTCTCTGCCTCTCGCAGCAGCCGCATTGCCTTTCTTTCTGGAAACCCAGGTCCAATTTCATCAGTCTTTGTATTATCTGAAATGGGTTCTTTGTTGTTGCTGCTAATTCGTTGTATTTCTTTCTGGAAACCAAGGTCCAATTTCAGTGTTCTTGTGCTATTATCTGAAATGGGTTCTTTGTTGTTGCTAATTTTGCTCACGAAATTGGTTTGTTGAGACTTCACTTTCACCAAAGTCCAGTTGCAGTCTTGTATTATCTGAAATGGGTTTTTGTTGTTGTAGATAACTGATATTTGATTAATCCTCTCCTAACAACTCGAGTTATTGGGATGCAAGACACGGTATCGGAGTTTTGACCAACATGAGGTCAAAGTTTCGATTCCTAGTAACAACCAATTTCGTATATATAAGCTTATTGAAGCCTCTGTGGTCCCATTCCACTACAATAAGTCTTATCGAAGCTGTGCAAACCTCTTCTGTTTGAGGGGGCATTCCACTGCAATAAGTCTTACCGAAGCTGTGCAAACCTCTTCTGTTTGAGGGGGGCGTGTTAGTAGACGGTATAAGATTTATTCGGAACCCTCTCCTAACAACTCGAGTTATTGGTATGCAACGGTTCTTGACACGGTAATTCGAGCCTTTGACCAACATGAGGTCAAGGTTTCGAATACCGATAACAACCAATTCGTGTATAAGGCTTATTGAAGCCTCCATGGTCCCCAATTCACTGCACAAGTCTTACCCAAGTTGTGCAAACCTCTTCCGTTTGATGGGGTGTGTTAGTAAACGATATAAAATCCATTCAGAACCATCTCCTAACAACTCGAGTTATTGGGATGCAACGGTTCTTGACACGGTATTCGAGCCTTTGACCAAGAACATGTCAAGGTTTCGAATACCGTTATTAACCAATTTGTGTATATGGCTTATTGAAACCTCTATGGTCCCCAATATACCGCACAAGTCTCAATACACCGCACAAGTCTTACATAAACAATATAAGATCCATTCACAACCTTCTCCCAACAACTCGAGTTATTAGGATGCAACGGTTCATGACAAATTTTGCTGACGAAAATTCGTTTGATGTTGACTTTGACAAACTAGGATGCAATGGCAGCAGGAGGAGAACTAGGGATATTGGAAGGAAGGAGTTTAGCACTTGTTCATCCTATAGTGATGGGTGGCTTCTTCTTCTACACATTGTACGCAGGTTATCTGGGTTGGCAATGGAGAAGGGTAAGAACTATACAGAATGAGATCACTGAGCTTAAGAAGCAACTGAAGCCTGCTGCTGTTGCTCCTGATGGAACACCTATGGAATCATCTGATGCAGGTTCTTCACCTGTTGAAGCCAAAATTCGGCAGCTTACCGAGGTTCTATATTGTGCTTGTTTCTTCTACTGGTAGTAATTTTATGTTGATTAGGTTTAGTAGCAGCCACCTGATTAGGTTTAGTAAGCCTTTTCAGTTTTCAGATTCCCTCTGCTGACTGGATTCCGCTTCCTGTGGATCCATTCCCTCTGCATCTCAACTCTTTCTCCCCAAATACGATCGGCTCGGCTCCTTGGAGCTCTGGAAGTAGATGGGCGAGCTCCTCTGATGACGCGACTCCATACCAGTCGTCTTTGTGGAATGCCTCACTGAGCTTGAACTTGATAGACTTGTTGGTTTCCTTGGTTGGCAGTGGAGTAGGTCGCAGTTGGACCCCAATGTAGGGGTTCTTGGGGTACGATCTTGCCCGATTCGTTTCCTTGAAGAGTTTGTCGTGCTGGACTACATACTGGGTAGGGCTCTCCTTGTCGCGACGAACGCAACAAGGAGAACCAGGATCCGTGATATCCGTGGTTGTCTGAGCTGATCCTCGATTCGGTCTCCCTGTTTGAAAATGGGGGATTGATGGTGATTTGGAGGGTTTGGATTTAAAAGTGGTATTCGAGCCAAGATAGTTAGGTGGCTGCTAGTAAATCTAATGAATAGTTCGGTGATACCCGATGCAATTTACCCTGGTTTTCTACTACTCATAATTTTGTGTTCATTATGCAGGAGAGGAAAGAGTTGGTGAAAGGAGGGTATAGGGACAAGCATCACGATGCTGGATCAATTTTGCTTGGATTTGGAGTGCTCGAGGCTGTTGGGGAGGCCTCAACACCTATATTAGAACTGGAAAGCTTTTCCCTGGCCCTCATTTATATGCTGGAGCAGGTACGTTACTATTAGTAAACAATATAAGATCCATTCAGAACCCTCTCCCAATAACTCGAGTTATTGGGATGCAACGGTTCATGACATGGTATCAGAGCCCTTCGACCAGTAAGAGGTCAATGTTTTGAATCACGGTAACCACCAATATGTACATAAAAGCTTATTGAAATCTTTGTGGCCCCATTGCACAAGTTTTATCAAACTTTAAGCTCTTTCATGAACCATTCGTTTGAGAAAGGCGTGTTAGTAAATAATATAAGATCCATTCAGAATCCTCTCCCAACAACTCGAGTTATTGGGATGCAACGGTTTATGACATGGTATCGCAACCTTTGATGACCGAAATACCTTAGCATCGAATCCCGCCAAGCGGTAGCCCCCAATATAACAATCTATCTTGCATAAAGCTTGATAGACCTTTGCAAACTTCAAATGCCCTGTCATTGACCCTCGTTTGAGGGGCCGTGTTAGTAAACAATATAAGATCCATTCAGAACCCTCTCCCCAAGTCCCAACAACTCGAGTTATTGGGGTACAACAGTTCACGTACATTATACATTAAACAACTCTGAATTATGAGAGAATATAACTCGAATTTGGCTCGTTTAACAGGAATTACAGTGTTATGGGCAATGGCAGCAGCATTAGTACCAGCAATGCAGAGAGGGAATGAAACAGCAAGAAACCTACACATTGCGTTGAATGTGGTCAACGTTCTGCTGTTTGTGTGGCAAATCCCAACTGGACTCGACATTGTTCTTAAGGTCTTTGAGTTCACTAAATGGCCATGAATGATCACTCTGTTTCTTACTGTATAATATGTAAAACAGAGAGACATGTAATGTAACCTCTGACCTCAGATGAGACAAGTAAAAAGGATATTGTCTTTTGTTTGGTTCTTCGAATTCTAGTTGCGATGTTTTGTTTGGTTCTTTGAGATGTGTGATACAGGATCGATAGACCAAGAAGATGTTGTAATGTAGACAGAGGTTTGATGATCTAGTGATGAGAGCACTTTCGATAGTTTTAGTTGGTTTTTCTAGTAAAAGATATTGTCTTTGTTTGGTTCTTCGAGATCTAGTTGCGATGTTTTGTTTGGTTCTTCGAGATTTGTGATACAGGATCGACAGACCAAGAAACCAAGAAGATGTTGTAGTGTAGACAGAGGTTTGACGGTCTAGTGATAAAAGCACTTTCGATAGTTTCAGTTGGTTTTTCTAGTAAAAGATATTGGCAAGGCATATGGTGTCTTTGTTTGGTTCTTCAAAATCTGGTTGCGATGTTTTGTTTGGTTCTTCGGGATGTGTGATACAGGATTGACAGACCAAGAAGATGTTGTAATGTATACAGAGGTTTGACGGTCTAGTGATGAAAGCACTTTCGATAGTTTCAGTTGGTTTTTTCTAGTAGCTATTTGGTTAAGCTTAGTTCGGTACAAGGTACAATTATGGCATTTGTGACAAGGTCGGTTAGGTCATCCTCATTTTTGAGCATGTTTCGCAAACGATTATTACCAGATGATATGAGACAGTTTACTATTTTTATTGTTTACTGGGTTTTACCTTTCCATTGGAGCACTACGGAGATACATGAACCTTTTACCCTTGTTCACATAGATGTGTGGGGTCCGAGACTAGTTACACCTCGACTTGGATACTGTTACTTTATTATCTTCATTGATCAGAAGATTAAGTACATATCGACCAAATTTCGGAATGATATCCGATTTCCAAATAGCAATTGCCAAGCATGTCTCTAGTTAGTAAGATAGACACAAAATTAAATCTATATGATTAAAGATAAATTTAAATCATATCTAGCAAGAAAAGAAATATTAATGATTAATTTGTACTAAATGTCAAATATGAGTATTATTTGTTGCATTTTACTCGAAAAATTGCAATTTCAACGTGAAGAAATGAATTGATAAGACGGGAAAATTAGGGATTTCAGATTCCTGCCTTTCTGGGTAGCGTATTAGTCAAAGCTCCATTCTTTTTGGGGAAATGAATCATTTAGTATAATAATTGAAGCCAAAAGGTATCGATGAGACGTCAGCGATGATCGCACGGTGGGAAAAACCGCCTTTTTCTACGAAATAGCCAACTTGGTTTTGTGCTGTTACTGTGGAGTAAACTGCTATAAATGGAGGAGAAGCAGAGGACTCTGCATTCATCAACAAAGAAGAAGAAGAAGAAGAAATGGTAGCTGAAATGAACGCAATTCCACTTCTGACTCCATACAAGATGGGGAAGTTCGATCTTTCTCATAGGTATGCTGTTTTTCTCTGCTGGACATTTCGTCGAACAGTTTGTATGCAACTGGGATTGTCTAATTTGATGTAATGTGGTCCTTTTCTGCTGGAGATTTCGTCAAACAGTTTGTCTGCAACTGGGATTGTCTAATTTGGATGTAATGTAGTCTTTTATGAGTCAAATTGCATCTGGGTTTCTTGTAGCTGATTGGTAGTTAGTCTTCTCATCTCATGGAGTGATATCGAGTATGGCTGAACTGCTTTGTTTTAGCTTTATTAGCGAATTTTGTGTATGATGTTGATGCGGTTGGTTTTCAGGATTGTAATGGCGCCATTGACATAGGCAGAGATCTTATGGGAATGTACCTCAGCCGCATGCAATTTTGTATTACTCTCAAAGGGCCACCAAAGGAGGTCTTCTCATAGCTGAAGCAACTGGAGTTTCTGATACAGCTCAAGGGTAGCTAATTTCTTCTGGTGTATTAGATTTTCCCCATTTCGCTTTTTCTTCGATTTTGGATGTGTTAACGTTGGTTGATTTCTTGTGTTTAGGAACACAGATACACCTGGGATTTGGACCAAAGAGCAAGTTGAGGCATGGAAGCCCATTGTTGATGCTGTTCATGCCAAAGGTTGTCTGTTCTTCTGTCAAATTTGGCATGTTGGGAGGTTTTCTAATACAGGTAAGTTCATGTGTTTCTTTTGTACTCAGATTTCTCTTAAAGAATGGCAGTTATTTGACTTTCATGACAATGAGTTTCGATTGTATATACAGGCTTCCAGCCAAATGGGCAAGCTCCAATCTCATCTACCGACAAGATATTGCAGCCACAAACCGGCGATCCATCAAAATTCTCAACTCCAAGACGGTTGAGAACAGAAGAAATTCCTGATATTGTCAATGATTTCGTACTTGCAGCAAAGAATGCTATTGAAGCTGGTAAGACTTATGCAAAAGGGTTCTCCTTTGTGACTTCTTGCCCAAGCTACAAGCTCTAACCTGTGATTTCTGCTGCCGCAGGATTTGATGGAGTTGAGATACATGGGGCTCATGGCTATCTGATCGACCAATTCTTAAAGGATCATGTGAATGACAGGACTGACCAGTATGGTGGGTCACTAGAGAATCGTTGCCGATTCGCTCTGGAGATTGTTGAAGCTGTGAGCAATGAGATAGGAGCGGAGAGAGTTGGAATCAGATTGTCACCATTTGGTGCCCATGGCGATTGTGGAGACTCGAATCCTGAAGCTTTAGCACTCTACATAGCTGAATCTCTCAACAAATATGGCATTCTATATTGTCACGTGGTTGAGCCCAGAATCAAGAGTGCATGTTGAAATGATTGAAACCCCTCAGAGTCTGCTCCCTATGAGGAAAGCTTTCAATGGTACTTTCATGGCTGCTGGAGGGTACAGTAAGGAAGATGGTAACAAAGCTGTGGAGGAGGGTCGTGCTGATTTGGTTGGTTTATGGACGTTTGTTCTTGGCTAATCCTGATTTGCCGAGGAGATTCGAGCTTGATGCTCCTCTCAACAAGTATGATAGGAACACATTCTTCACATCTGATCCTGTTGTCGGGTATACTGATTATCCATTTTTGGAATCAAATCCTTCGGTTTGAGAAATTTGTTGTGTGATGGATGACTTGCAAGAATGTGAAATGGTGTGTTTCAACTTTCAGTGAATAATAAACTGTACGTGTTTGATATGTCGTCTTCTTCATAAAAACCTTGTCATCATTCATCTAAGAATCCCTTGTTGTCTTCTTCCTGGCTATTCCTTCTTTGTTTCTTTCTTTCATGATAATCAACGATGTAATATATAATACACAGTTGGAAATCATTGTTGTTACACGTTTCTTTGTTTTGACCTCACAAGAGCACAGCCACTGCCGCAGCAACAATAAGAAGAAGGAAGAGGATTCTAATATGGAAGATGAAGCGCTGACGATTCCTCTTCTCACCCCGTTCAGGATGGGAAAGTTCAATCTTTCACACAGGTATATATTAGTTTATTGTTCTCTTTTCCACTGCAACTTGCTGTCATGAAAGGAACTCTTGGTTTGGTGGTTGGAATCAATCTCGGTATTGAATTTTTTTTTCTTCTGATTATCCAGTGAATGAAATAATCAAACATGGTTTTTGTTTCACCTGATTGCTTGTAGCTGCGTATTATTTTGTCTTGGTGCTTACTGGCATTAATCTTTCTGAGTTAATTTAATTATATGATACTGATTGGGAATTTCTTGCATTGTTAATCGACCATGTCTGTGAAATGTTAAGGTAGATCGAGTCGAAGAGATTAACGGTTCAAGCTTTTAAATTTTAATCATAAACCTTGAAATAACTATAAACAGAATTGTGATTATGAATCGTCATAGAACCCTATTCAGTCGATCGAATCATATTGTGTATGATGCTGATAACATTGGTCTTTGGTGAGTTGATCTCAGAATAGTGTTGGCACCATTGACTAGACAGAGATCTTATGGATACATACCACAGCCACACGCTGCCTTGTATTACTCACAAAGGACCACCAAAGGAGGCCTTCTCATATCTGAAGCCACTGCAGTTTCCGACACGGCTCAAGGGTAAAATTCTGCTATTAGAACCTCGACAATTCAGCTTCTTTTCATGCTTGAGAATCGTCTGTATGCATATTTTTCCTTCGGTTGAATGTGGAAGGTATAAAGATGCACCTGGCATTTGGACCAAGGAGCAAGTTGAGGCATGGAAGCCCATTGTGGATGCTGTTCATGCCAAAGGTGGCATATTCTTCTGCCAACTTTGGCACGTTGGACGAGTTTCGAATTCAGGTGAAATGTTCATGAGCTCTTCCCTCATGATATTGAGTTGCTTGCTTTGGAAGGTTTCTGTATGTATGTGTATTATCTTGTTGAACAAGTATAATTTTTTGTATGTCTGCAGGTTTCCAGCCGAATGGCCAAGCTCCAGTCTCTTCTACAGACAAGCCATTGATCTCTCGATCTGGTAATGCAAACAGATTCACACCTCCGAGACGATTAAGAACAGAAGAAATCCCACGAATCGTCAACGACTTCAGAATCTCTGCCATGAATGCTATTGAAGCAGGTAGTCTGATACCTTATCCCATTTATTTGGGAAAATATCCACAAAGTTCATAGCTTTTTTCATCATCCATTGCAGGGTTCGACGGAGTTGAGATACACGGAGCACATGGCTACCTAATCGAGCAGTTCATCAAAGACCAAGTCAACGACAGAACAGACCGATACGGTGGCTCCCTCGAGAACTGCTGCCGATTTGCATTGGAAATAGTCGAAGCTGTAAGCAACGCGATAGGAGCAGGCCGAGTAGGGATCAGGCTGTCCCTATTCGCACCTTACAACCAATGCACAGACTCAAATCCAGAAGCCTTGGGCCTCTACATGGCTGAATCACTCAACAAACACGGCATTGCCTACTGTCACATGGTCGAGCCGGGACAGAAACAGTGTCAAAGTCAACTGTTGACTGTGAGAAAAGCTTTCAAGGGTGCTTTCGTCGCTGCTAATGGGTTTGATAGGGAAGGAGGAAACAGAGCTGTTGCAGAGGATTGTGCAGATCTAGTAGCATATGGCCGCTTGTTCTTGGCAAATCCTGATCTTCCCAGGAGATTTCAGCTTGATGCTCCTCTTAACCGGTATGATTCAAGTACATTTTACGGTTCTGATCCTGTCATTGGGTACACAGATTATCCATTCCTGGATTCAAATCCTTAGATGGAGAGGATTCCACACCATGTAAGTAGTTGCATGATCTTGCTGCTACAGTTATGTCTCTGCAATTTGTTTCATTTCCCTTTGTTAAATATTTCGATCATAATCATAAGTTTTTTTGTTGTTGAAATGTTGAATGCAATCAGAAATCGTTAATAAAACTGTTTGTACTAGGTGTTTTAACTATACAGTGTAATTTAGATCGTGATTTGTTGCTACATAAAAACGATTTGCCGCAATGCATGGTATTCAAAATCGTGATTCTAGGTAAAGTGAAAAGCTCTGTAAATCTGTAAAATTCATAAAAAAAAGCTCTGTAAAATCGTAATCGGGAAACCGAAGCGTAAAGTAGTAAGATTTTAATGCTCTATGAAATACCAAGGAATGTTAAATAAAGAGATAGCTAAACATGGTAGGAAATTAAGTAATTTCTCAAATCTTCATAATCCTACCAACTAAAAACGTAACGGTTTCATTTACACAGCCTATCTACATTCATTGAATCGACCAAATCTATGACCAGGATTACCCTTCATTTCTCCCATTGTTTGGTGTATGCATCTAGTATAGATATCATCCCAATTCATAGCATTTCACAGATAACTCACTGTGTTAAACATCAGTCGAAGAAGAAGCAATGAGCTCTCAGTCTCAAGCAATTCCTCTTCTTACCCCATACAAGATGGGCAAGTTCGATCTTTCTCACAGGTAATCGTCTTTCTGCTGATCATTTTCTCCAACACCTTGCCTGCATCTATCAAATTCTGGAATGAAGCTATGTTCTGCTATTAGAAGTTTGAATTCCTTATCTGGGTGTTGTGTTGAAGACCTATTTCTGTGGATTTGGTTGCTGAAAGTTTGTTAATTTTCAAGATGAAGAGGGTTTGTGCTTGATCTTGTCAGTAGTTTCTAGCTGCAAGTTGTAACCTTTGGTGACTGGTTGCTCTAGGATTGAGTCAATATGATACTGAAAAGTCTATTTTCTTGTGTTTATTGGATGTGACTGTTGTATTGTTGTCTGAAGTTGAAAACCCTAATCATTGTTTGGTGAATTGGTATTAGGGAGAATGTTAATTATGTAAGTTGGCTTCTATCAGTAGTTTCAAGCTGTACATTGTATAGTTATGTGACTACTTGGATCGAATATCGACACGATTTTGGAATGTCTATATTTTTGTGCTTAATCTTCGCTAATCCAGCCTTCAGAAGCTAAGCTAGAATTCTGACTGGTTCTGTAACTAATCCAGAAGCTTCTTCCTCAGATTGGCGGAGCCAGAAAATTACCCAAGGGGGTGCTTTTCGTAACATAAAAAAATCAACCGCGTAATAGAAAAGTTGAAAGTGAACGATAAGTCAACAACATAATACCTAACATAATCAAATAATAGTTCAACGAATCACAACGAGATTTTATATTTTAAAAGCGTTGTAGTCTTATAGAATACGCTCATTGTCCAAACTAACGCACAAATCTTGTTCAATATGTCACCAATGCATCCTTCAAGTATTCATAATTTATCTAGTTTCGAAGATTGTTCTTGAAAATTATATCTCCGTCTAATTTAGTATATGATTATCTTCTTAATTTCTAAACCTTAAAAATCACTAAGCAGAATAAATTGAGAGCTATGATTAAAATATTGTAGGTCAAATTTGGAAGAACAAATACACTAGCATGAAAGATAGTAATGAGTGGTCGAGAGATTGTTTTCATAGAAATTAATGTTGACCTAAAAGGGAAAATAACACTTTGACCTGCTCTACTTTGCCAACTTATCGGTGGTAGGATATTAAGAGTTGACTAGGCAGGTATCACGAAGAGTATAGTGAAATACGAAGGTTTGTAAAATAACACATTTTATATGTCGATTGCATCATATGAAAATCTATATACTTATATTACCAATTAAAACACGCTTGGTAACCTAACACGTTTTATATTGGTGTACTAAATGCATACCAATTAACGTCTAGAAGACGAAAGTTGGGATGAAAGGACCCAAACGACAAAGTGGTCGAAGTATGAACAATTTATAGAATAAGGGCTATCGGTTAAGTTGGCAAAGTGGAGGAGCCAAAGTGTTATTTTTCCTATTTTAAATATAAGTTGTTTGTATATGACTATTGAAATGAGTTTATGTGGCAGGATGGTAGTGTGTGCGTCAGTGCATGCAAATGATAATTGGGGAATTTTGTATTGGGAGCCAAGGAGGCTGCACGCAACCCCAAGGGTAAACGTGGCTCCGCCAGCACCTGACTAATTTGTGGAGAAATGAATCATTTAGTATAATAATTGAAGCCAAAAGGTATCGATGCGACGTCAGCGATGATCGCACGGCGAGAAAAGCCGCCTTTTTCTACGAAATAGCCAACTTGGTTTTGTGCTGTTACTGTGAAGTAAACTGCTATAAATGAAGGAGAAGCAGAGGACTCTGCATTCATCAACGAAGAAGAAGAAGAAGAAGAAGAAGAAATGGCAGCTGAAATGAAGGCAATTCCACTTCTGACTCCATACAAGATGGGGAAGTTCGATCTTTCTCATAGGTATGCTGTTTTTCTCTGCTGGACATTTCGTCGAACAGTTTGTATGCAACTGGGATTGTCTAATTTCGATGTAATGTGGTCCTTTTCTGCTGGAGATTTCGTCAAACAGTTTGTCTGCAACTGGGATTGTCTAATTTGGATGTAATGTAGTCGTTTTATGAGTCAAATTGCATCTGGGTTTCTTGTAGCTGATTGGTAGTTAGTCTTCTCATCTCATGGAGTGATATCGAGTATGGCTGAACTGCTTTGTTTTAGCTTTATTAGCGAATTTTGTGTATGATGTTGATGCTGTTGATGGGTTGGTTTCAGGATTGTAATGGCGCCATTGACTAGGCAGAGATCTTATGGGAATGTACCTCAGCCGCATGCAATTTTGTATTACTCTCAAAGGGCCACCAAAGGAGGTCTTCTCATAGCTGAAGCAACTGGAGTTTCTGATACAGCTCAAGGGTAGCTAATTTCTTCTGGTGTATTAGATTTTCCCCATTTCGCTTTTTCTTCGATTTTGGATGTGTTAACGTTGGTTGATTTCTTGTGTTTAGGAACACAGATACACCTGGGATTTGGACCAAAGAGCAAGTTGAGGCATGGAAGCCCATTGTTGATGCTGTTCATGCCAAAGGTTGTCTGTTCTTCTGTCAAATTTGGCATGTTGGGAGGTTTTCTAATACAGGTGAGTTCATGTGTTTCTTTTGTACTCAGATTTCTCTTAAAGAATGGCAGTTATTTGACTTTCATGACAATGAGTTTCGATTGTATATACAGGCTTCCAGCCAAATGGGCAAGCTCCAATCTCATCTACCGACAAGATATTGCAGCCACAAACCGGCGATCCATCAAAATTCTCAACTCCAAGACGGTTGAGAACAGAAGAAATTCCTGATATTGTCAATGATTTCGTACTTGCAGCAAAGAATGCTATTGAAGCTGGTAAGACTTATGCAAAAGGGTTCTCCTTTGTGACTTCTTGCCCAAGCTACAAGCTCTAACCTGTGATTTCTGCTGCCGCAGGATTTGATGGAGTTGAGATACATGGGGCTCATGGCTATCTGATCGACCAATTCTTAAAGGATCATGTGAATGACAGGACTGACCAGTATGGTGGGTCACTAGAGAATCGTTGCCGATTCGCTCTGGAGATCGTTGAAGCTGTGAGCAATGAGATAGGAGCGGAGAGAGTTGGAATCAGATTGTCACCATTTGGTGCCCATGGCGATTGTGGAGACTCGAATCCTGAAGCTTTAGCACTCTACATAGCTGAATCTCTCAACAAATATGGCATTCTATATTGTCACGTGGTTGAGCCCAGAATCAAGAGTCATGTTGAAATGATTGAAACCCCTCAGAGTCTGCTCCCTATGAGGAAAGCTTTCAATGGTACTTTCATGGCTGCTGGAGGGTACAGTAAGGAAGATGGTAACAAAGCTGTGGAGGAGGGTCGTGCTGATTTGTTGGTTTATGGACGTTTGTTCTTGGCTAATCCTGATTTGCCGAGGAGATTCGAGCTTGATGCTCCTCTCAACAAGTATGATAGGAACACATTCTTCACATCTGATCCTGTTGTCGGGTATACTGATTATCCATTTTTGGAATCAAATCCTTCGGTTTGAGAAATTTGTTGTGTGATGGATGACTTGCAAGAATGTGAAATGGTGTGTTTCAACTTTCAGTGAATAATAAACTGTACGTGTTTGATATGTCGTCTTCTTCATAAAAACCTTGTCATCATTCATCTAAGAATCCCTTGTTGTCTTCTTCCTGGCTATTCCTTCTTTGTTTCTTTCTTTCATGATAATCAACGATGTAATATATAATACACAGTTGGAAATCATTGTTGTTACACGTTTCTTTGTTTTGACCTCACAAGACACAGCCACTGCCGCAGCAACAATAAGAAGAAGGAAGAGGATTCTAATATGGAAGATGAAGCGCCGACGATTCCTCTTCTCACCCCGTTCAGGATGGGAAAGTTCAATCTTTCACACAGGTATATTAGTTTATTGTTCTCTTTTCCACTGCAACTTGCTGTCATGAAAGGAACTCTTGGTTTGGTGGTTGGAATCAATCTCGGTATTGAATTTTTTTTTTTTCTGATTATCCTTTGAATGAAATAATCAAACATGGTTTTTGTTTCACCTGATTGCTTGTAGCTGCGTATTATTTTGTCTTGGTGCTTACTGGCATTAATCTTTCTGAGTTAATTTAATTATATGATACTGATTGGGAATTTCTTGCATTGTTAATCGACCATGTCTGTGAAATGTTAAGGTAGATCGAGTCGAAGAGATTAACGGTTCAAGCTTTTAAATTTTAATCATAAACCTTGAAATAACTATAAACAGAATTGTGATTATGAATCGTCGTAGAACCCTATTCAGTCGATCGAATCATATTGTGTATGATGCTGATAACTTTGGTCTCTGGTGAGTTGATCACAGAATCGTGTTGGCACCATTGACTAGACAGAGATCTTATGGATACATACCACAGCCACACGCTGCCTTGTATTACTCTCAAAGGACCACCATAGGAGGCCTTCTCATATCTGAAGCCACTGCAGTTTCCGACACGGCTCAAGGGTAAAATTCTGCTATTATAACCTCGACAATTCGGCTTCTTTTCATGCTCGAGAATCGTCTGTATGCATATTTTTCCTTCGGTTGAATGTGGAAGGTATAAAGATGCACCTGGCATTTGGACCAAGGAGCAAGTTGAGGCATGGAAGCCCATTGTGGATGCTGTTCATGCCAAAGGTGGCATATTCTTCTGCCAACTTTGGCACGTTGGACGAGTTTCGAATTCAGGTGAAATGTTCATGAGCTCTTCCCTCATGATATTTAGTTGCTTGCTTTGGAAGGTTTCTGTTGTTATGTGTATTATCTTGTGAACAAGTATCAATTTTTTGTATGTCTGCAGGTTTCCAGCCGAATGGCCAGCTCCAGTCTCTTCTACAGACAAGCCATTGATCTCTCGATCTGGTAATGCAAACAGATTCACACCTCCGAGACGATTAAGAACAGAAGAAATCCCACGAATCGTCAACGACTTCAGAATCTCTGCCATGAATGCTATTGAAGCAGGTAGTCTGATACCTTATCCCATTTATTGGAAAATATCCACAAAGTTCATAGCTTTTTTTCATCATCCATTGAAGGGTTCGACGGAGTTGAGATACACGGAGCACATGGCTACCTAATCGAGCAGTTCATCAAAGACCAAGTCAACGACAGAACAGACCGATACGGTGGCTCCCTCGAGAACTGCTGCCGATTCGCATTGGAAATAGTCGAAGCTGTAAGCAACGCGATAGGAGCAGGCCGAGTAGGGATCAGGCTGTCCCTATTCGCACCTTACAACCAATGCACAGACTCAAATCCAGAAGCCTTGGGCCTCTACATGGCTGAATCACTCAACAAACACGGCATTGCCTACTGTCACATGGTCGAGCCGGGACAGAAACAGTGTCAAAGTCAACTGTTGACTGTGAGAAAAGCTTTCAAGGGTGCTTTCGTCGCTGCTAATGGGTTTGATAGGGAAGGAGGAAACAGAGCTGTTGCAGAGGATTGTGCAGATCTAGTAGCATATGGCCGCTTGTTCTTGGCAAATCCTGATCTTCCCAGGAGATTTCAGCTTGATGCTCCTCTTAACCGGTATGATTCAAGTACATTTTACGGTTCTGATCCTGTCATTGGGTACACAGATTATCCATTCCTGGATTCAAATCCTTAGATGGAGAGGATTCCACACCATGTAAGTAGTTGCATGATCTTGCTGCTACAGTTATGTCTCTGCAATTTGTTTCATTTCCCTTTGTTAAATATTTCGATCATAATCATAAGTTTTTTTGTTGTTGAAATGTTGAATGCAATCAGAAATCGTTAATAAAACTGTTTGTACTAGGTGTTTTAACTATACAGTGTAATTTAGATCGTGATTTGTTGCTACATAAAAACGATTTGCCGCAATGCATGGTATTCAAAATCGTGATTCTAGGTAAAGTGAAAAGCTCTGTAAATCTGTAAAATTCATAAAAAAAAGCTCTGTAAAATCGTAATCGGGAAACCGAAGCGTAAAGTAGTAAGATTTTAATGCTCTATGAAATACCAAGGAATGTTAAATAAAGAGATAGCTAAACATGGTAGGAAATTAAGTAATTTCTCAAATCTTCATAATCCTACCAACTAAAAACGTAACGGTTTCATTTACACAGCCTATCTACATTCATTGAATCGACCAAATCTATGACCAGGATTACCCTTCATTTCTCCCATTGTTTGGTGTATGCATCTAGTATAGATATCATCCCAATTCATAGCATTTCACAGATAACTCACTGTGTTAAACATCAGTCGAAGAAGAAGCAATGAGCTCTCAGTCTCAAGCAATTCCTCTTCTTACCCCATACAAGATGGGCAAGTTCGATCTTTCTCACAGGTAATCGTCTTTCTGCTGATCATTTTCTCCAACACCTTGCCTGCATCTATCAAATTCTGGAATGAAGCTATGTTCTGCTATTAGAAGTTTGAATTCCTTATCTGGGTGTTGTGTTGAAGACCTATTTCTGTGGATTTGGTTGCTGAAAGTTTGTTAATTTTCAAGATGAAGAGGGTTTGTGCTTGATCTTGTCAGTAGTTTCTAGCTGCAAGTTGTAACCTTTGGTGACTGGTTGCTCTAGGATTGAGTCAATATGATACTGAAAAGTCTATTTTCTTGTGTTTATTGGATGTGACTGTTGTATTGTTGTCTGAAGTTGAAAACCCTAATCATTGTTTGGTGAATTGGTATTAGGGAGAATGTTAATTATGTAAGTTGGCTTCTATCAGTAGTTTCAAGCTGTACATTGTATAGTTATGTGACTACTTGGATCGAATATCGACACGATTTTGGAATGTCTATATTTTTGTGCTTAATCTTCGCTAATCCAGCCTTCAGAAGCTAAGCTAGAATTCTGACTGGTTCTGTAACTAATCCAGAAGCTTCTTCCTCAGATTGGGATTAAACTAATGTACTTCAACCATGGCCGGTTTTCAGAATCGTGCTGGCACCATTAACCAGACAGAGGTCTTATGGATGCGTGCCACGGCCACATGCCGCCTTGTTACTCACAGAGGACCACGAAAGGAGGCCTTCTCATATCCGAAGCCACCGGAGTATCTGATACTGCACAAGGGTGAGTAAACTTCGGTATCCAGTCTTCGTTCTTCGTCGCAGTTTTCGATGTTCTGAATGTGTGTTTTCGGTTGATGTTTACGATGTTGAAAGGTATAAAGACACTCCTGGAATCTGGACCAAAGAGCAAGTTGAGGCATGGAAGCCAATTGTTGATGCTGTTCATGCCAAGGGGGGCATATTCTTCCTCCAGATTTGGCATGTCGGGCGGGTTTCGAATTCCGGTAATCCCCATTAGTGTCTTTCGTGGTTGTTCTTGTACTTCATTGAATGGTATGAATGTTTCATATGCAGTGATAGATTGATTCAGAGAACTGATTTCTTTCTACTAAAGGCTTCTGCTTTGTGTTGAATTTCCATTGTTTGCTAACATCGATCGAATTTCGGTAATCCCCATTAATGTCTTTCATGGTTGTTCTTGTACTTCATAGAATGGTATGAATGTTTCAAATGTAGTGATAAATGAATTTAGAGAACTGATTGCTTACTACTAAAGGCTTCTGCTTTGTGTTGATTGTTCATCATGTTCTAATATCGATCGAATTCCGGTAATACCCATTAGCGTCTTTCATGGTTGTTCTTGTACTTCATAGAATGGTATGAATGTTCCATATGTAGTGATAGATTGATTCAGAGAACTGAATGCCTACTACTAAAGGCTTCTGCTTTGTGTTCGAATGTGCATAGTTTTCTGACATCGATTCGATTCGATCTTCCCGCACAGGTTATCAACCAAATGGGCAAGCTCCAATCTCATCCACAAATAAGTCAATGACCCCTCAGCTTCAACCTAGCTGCATTCCCGCAGTATTCACACCCCCGAGACGACTTGCAACGCAAGAAATCCCCACATTGTCAACGACTTCAGACTAGCAGCAAAGAACGCCATCGAAGCAGGCTTCGATGGTGTGGAGATACACAGTGCTCATGGCTACCTGATCGACCAATTCCTGAAAGACCAAGTCAACGACAGAACCGACCAATACGGTGGCTCCCTCGAGAATCGTTGCAGGTTCGCTCTTGAAATAGTCGAATCAATAAGCAAAGAGATAGGAGCAGACCGAGTTGGAATCAGACTATCTCCATTTGCCAACTACTCTGATTCTGGAGACTCGAACCCTGAAGCTCTAGGCTTGTACATGGCGGAATCGTTGAACAAGTACGGAATCGCGTACTGTCACATGGTCGAGCCGAGAATGAAGACTGCGGACGAGAAGATCGAAGAATCTTCTCCCCATGAGGAAGGCTTTCAAAGGTACATTCATTTCTGCAGGTGGTTATCGTAAGGAAGATGGGAACAAAGCTGTGATCGAAGATCGTTCTGATTTGGTTGCTTATGGACGTTTGTTCTTGGCGAATCCTGATTTACCGAGGAGATTCGAGATCGATGCAGCTCTGAACAAGTATGATAGGAACACTTTCTACACTCTGATCCTGTTACCTCTGATCCTGTTATTGGGTAACAGACTATCCATTCCTGGATTGAAAGGATTTCTTCCAAATGCTAGAGTTGTCTGATCTTAGTCAATCATTTTTACGAAGTTCCGTCAATGGTTGACTGAAATATTGACCGAAATAATGGTGGAATAATGAGTTTTTTTTTGTAGAAGTGGAATAATGAGTTCTAAAACTAGTAATTGTTTACGGTATATGATTTACGATATTATTCAACTTACATGAATTTTTTACATTTTATTTCGATTTAATCGGTGGAAGTCGGTCCTAACTGTGATGTCCCTATAGGAATTGACAAATATTCTTTAAAAAATTGGGCTTGATTGTCAAATCTTTCAATTGCAAACTTGGCAGATTGTCATTCCTTAAAACTTGGGCTAGATTTGTCAATTCCTTAAAATTGGGCTAGATTTGTCAATTCCTTAAAATGGGCTAAATTTGTCAATTCCTTAAACATTGGGCTATATTTGTTAATTCCTTGAAAATTGGGCTAGATTTGTCAATTCCTTAAAAACTAGACTATATTTGTCAATTCCTAAAAAATTGGGATAGATTTGTCAATTCCTTAAAAATTGGGTTAGATTTTTCACAAATCCTCGGTAGCTTTGTCAAAAAATTCGAGCTAGGTTTGTCAAAAATTCTGGGCTAGATTTGGCACAAATTATGTGCTAGATTTGACACAAATTGTGGGCTAGATTTAGCTAAAATTGTGGGTTAGATTTGTCAAACTTTTAGGCTAGATTTGTCACGTATCCTAGGTTATATTTTCACAAATTCTGTGTTAGATTTTTCACAAATTGTGAGCTAGATTTTTCACAAATTATGTGCTAAATTTGTCACAAATTCGTGGGATAGAATTTTTTATAATGTCTCCAAAGCACCTAACACTTCAACTACTCCTAGCTATGTCACTCTCATTACTTAACCAACTTCTTCCTTCAAAATATTCTAAATTCATCCATAATAATAAAATTTTGTTCTATAAATTTTGATTCCTTATTCCCATTTTAGAATAATACTCTATTTATTTATTAATGAATTTTTGTCATCTTATATGAATCAAGATCCCTTATTGTCCACTTAGATCCTTTGTCATTATCAAAGTAGGTATTACACAATATTTTGGAATTTAATATAACTATATGAAGGGCCACATATCTTGTGTCATTTGCTCCCGAGATACACTTTTCTATAGATATATTGGACAACAATTAACACCAGCAGGAGACACTGCTTAACTTTCACTGATCAAGATGACTTTCAATACAAGAAATTATCATTGACACTACAAAAAAATTGACCTTTAGCTACTGCAAAATTATAACGGCATGAAAATGCAGTAGCAAATAGTTAGTATTTGCTACGGCAATCACTATTTCATGTAGTAATTTGCAGTAGCAAATACTATTTGCCACACCACTATTTGCTACACCCAGCATCCCGTAGCAAATAGTGGTGTGGCAAATAGTATTTGCTACTGCAAATTACTACATGAAATAGTGATTGCCGTAGCAAATACTAACTATTTGCTACTGCATTTTCATGCTGTTGTAATTTTGTAGTAGCTAAAAGTCAATTTTTTTGTAGTGTGAACCTTCTTCATAAGCAATTTTATGGTCTCCACACGTCCAAGGATGAGGGTTTTCCTCACACTTATATCGTGCACCTAGTCCCCTTTTACTTTCTAGTGTTTGATAACCTCATTTCTCCGTACATTAGTCTCTCAGTAGTCTTTACTCGTTCCTACTTGAGCATCTACTTGCTTTAATCGGAACACCATGAGGTTGTTTTCAACTGAACTCTGAACCAATCAAGGATCAAACAACTTGTATCTTTTGCGATATACTTTTCTATAGACATCTTGGACCGCAGTCAACACTATACACTACCTAACCTTTCACTGCTCGGGAAGACTATCAACACAAGCCACCACTATTGAAACTTCTTCGTGAGCAATTTTAGGGTCTCCACACGTCCAACTCTATCTTCAGTGATCCATCTCCTTGATGCCAACCAAATTCTGATACTAGTGTTGGATGTTACTGGACCTTCTCACTCCTAATATTGACTAATTTAAACCCGACTCACATAAATTTATTTTTAATTTATTTTCTAGAAGGCTCCATGAGTATTTTTAAGCTAGACAAAATTATCAATTAAATACATCCAATAAGTGCAATAAATGAATGTCTCAATTTTGTTCCATTTTATTGGAGCCCACAATATTAATTTATAAATATTATTGATGATCATTTAAAAGAAAAGTCAACCATAATACTTCATCAATACGAGCTAAAAGAAAAGTCAAAAACACCTAACTTTTAATTTTATAACACTATGGTCATTTAACTTTCATTCGTTACCAAATGCCCAAAATCCGTCACATAAAGGTTGTATTATTGGTAACAACATTCGTCGGCAATACCTTCGAGCCAAATGGGTATCAACGAAATCCACAAATCTGTCGTCAAACTGATGTCTTCTGCTACTATAACGAGTTGGTGAGGGGTGGTATGCTTACAATTCAATTGAACGGTATGTGATGTGACATATTTCGTTGTGATTTTGAACATAAAATATGATGAAAATGGACAAAAATAATGTTACATTACGTCGATCAAAGTTAGGTAACTTTTACGTTACAAATAAAAAGTTGAATGACTACATGTCACATAACCAAAAGTTAGGTGACTATCTATGTAATTAACCCTAATATTAGCAACATGAAACTATATATAAATAGGTTATTTGGTGGTTGTGAAGCACATATGCATTGTCCAAAATTCAGTATCCAAATTTCAACCAAGTTAAGGGCATGAAGCAAACAATGGCGATTCCTCTTCTTACCTCTTACAAGATGGGAAACTTCAGTCTTTCTCATAGGTATGTAGGGTTAATAACGGTTGTATTTCAATAACTCGAGTTGATGGAGATAGTTACACTGATTTATATAATATTCTTGAATATGTCATCTCGAACGAAAACCCGTGAAAGAAGATTGAAGTTTGTAAAGGTTCATTTGTTACACTGGGGCTACCAGAATTCGATGGCAAGACATTTTGGTCATAAAGACTATACCATGTCAGAACTGTTGTGTCTCAATAAGTACTCGAGTTGTTGGTAGAGGTCTATAACTAGTTTAGGAACTACTCGAATTTGAACCCACTATCGAACGAAAGCCCGTGAAAGAAGATTGAAGTTTGTAAAGGTTCATTTATTACACTAGGGCTACCAGAATCCGATGCCAAGACATTTTGGTCATAAAGGCTCTGATACCATATCAAAACTGTTGTGTTTCAATAACTCGAGTTGTTGACAGAGGTCTATAACTAGTTTAGGAACTACTCGAATTCAAACCCACTATCTCGAAACTACATTTAGTGAAGTTACTAGTTGAATTACCTCGAGCTTCAAGTTTCGAGTCTTCGTGGACATGGTTTTGAACGTTTTGTTTCACCAGAATACCGCGAGTTTCACTTTTTAATGACGAGAAAAATCTGATTCACAAGGGTTAATACTGATTCTTTTTTACGTGGTTTTTGATCAGGATCGTGCTCGCACCGATGACTCGACAGAGATCTTATGGGAATGTGGCTCAACCTCATGCAATATTGTACTATTCACAAAGAACCACCAATGGTGGCCTTCTGATCTCTGAGGCCACTGGGGTTTCTGACACTGCTCAAGGGTTAGTTAGTAGTTACACTCTTTTCGGTTAGATTTTTTTATTGCTCGAGTATGGTTAGATCGGTTGGCTGGACAACGGGTCGGGTTCGGATATTCAAATTTGTATTTTGTGGGTAAATGAATCTTTGAAGGGCTTGAATCTAATCACATACTTAAATATGTTTTGGGTATTTGGATACATGTATACTCGAACGGGTAGGCCGGGTACAGGTACTCTTTTAACCTGAAAATATGGATTGATTGTCTATGTCATGAACTGTTGAATCCCAATAATTCGAGTTGTTGGGAGACCAGGGTTCAGATTAATTTTTATGGGTGCTACTATTTGCAGTTCGCATTTTACTAACGCAGTCCGTATTTTTAACATAAATAGACAATTATGTCCTGCAATCCGTTTTTACTAAAGCAGTTATTTTTTACGGACTGCGTTAGTAAAAACAGACGGTAAGAATATAATTGTCCATTTATTTGAAAATACGGACTGCGTACAGTAAAACACGGACTACAAATAGCAACCCATATTTTTATATTAGTCATTAACAAGTCTCAGTAACTAAAGTTGTTGGGAGAGAGTTTATATTTGTTTTTCTATCAGTCATTGATAATCCTATGCATTGGCATCGCTAATTTGTAAAGAGGAAAGATCGGGTGACTTCACAGGAAAGATCGAACCGAACCCTCGACCCAGACCCAAACCAGCTCGAAAGATTTATCATTTTCTAACTAATTAGTTGATTATTGTGTAAAATTATTTGAAGCTATGTTGATGCACCTGGAATTTGGACTAAAGAGCAAGTGGAAGCATGGAAGCCTATTGTTGATGCTGTTCATGCCAAAGGTGGCATCTTCTTCTGCCAAATTTGGCATGCTGGTAGAGCTTCAAATATAGGTTGGTACCGAAATAATCGATTAATCTGTCTCGAGTCCGGGTAAATATTCTTACATCATTCATCTTCGACGTAAAAAGAGTAGGAAAACAGAAAAGATAACATTACTGGATGTCTTGAAATCTGTGTTCTTCCTTTGTGATGAGACACCAGACACTAATCACTTAGTGTCTGGTGTTAGTGTCACAAGTTCTTTTTGGTTTTGTGACCATTTGAGGAGAGATTTGTCTCCTTAATGTATCATTCTTCAGGATCGTGTCATGTGTCCTTCTGAGTTTGTTGATGTCACGTGATACTCTATACAGATTTGCAACCGAATGGCCAGTCTCCAATATCATGTACCGACAGGGCAACACGCTCCGACGAACATTTTTGCGGCCCGTTCTCGCATCCCAGACAACTAACAACAGAAGAAATCCCCCAGATCGTCGACGACTTCAGAACTGCCGCCAGAAACGCTATAGAGGCAGGGTTTGACGGGGTGGAGATCCACGGTGCCAACGGCTACCTGATCGACCAGTTCATGAAAGACCAAGTCAACGACAGGACCGATCGATACGGCGGTTCTCTCGAGAACCGCTGTCGTCTCGCCCTGGAGGTGGTGGAAGCAGTGAGCAACGAGGTGGGACCGGGTAGAGTCGGGGTCAGGCTCTCGCCTTTCACGGACTGGCTCGACTGTGTGGACTCGGACCCGGTGGGTTTGGGCCTATACATGGCCCAAATGTTGAGCAAGTATGGGCTAGCTTATTGTCACATGGTTGAGCCTAGATTGAGGGCCCATGATCAGAATTTTGTGACCCAAGAAAGCTTGGCTCCCATGAGGAAGGCCTTTAGGGGAACTTTCATTGCTTCTGGTGGGTTTGGTAGGGAAGATGGGAACCGAGTTGTGGAAGACGGTCGAACCGATTTGGTTGCTTATGGTCGTTGGTTCTTGGCTAATCCTGATCTTCCAAGGAGATTTGAGCTTGATGCTCCTTTGAATGTTTATGATAGAGCTACACTCTATGATCCTCATCCTGTTGTTGGGTACACTGATTACCCATTTCTTGATGATCAATTTGGTCTTTATAATTAGGGTTTGTGTTTGTACGGTTTCGTAAATGTTGTATGACCGTTCAATAAAAGTGATCGTCCTGACAATTATCGAATTAAAATAATGCACAAATCATATGTTAATTCAAAACTTTTTTAGAAATATCTAAGTTATCTTCTATTCTTAACGATATGATTTCACGAGATATACTCCATCGGTTCATGATTTTCATGTCTAGAGGGTAGGTTCTTTATCAGACTTTCTGAGCTAAACCGAAATTCGTAGGTCTAGCTCTTGATCCCTTAGATCTGGGTCTACCATAATTTCCAAGGAAAAGTGGAACTGGGGTAAGAAAATTGAATTGAATAAAATCATGATTTATATCGAACCAGTAAGACTAGTAACATTGTGGTTCAATTGTTTAAATTGTTATGAACCGTATGTAATTACATCAAATTTTAACGTCTAGATTAATAACTAATTCATAACCAAATTGATCGAATCGTACGTATCAAATGAGCATGACGAGACTGAAATCTAACATAATAAAGGCAATTAGAAAAAAGGACATTAAGATGCTCTATGGGATTAATATTAATAATTATGTGACCACTCACTACTCACTAGCTCCACTCCAAGCCCACCAAGTCCCAAAATAAATTAACAAATAATTAATTTTTTATGAAATAATTAAAATTTAATGTTCTTATTTGCTGAGAACTTATGCAATAAATAAAATATAATTTAGTTAATCATTGTTAATTTTATTTATTTATTTTTTTGGGGGAATATTAAGGTTTTATTCCAAAGAATAACACAATGAGAAGAATAAAAAAAGATTATATTCCACGTGGATTCCATATTAAGAGGAATATACACGTGTCAATTAATTGCCCCTCAAGCAAGCTGTAATCCTCATCTCTTTGTCTTTGTTCCCCCTAAGCAAAAGGATTAAGGGTTAATTGTCTTTGTAACAACATAACGTGAGATAGAACGATAGCCATACATTTCATCTTAAGTATTCATTAATCAAGTCGACATATTTAGCACTCTCTGAGAGACATCGTAGAGTCTGATACTCTGATGCTACATAATGAACAACTTTACTTATTGAACGAGAACAATAGGGCACAGAGTTGAGATGGCATCCAAAAAATATGCATCAAATATCAGGGGTAATAATGTCTCTACATAGGAAGACTCTATTTATTCATCAGAAGTTGCGCAAAGACTTGATTACGATTGAGTTGAGTTAAAGTATATTTTAGAATTGTGGGTCCAATTTTGACGAATATTTTTAATGATAACCCCATTTAACACTTGTGAAGAAACTGTCACACATAAACTGAAAGATAGAATTAGATGATGAACTAGAATATGAATGTAACGTAAAGTGTCACACAAACATCACATCAATTCCATTATAATCATCAAACTTTTTAACTATGATTTTTTTTTCCATGATTCAAAATTTTAATTGATGATAATCTTGTCAACTTAATTTCATAGTCATAGTATAGGGTTGTACTAATTATAGGGAGAGGATCTGCGTCCAGGAGTTTTCGGTTTGGACCATTCCAAACTCAAACCCGGTAGGGGTATTTTAGGTATTTTCATAAGATTGTTGAAGTATCCATGATTGCAACATTACATACCAGCACCAGTAAATGCAAACATATGAAAAGGTTGATGTGCTACCTATCAACAGAAAAGCTAGTTTAAATCCTCCTATACATGACCATGAATTATAGCATCCTGATAGCTATAATAATGGTAGGCTTATGAGCTTTAGTAATCAAAGCTGCCGATGAGTTGCTTCGAGGATGTGTCGATTACTCTCGTTGTCGTCACAACTTCGATAAACCAACACTCCAAAGCTAAAAACATAGCTCTTCTGGGGTGAATGGCTGTACAAATATGAAACACTAAATTAGTGATCAAGGATGAGAGAGCCACATTAGATAACTAGTTAACTCGATTGGTTAACTAGTTAACTCGATTGGTTAACTAGTTAACTCGTTATCTAAATCATGATGTTAACTAGTTAACTCGAGTTATCTAATCGAGTTAACTAGTTAACCAATTGATTTAGCTAGTTAACTCAATTGGTTAACAACTTGATAACTAGTTAACTCGATCTTGTTAACTAGTTAACTTGTTTTCACCGGAAAAGGCACCGGAGTTTGGTCAGTCGCCGGAAAACATGTTAACCTGTAAAAATCTAAGTTAACTAGTTAACTGTAAAAATCTAAGTTAACTAGTTAACTAATTATCAATAAAAAAATCTGTTAACAAGTTATTAGTAAAAATCAGGTTAACTAGTTAACTTGTCATCGCCGGAAAAGTCACCGGAGTTTGGTCGGTCTCCGAAGCCTCGCCGGAAAAGTTGCCTAAAAAGTCATCGGGAAACATGTTAACTAACTAGTTAACTGTAAAAACCCAAGTTAACTAGTTATCAATAAAAAATCATGCTAACAAGTTATTAGTAAAAATCAGGTTAACTAGTTAACTTGTCCTCGCCGGAAAAGTCTTCGGAAAACATGTTAACTAACTAGTTAACTGTAAAAACCCAATTTAACTAGTTAACTAGTTATCAATTAAAAAAAAATGCTAACAAGTTAATAATAAAAATCAGGTTAACTAGTTAACTTGTCATCACCGGAAAAGTCGCAAAAAAATCGTCGAAAAAATACGAAAATCCCAGAAAAGTCGCCGGAAAAGTCGCGGCGACCGGCGACCAGCGACCGGTGGCCGTCGAAGTCCGGCGACTGTAACATAACACAGTAAAACATATATAAATATTTAAAATAAAAGTAATAATTAAATATTTAAATTAAATATAATAATTAAATGATTTGTGTAAAGTCTTAAATACCCCTAACAAATCTGAACCATTAGATTTGTCAAAGGGTCAAACTAGATCTAATGGTTGAGGATGGGTTTGGAACTTTCCAAACCCATATAGTATTGGACGCTGATCTGCTTCCCTAATTATAGCTTATTTTTTAGAGGGAAATTGTAATTTTATTTAAATAAAGTGGATTTATTTTTTATTTAAAATTAAATTAAAAAGGTGATTTGACAAGATTCTTGTCTTCACAATCAAGATGACTGGGTGGAAGGGACTTTTTTGATTGCTCAACACCCTGAAATGACCCTTTTAAGGTTTTCACCTTTTTTCATATATATATTTTTAATATCTAATTATTAATTTATTACTATTAAGAAAAAAAAGGTAAAGATGAATATTGTCAAAAGTAATAGTTGATTTTCATAACTTAGTTTTGGTGTGGATCTTGTTATTTGATGGTGTCCTTTTTGTACTATAATCCATTCGAGAGATCGGAAAGAATACACAAATAACTATCTTAACATCGAGATAAAAGTTCAGTCTATCTTGAATCTTGATGGCAAACAGTTAACACATCCACATCTAAGAGTTGCACCTCATATGTGTAGTTAACTGAATTTGATTGTCCTGTCATTCTCTTCATCGAGTTTCAGAATATGCAATTAATCATTTGAAGCCAAAGATATTATAAAACTGGATGCATTTTCACACCAACAATGCTCAATGCCCCCCACCTATATCATCGATTGAAGGTTAAGCTATCACTAACTCTAGAATACACTAGTGTAGTTTGTCATCGTGGTGCTTGGGTTGTTATCCCAATAATCCTCCATTCAAACTAATACCCACATATCTCGTGTCATTATGCTCACGTGATACACTTTTTTTTGTCGACATTTTAGACCACATTAACACCAGCAGAACACGTTGCCTTAACTTCACCCCCTTGAAAGACTTTCAGCACAAGTAACCACCACAAAACCTTCTCCACAAGCAATTCAAGGCCTCCGACACATCCAACTTTTATGGTCCCTTATGCCTTTCGAGTCTATGATCCTTCTCCATGTCTTTCAACCAATTGCTACACAACTTGTTAGGATGACCTCTACACGAACAATCCAACACTATGATATTATCTGCTTTCAGCCAATCCCACACAAGTTAACTTTTTCTTAAGGTCCTTCTCAAAATACATCATACTAGTACTGTAGTAACTAGACTCTAAAAACTTAACCAAATTTTCTGACGTGATACTTAAATTGTCATCTCACCAAGCCAGCATATACAGAATTGCACCATCGATCCACGGTGATCAAACTACCCTGTTAGAAACCGTTTTTACAAACTATTCACCAACTCCAACATACCCGTGTCTTCAAATTAACAAAGTCTACACTAATCTCCACCACCATTGTTGTTTCACTATTGAAGAATTTTGTACAATTCCAAAATTCTTTTTTCTCAACATATAATTAATCAAGCATAGAGATTAGCTTTTTCCAATGCTTAATTAAGATCCAATATTCCCACTTTGATTAGCTTTTTTTTTCTGAACTTACAAAAGGCATCTAGAGATGAAGAAGATATCAAATGTAAGCAATTCATTGGTTGCACGTTGAGGATTAAAGAGAAAGAACACAAAAGGCTGCATGCTGTGATTAGTACTACACTAATTACTTTTCATATTTGCAACATTGGGTTGCTGACTAGGATCTTGATCATGTGTCCACTGATCTCCCATCATAGAACATGGTATCCTTAAACATGTCAAATTTGATGACAATTGGTGGGGAGAGTAGTGAGTTTGAGATCTTTGATTTGGGTTGTGGTTTATGATGTTTTGGTGTTCTTAATCCCGAGTCGATTGGTTGCATCATCTATGTTCATACTGAGTTATGAGGTTTGATAGATTGTACACTAATGAGCGTTGTAGAGGAACTAAAATGGTCGGAGACTCTGCTGGAAAGATTTTCAAGTTTAAAGGTTAAACATGTTTATTTTGATGACAATGGTGGGGAGAGTTTGATGAGATCGATCTTCCATGTGGATTGTGCTTTATGATGTTTTGGAGCCATGACCCCTTCCTCCGATATCGAGTCTAAAATTACATGTAAATTTTGGTATTTTTGGAATTTGGCGTTGGGGTATTTGAAGTTCGGCTTCCCCTCTACGTTGTTTCGGTGAAATGTTGTCTTAAAATTTACGTAATAGTTACTCATAATCAACGTATAGTATGCAATAATTAAAATATTTGATCATAAATTATCCAAATTTGAACAAAAAATTACCGGTGGCACATACACATAATTATATTTTACTAATTAAGCAACCTATAATAAAAAAAATTAGTGTGTATTAAAACCATATTAAACCTTATCACAACAATCCTCAACTCTATTCGATTTATCGAGCACACCCGTTTCCTTTTCATAATTTAAAAAGCCACCATGACTTGTCATTTCATAAAAAAAAATCCATTACAATTTAAATAATGACGTGGAATCTCCCAACATGAAACCTAGTAAAAATTTCGCAAATCAGAATTCGGATTTCACAAAATGCTACCTTTATTAGGTCCTTTTTTTCAGGTTATTCCCCACATTAATCTACTTTTAATTAACTTAGATTAAGAAATTAATGATGATAATTTTGTTGACTAATGACTACAATTTATGTTGTAAAAAACACACTAAGTCTTTAAGATACCATTAGAGATATGTCATCTCTATTTCACATGGACCAATAGCTTATCGACAACACATGTCAACATTATGGAAAAGAATACATTCTGCAATTTTTAAAGAAGGCCAAAAAATTATAGTGCAATGCAAACCCTCGAAATCAATCGGATATCGAACCGGTGAGACTATTAATGTAGAATTTCGTTTAATCTGTTATGAGTTGGTGTGGTGTCTTACACGATTGTCGATTTGTTATGCTAGACTTTTCACTATGTGTTTTAAGCTGAAACAAATGGTAACGATCGTAAAAGAATTTTAGTTCTCAAATTGTCTGTCTTGCTTTTTCTTCTCGTTGTTGTACTCACCCACATACTCATTCTACGCGCATATTTTATTTTTTCTTAAAAATAATTCACCACTCTTAAAAGAAAATGATAAGCTCGAAAGAAGCCCAAAATAAATTTGTGACAAAACCATGTGGTCTATTTTCCTAAACATTATTTTATAACGAGGTAGTAGTCCAATCGACCCTCCTTGATGACGAATAAAACTCGGTCAACACTCAATATAAGACTCATTTTCATATAAAAATTCGTCAAATTTCAACCGATTCAAATCTCAAACATTTACCACCAGCCAGATCAGCCCCGAAAAAGTCACGAATTGAAAACTCATAAAGAGAGAAAAAGAATGGCAGAACAAAATTGGTTGGCCAAACCCACATCCAGCTATCCACAATATAGTAATAACACACCAAAAATTTTAAAAAAATTAATAAGAATCAATCTTAGTGGTTGTTTGGAAAGGGTTATATAAACACACAAGAAATCAGAAATCTGAAGATAGAACCCAAAACACCAAACTTGTAAAAAAAAAAATCCAACAAACAAAACTCAGCAAAACAACCTCGAAGCTAGTCCAAACTAGTGGGAGGTTGGTTTTTTGCTCAAAATCACCACCAAATTTGCATCTTATGCCCAATTTGATCACTTTTGTTCTTTGTTCTTGACCAAACAAGTTTTGAAAAGCTAGGAAAGTAGGGATTTTTTGGGGGAAAATGGCAAGAGGGAAAGTTCAGATGAAGAGGATTGAGAATCCTGTTCATAGGCAGGTGACCTTCTGCAAGCGTAGAGCTGGATTGCTTAAGAAGGCTAAGGAGCTCTCTGTGCTTTGTGATGCTGAGATTGGTGTTCTTGTTTTCAGTTCTCATGGGAAGCACTATGAGCTTGCTACTAAAGGGTAAGTTCTTTGAAACTCGGTATAAGATCTGTGTTGAACCTTTTCTAAAAAACTTGAGTTATTGGGATGCAACGGTTTATGACATGACATGTATCAGAGTCTTTGATAACTGAGGAGTCGGTTTTGAATCTTGGTTTCCCATAATCTGGTTGCGTATGACTTACCAAAGTTGTGCAAACCTCAGACTCTTCTGAGAGCTTTCGTTTGAAAGGGGTGTGTTAATGAATAATATGAAGTTGATACTGAACTGTATTTTCCCAATAACTCGAGTTATTAGGATACGGATACAACAGTTTATGACATGGTATATCAGAGTCTTTGATGATCGAGGGGTCTTGGTTTTGAGTCCCGGTATCCCCAACTTTGGTTTCACATGACTATGCTGTGCAAATTTCAGACTCTTTAGAGCTTTCGTTTGAAGGGGAAGTCAATGAATAATATGAAACCAATACCGAATCTTCTCCCAATAACGGGAAGCAGCAGTTCATGACATCTAGATCTAGATAGAATATCATCAACATGTTACCTTCGATAAGAGGAACTCGTGATCAGGAGGTAACATGTTGATGTATGTGTTTCATTTTCTAGAAAATCAATTCTTTATAGTATTTATTCAACAAACGAATCTAGAAAGACAGTCTGAACAGTGGTTCACCCTTTTCTAAGAGAGGTACCATTTAAATTTTGTTACCATTAATGTTCCCTAATGACGTAATCTAAAATAAATTTCCCAAAATTTCTTGATAAACGAATCTTGAAAAGACAGTCCAAACCGTGGTTCACCCATTTTAATGTTAGTGTGAAATTTTTTTCCTACTTATTCAATAGTCTCTATATTTGAATGCTACCTTTACAAGCTAAACGCTGCGTTTCATTACGTATGTGAATAGAAGAGGAACACGCGTCACGTGTACATGCATGCAGATTCGCAGCTACCTATCAATCAAACGACGTCGTTTCATCTGCCCTTTTTTAACTATTTCCCATTTTGACCTTGGTGCAGAACAATGCAAGGGCTCATAGACAAGTACATGAAGTGCAGCCCGGGTTCCGGTTCGGGTTCTGCCTCGGGTTCGGGTTCGGCTCAACCAGCTGTGGAATCCAAGGACCCTAACCAGGTGCGTTTATTATGGGGTGGTTTGGTTGATGGAATTGGGTATGGGAATTGGATTTCAATTCCCGGCCTAATGAGAATTGTAGTGCAATTGGGTCAATTCCCAATGGACCGGGAATTGGGTCTCAATTCTCGGACCCAATTCCATCAACCAAACGGCCCCTATATAATTATATTTGGAATAAATAATTAAATAATAATAAAATTGTGATGATGTCAGCATTTTCTGGTCATGGAATAAGATTGAAAAAGTTGGGGAACAAAAGGAATAAGCACGCACCATAATATGGTTCACATTATAATGGTGTGACAAAAGTCTATGTTATTCTCTAATCTTCTAGACTTAGCTTCACATCATAATAGTGTCTAGGTTGTAAATTCTCGGGTTAATGAATGATATAAGATCTATGTTGAATCATCTCTTAAGAATTCGAGTTATTGGGATGTGACAGTTCATGATATGGTAGTCTTTGATGACTGAGTGGGGTTGGGTTTGAATCTCGGTAGCTCCCAGTTTGTTGCACAAGGCTTACTGACATTGGCAAAGCTAGGGGAGGCCACCCTGGGCTCGGGCCCAGGGTCCTCTAGACCCAAATAGCTAAAATATAGGTATCTTTGGTGTAAAAAGTATGTTCGGCCTATTGTATTCTATGTATCGGGCCCAGGGTACTTGAGTCCTGGCTCCACTACTGCTTACTGAAGTTGTGCAAACTTCAGAATCTTTTTCGAGAGTTTCTGTGTTTGAAGGAGGAGGGGGTGTGGTTAGTGAATGATATAAAATTAATTAATATTAGGCCCTCTAGCAACAACTCGGATTATTGGGATGCAACTGTTTGATTATACTATGATGAGCTTGAATTATGACATATAGATCCGCATGTCTTAGTTTTTCTGTTTTGATTGTTTATGTTGAACCCTCTCGCATCAACCCGAGTTATAGGGATGCAACAGTTCATGACCTATGGTATCATATATAGTCTTTGATGACCGAGAGATCAATCTTGATTCCTCCTGGTAGCCCCAAATCCGTTCCATAAGACTTACCGAACTATACAAACCCCATATTCTTCCAAAGTCTTCCCTTCTAAAACATGTTAATGAATATTATCAAATCACTATTGAACTCTCTCCCAACCAACAACTCTAACTATTACGATGCAACAGTTCCTAATGACCCTGAATTACAATAAATTCCCCCTATCTTAGTTATCACATATAATTTGATAATCTATTCGCGAATCAATATGCGATCCATTAACAATGTGATTCCCAACAGAATGCCAAAGACGAGATCAACTTGCTGAAGCAAGAGATCCATACTCTGCAGAAAGGGCTCAGGTCAGGATTCCCATCATTGATCTTATATCATTCATTAATATTCATCGTTATTATTCCTCATTAATACTATAATAAAATTTGATTTTTTTTTAAATGAAGGTATATGTTTGGAGGAGGAGACTCAGAGATGAACTTGGAAGAACTGCTGGTGCTTGAAAAACATCTTGAAATTTGGATTTGCCAGATTCGCTCAACAAAGGTAATTATCTTAATTAATTAATCATTTAATTACCAATTAAATTGTGATTATAAGCTTAATTACTGATTAATTAGCTCATAATTATATTAGATGGATATCATGTTTAAAGAGATCCAACAGTTGAGGAACAAGGTTTGTTTAATTTCTCTCTATAAAACTTGTTAATTATATAGCTAATTAATAAACATGTTTTTGATAAAAAAAATTAATAAACATGTTTTAATCTCATTATTTCTAGCCTAATTTCTTATTTTTAATTTCTTTTTAAAACTTGTTTATAATTTTACAGGAGGGAATCCTGAAAGCTGCAAACCAGTATCTGTTGGATAAGGTACCGAAATTTGTCGATTGCTATATACAATCTCAGTTTTACTGTGTGTAGTTTATATATGCAGTTTGTGTTTTACCATAGATATATAGTCTGTATTTAGTGACAAAAGACTAATATATCCTTACTAATTTGTGCAGTCTGTATTTTCTAGTAATTTAATACTAATTTACAAATTTTTATTTTTCCAGGTGGAGGAGAATGTAGAGTTGACTAACTTACAGACAGTGATGGGTGATTTTCCATACCCACTAACCATACAGAATGAGATATTTCAGATTTAGGGACCAGTCGACGTGCTTTGATCAGTTATATGATCATAAACTAGTAATTTTAAATTTTCTTAAATTTTCTTATTTGTAAACATAATTATTATTATTGGGAGGCTATAGTTTGGTGTGTATGTAAGTTTATGTTACTACTTCTGAAGGAATTATTGTGGTGTAATTTTCGATGTATGAATGATATATTGTGTTTGTAATAAGACGAGTCTCTTGTGTGGTGATTCTCGTAGATTTGGGTAGAGCAATAAGTGACTCGATCAAAAGGATTTGATCATATGATCTTAGACTGAGTGAGATTTTTCAGATGATTTGTGTGCCTTGAGTTTGTGGTGTGCATAGAATGTTCTTAACGGTATTTCACAAGATGTTTTTACGTTGTAAGAACAGAGAGAGGATGTGTAAGGCTAAGAATATCGAGAATATGAGACAAAAGTCTGAGAGTTAATCATTAGGCGTCTGAATATATGGCATATAAATAGGATGTGTGGGGATGTAGAATAGTCTCAAGTTAATGTATTACTGAGGTCGACCTCCTATTTATAGTGTCTCGAGATCAAAACACATGTGCCACTTGTTGGCTCTAGATTGGTGATCCTAGTAAGATGAGATCCTGTCCATCCAAACTCCAACAACGCAAATAGGATTTGGCGCTAATTAATAACCCTAACTACGATCTTAAACCTTCTACAGTCTTAGGTTCAACGTTTTAACGGTATGATAGTTCAGTCTGGCTTGTCCTAAGCCATTTGGGTCTGGGGCCATCAAATATGTACGATTATCGACCGACTATTTTTGTTTTACATAACCATTTCAATTTGCATCATGTCATGCTTAGTATTCTTTTCGATATTTTTGGACTATATATAGAATTAAACTTTCTCGTTGATATAATTATACAAAAAAACAAGAAGTCAGATGACCAAACGGTGTATTCTCTTCTTTATTAAGTACCAAATATGTAATTTTACACATTTCCCGCCCTGCTGGCACAGCTCTATCCAGAGCCAACTTGTGTGGCCATGGCGATTGCGGATTTCTTCCCTTTCCCCAATCTCCTTCTTCTTCACTATTTCAATCTTACCCCATTCTTCTTCCTCCGTTCTCAGTCTCAATGGCCACCGCCGCCGCCGCCGCTCTTTCCCACCTCACCGCCCAAAACCACTCACTCTTCCCTCGACGCGCCGCCGCAACTCTCGACCCCCTCCGCCGCCGGAGCTACGGTTGCTCAGCGAATTCGTCTCTGCAATTCTCCCCGGCGCTGACGAAATCTGTTTCCCGCCGGAGGATATCGTGCAAGGCGACGGAGGTGTCAGTGAGCGAAGGGTCTCCGTCGCCGTCGTCTGGCGGCGGAGGAGGCGGAGGGGAGAATTGGGTGCCGGTGGTTCCGCTGGCGGCGCTGCCGAAGGGGGAGAGGCGCGTGATTATTCAAGACGGGGAGACGATTCTGCTGCTTTGGTATAAGGATCAGGTCTTCGCTATTGAGAATCGGTCACCTGCAGAGGGAGCTTACAGTGAAGGGCTTCTTAATGCCAAGCTCACTCAGGTAAATTTGGGGGAAATTTGAATTCAAATGTTCGTTTCGATTGTTCGATTATTTGATTCGATTCTATTGATTTCGTTCTCCATTTTAGGGGTTTGAAAGGTTGAACAGTACAGAATGTTGAATGTTTGCTTGCTGTGTTGTAAATTAGGGTTTAGTGGAGAAGGAGATTAGACTGGTTGAGCTGAGTTAATCACTGTCTTAAGTAGGAAGCTAGTGTAAGCATCTACACTGATGAATGCTCTATAGGTTCAGTTTGATTCATCTGGTCGAAAATTCGATCATATTCTGCAATTGTACAAGAACTAAGCTGCAGATAAGTTTGTAGAAATATGGATGCATTGTTCTTATTGATTAACCACTTCTAGTACTCCATCCATGAAAAATCTAAAAGTTCGTTCAAGATCGTATTCCGCAGTTTTGATAACCTTTAAGCTGCAGTTGAGTTTGTTGAAGTTAGCATCACTGCAATTCCTCAGTTTCAGCTCTTCATTTCTCAATCTTTTATCTTATAGAAGTTAACTGACAGTTCTCGAACTGGGTTCGATTGCATTGTCCCTTTCATCGTTGTTATTAATGAAAAGTTTTCATCTTTTCCTGATTCTTTGGCTCTGGTTTCTTCTTCTTAGGATGGATGTATAGCATGCCCAACAACGGATAGCACATATGATCTCCGAACCGGAGAAGTCAAAGAATGGTATCCAAACAACCCGGTGCTAAGAGTCCTCACACCTTCCCTCAGATCACTCTATGTATACCCTTTGAAAACTGATGAAGAGAACATCTACATTGGGATGACTGGAGGAGTTCAATCAGATGCATCTGCAGAGATCGTGTTCAGTGGGACGGCTCAACCCGGTTTCACATCTAGTGATGTCAATATTGAGGAGGTAAACACTCACTCTCAACACCAGATAGTTAAACCATGAAAAACCCGTAATAGAATACTCCAGCTTCAAATGTTCCATACATGTTATGAACTGGTTTTGCTATGTTGTTTCGATTTGTCGGGTAATGTTGAGCATTTCTCACCGGAAAAGCTCGCTGTAGGAATGAGATCTTCCCTCACATTTCCTTGATAGCTCTCAACCCTTCCATAACCGATTTCGGAATCTCCAGTATCATCTAACTGCACTCACAACTGTGCACTGTGATTTAGACAAGCCGTGACAGAGGATTGTTCGATAATTTCGTGGTTTATTACATTTGGAGATGAGTAATGATATCTCTGAACTTGTATAGGTGAGAATGGTGGTGGATGAAGATGCTGGAGGGTTCGGATTCACGAGGAAGAACGAGTTGATCAACGGGAAAGCAGCAGCGATCGGGTTCCTGCTGCTGTTGGATTTCGAGCTCTTGACGGGTAAAGGGTTCCTCAAAGGCACAGGGTTCTTGGACTTCATATACTCTGTTTCTGCTGCTTTCAACTGAGAGAAAAACACAGACATTTGCTTTGAGATCTGGCCTTTTCTGGGATTTGAAACAGAATCTAAAAGACTAAAGAGATTCCTTCAACTGTTGTTTGTGATGTGTTTTATTGAACATTGATATAGTTTTTGTATAGTCAATTGATACTATAGTGCCACCATTGTAATGTTTTTTTGCGCTTCATCAGAACGAGTTCATCATACGTTCAATCTCCTTGAGACAGTAAAGATTGGAAGTACGAAGAAAATTGATGGGAATTGCTTGTGCCACTGCTTTTACTAATACTTTCCGCCCTTTGAGATGAATTTATCGTGGTCTGACCAAAACGACTTCATAGATTGAGACACTGAGTCAGATTGTATACAATTTCAAAATTGACTAGATCGTACATTAAAAAACATACTACTCAACTTCTAAATATACCAAAATTTATACGTTATCGAAGTTCTAAATTTGAGTCTGGGTTGAGCCGTGATTCGGGGGAGGAACTCCTATGTCCGTCACCGAGCTTTGCATACTTTCACATGCTCTTGATAGCTAGCTTTTGCATTTGCAAGTGATTTGGAAGCTTCACCTCATGAGCTAACCCCATGGCTTCAAGGAACTTCACGATGTACCAAGTGATGTCGATTTGCCACCATTCGAGTCCTTGTCTTGCCGAGTACTGGAACGCATGGTGATTGTTGTGCCAACCCTCTCCGAATGCCACAATCGACACCCACCTGCGCAACGAAAGAGCTGGTAAAAATGAGTTTGAAGTTTTCAAAGGTTCATCAAGATTTGTACAAAGACTTTGATATTATATAGAGAATCATCACTATGTTTCAATAACTTAAGTTGTAGATCGAGATTCATATTTCGTCTTTATATGATTCCTAAACAGATAGTTATGAGAGTATAATTAAGTATTATTACTTACCAGTTATTCCTGGATAGGTCGTTCGTGTTCCAACTTCGAGCTCCCCATATATGACCAGCAGAGTTCACTAGACACGTGGTATGATGACTAGCCGCTATCCTCACTCCCTGAAACCTTGGCGTATCAAGATAAGAAAAACATCATGTAAACTAGATGATCTCATGGTCTATCATTTAAAGTCGTTTGAGTCAATGAGACGAAGGAATATTGACTACATGACTCTTGAATTGTTGAGAAAAGAAAATAAAGATGAAGGTCGATTCTTGAACAACCATGATCAAATAAAAAAAAATTACATTTTATGCATATTTTCAATAATTAATTTTAAATAAACTAAAGAAAGTTTCAAGAAAGAACCAATATAATTTAACTGTTATGGTTCCAACCAGAAGCCTGAGCTAGAAAAACTAATCATGTTCACTTAAAAAATTTAAAGATCAAAATCGAGATTTCGAATTTACTCACCATTCCCCACACTATATAGGGAAATCCACCAAGTGCATAGAGGAGAAATATAAGAGCCAAAGGATGTAGCACATAAGTGTCACGGATCCACAGATAAAATGCTTGGTTTTTCAGATCTTCCACATTGTTTCGTTTCCCACACTGCAATTAATTATTAATTACACATTAATAAGAAAATCTTATTAGCTAAATATAAAAGAAAATTACATATTATCCAATTTCTAGACTTGGAGAAGGGTTGGGTCGGGGCCTAGGAGAGGCCTTTGTATTTGTCACTAAGTATGACATTTTTTGGGAAGAAACTCGAGAACAAATATAGTACTAGTACCGGGATGTGCAATGTGATTTTAACAATTGATATCAGAGTTAGGGACTGAGTGACAACATTTTATTAGAGTCAAGTTGGGGTGATGACAGAGAGACTTGATTACAATCGGGTTTTGAGGTGCAGATGAGTCGCACATAAGTAGGATGTATGTGGAAGATCCTCAAGTTTCTCGTGAAGGTGTACTGTGGTTATTGATCTGAGGGAGAGATTGCTGAGATTACTACTCAAGTACAACATCCGCAAATTGAGAAAGATTTTCCTAACTTTATAAGGTTCACTAACTACGCTAGTACGTGACATCTCAGAAAAGAAACCCAAAACCAAAACGGACAATAACATACTAGTGTTGGGTTGTTGATGAAGGTGGACTTAATTACACCAAATACCACTAAACTTTCATTTTCATTCATACTCACCACTAAACTATTTTTCTTACATTAAATACCATCGAACTTTACATTTCGTTTCACCGATTACCACTCCGTCCATTTTTTGGACGGAATGATGACGTGGCTTTGACGGAGCATGTGTAGTCAGCTGAATAACGCTGAGTCAAATGCCAACAAAGATATAAAGAAGGAATGTGGAGCAATCTGGAGGAGTGAATGGAGGAGAGTTGCAGAGAGGATATAAAAAATAGAAAAAAAAACTTAGAGTTTAGCTTTGTCTAAATCCAAGTTGGCATCTGACTCAGCTTTGTTTAGCTGACTAGACATGATTCGTCAAAGCCACGTCATCATTCCGGTAAAAAAAAGGACGGAGTGGTAATCGGTGAAACTAAAGTATAGTTTGATGGTATTTAATGTAAGAAAAATAGTTGAGTGGTGAGTATGAATAAAAATGAAAGTTTAATGGTATTTGGTGTAATTAAGTCGATGAAGGTGTGATGATCACAAAACCAATTTGAAACATACGTACCTTTCTCTTGACATCCGCGTAATCGAATATCCAAGCCATATGACTATGCCAGAACCTTTCAATCGGACTATGCGGATCCCTCTCCGTATCAGTATGCTGATGATGAAACCTGTGGTTGCTCACCCAACTAATCGGATCTCCCTATGCACAAACAACCGTTAGTACTTCCAATAACTCAACCCGTTCAAAAAAAAAAGTTCAATACAGATCTCATATCATTCATTAACAAACCTGAAGAGCATGAACGCCGCAGTATGCAAACAAGTACTCGAGCCATTTCGGGGTGATCTTGAAGCTCTTGTGACACAGATTTCTATGGTAAGAAAGGCAGATTCCCAAGCAACCTGTGATGAATCCAAGCCCATAGGCCATGAAGAGCAAGCTCCAGCTGAAGCAAAACGGTGCGTATAGAGCTAGCAAATGTGTTGCTATGATTGTTGAAATGGCTGATATGTTCCATGCACTCAGTTTTGATCTTCTGGGTTTTGGCTTAGCCTCCATTGATGTGTTTATAGTATGGTGTTCTATCTTATCTCTCTCTTTTGTTGAATGCTTTTGAATGGACTTCATGATGCATGTATATATATTTGGTGAAGGATATGGTGTAATGGGTGTACCGGTTACACTTGCTTGTGTGTCTTCATCTGAACCGTCCGTTTAAGAAATAGAAATGTACTAATTACGAGCGGGTGTAACATGTGAAGAGTTTTCCATATAATGGGTAACGATTGTATTTCACTAAAAGTGAGGCAATGGTTGCCTCACTGACGTTTTGATGGATAAACATGATTTTGATATTTTTTTTCGGGGATAAGAATCTACATGTAGTTAAAGGATGGATATAGGACGCTTTGAACAAAAAAAAAACTAATTTGGTAGAGATGATGATCTATGATCACATCGGAGAAAAATGTAGGTGTAGAAGGAAACCGTAACAACATGATCGGGTGTGATCTTATATAATGATAGACCAAATTTTTTAACTAAGCTTAATTTAGACTTATTAAGATTAAATCTGTTCATTTAAACGTTTCGTTCAATGAAATATCACTCTAGATATAGCACAAACATCAGTAGAGGTAACCATTACCCATTTACCTTCACTTTTAGTGGGAACACCGCAACGTTACTGAAACTACCTTGTCCAAACTACAGACTATTCTAGAATGATTCGTTTGACTGAAAGGTCTATGATTTCGAAACTAACGGTTACCCATGCAATTAATTTTTGACATATATCTGACTGGAAGGTCTTTGATTTCGAATTCCAATCATTCTTAATTGATTGTACAAAACTTATTGAAGTTACCTTGTTCAAACCACATACTATTCTAAAATTAATCGATTGAGGAGGCGTGTCAATGAATAATATAAAACCCGCATTGACCCGTTTCTCGAGAACTCGAGATCTGGAAATGCAATAACTGTAACAAATAACAATATGATCAATAATGTGAGTTCATATCCTCAATGAACTACACGTTGAAATTGTGAGTGAATCTGAAGTTACTTCTGCAGGAGGTGGTTTGTTGGCAGGCTCATAATCACTCTAGGCCAGCTATCAGTCTGGATGCATGAGACATAGTTATAGCTAGGAATGTGAATTCTGAATACCAACATTGATTAGTAATCCGCGCAGTTTGACTGGTTGACAATAGAATTGTTTGACTGGAGTTGATGGTTAGAGATTCTTGATATGCCTTGGGTTCCGTATGGGCGGTTTCTTGTAAGACAGGTTACAAAGTGTTCGTATGATGTGGGGTGTAAGCGTAGAATGAGCGGATAACAGAGAAGTATGGGGGGTTAACTCTTTAGTGAGGACGGAAGTCCACAACCTTTAGTGTGCAGCATTAGGAGTGTGGCCCTAGTGTGTGTCGTGTCTTTTACTGAATGGATGAGGATCAATATTTATAGAGTCATGGTAACATATATGGGTCAATTCTCCATGTGAGAGCCTTTGAGTGAGACCATGCTGGAGCCTGTCGTGGGAGTGGTTAGTGTCAGGCCCGACAAAGTGGCATGTCCTCTGAGAGTTGATTGAATGGTCTACAGGGTAGAGTGATGGACAGGGTGAACGCTTTACTGTTGATGGGACAATACATGGCTACCCCATCATCTTTGTCAGAGCAAGAGAGCACCATGACGAAAGGATGGCGAGGGCGGATTGACACCATGGGCGTATAGCCAGGGTCGACCCATCAATTTGTCTCCTAGTACATTTCTAAAGTGGTCTTGTGATTTCTAAATCGTACTATGAAGCGTCTTGCCATCTACTAAATCTAGTCTGGCTTCCCCACTGAGTATGTATTTATTACCATGAATAGTGTAACTTGGTATTGTATTTATAAAATTAAATGCCCATGATGTGCACCGCCCATCATCACGTTGAGTAATATACATCTACAAATCTATATAAGCATTTTAGCATTTTTCCTATTGCCACATAGGATTCTCCATGCCTCTCCTTAATTGTAGGAAATTGGCCAATCAATAATTTTATATGATTTAAATTTATTAAAAATATATTTTTTAATAAAGGTGATAATTTTTCAGTAACTACGAGACTCGAACCCACAACCTCAAGGATAAAAGTATGTGCTTTACCAACTAAGCTAGACAAATTAATTTATAATTACATTAAAATATTAAAGCACATTGCTCATATGTATTTTACTGTACAAATTGAAGCACATTTCACCCATTTCCCACCAATGTTATTCATTAGTTTTATGATAACCAATAGTTTATTGTAAAAATACACTACCAAGTTGAATAGATAGGAGAGTGAATGAAATTATGATAATAATTTATTCATATAGTTTATTCTGAGATGATGATACTTTTTTTAAATGGGCTCTGTGTTGTTTAATAATCAGGCTCGACGCTCTGTGTAGAATAATTAAATCATTATATTGGATAATGTATTTGCTCACATGAATTTTTAATAGACATTCAGGATAACTAAGCCATTGATTAATTCCCTTTAAAAAAGTCATTGATTAATGGTCAATGATTGATTTGCATAAAGCTTAAAAATTTATGAATATTTAAGAGAAGTATTTTTCAGTTAATATATCTATTGAGCTACAAAAAACTGAAGAAATAAAGTTGTACCTTAGTAACATCAATGGTGAGTGCAGTTATGAGTGTATACGAGTATGAGTTATGAGATCGTAAGTGAAACGGGTTACATGCCATTAAGTATTAACAAATTCAGAGTATCGATCGAGTTGTGTTCAGTTTGAATTGGGCGTATTCATTAAACATACATGCATTCATATAATATGATCCTTATTTTCAAATTATTTTAAGTTTTAAAGGGTCAATTGAACTTTCATTTTTCATTATGTTTAACTATTCCTCAGTTTTTTATAGTGATAGTTTCCTTAGTCTCCACTTTATTTGTTTGCATATGCTTTGAGAGAATTGCAGTTTTATCTTCCATTTGTATTGAACTGAATTTTGTTGGTAAATTATTTGAAGGACTCCGAGTTTGGTAAGTCATAATTTCATTTGATCAAGGATCAAACTGCTAAAATTTTAAAATTTACGAATATTTAAGGGAATTATTTGTGATTTAAAATATTTATTGATCAAGAGAAAACTAAAGAAATAAGGTCATTCCTTAGTAAGATCAATGGTGAGTGAGGCCATAAGTGTATAAGAGAGTCATGAGATCGTAAGTAAAGCGGGTTACATGTCATCAACTATTAACAAATTTGGATTATTGATTGAGTTGACTTAGTTTGAATTAGGCATATTCATTAAACTTAAATACATTCATATAACATTATCATTATTTTTAAATTATTTTAAGTTATAACATGCAAATTGATGTTTCATTTTTATTACGTTTAACTATTCCTTAAAATATTTTTTTACAGTAATGGTTTATTTAGTCTCGAATTTATTTTTTTGCAAATGGATAAAGAAAGTTGTAATTTTTTTCCATTTGTCTTGAACTAAATTTTGTTGATAAATTATTTGAATAATTCCAAGTTTGGTAAGTCATTAATTAATTTGATCAAGGATCAAGCTGCATAATCTTAAAAATTTATGAATATTAAAGAGAATTATTTTCAATTAATATATTTATTAGGCAAGACAAAATTGTACAAATAAACTTTGTACGTTAGTAAGATCAATGGTACAGAGTTCATGAGTGTACCGTAAGTAAAATTGTCATTAACTATTAACAAATGAAGAGTATTGATCGAGTTGAGTTAGTTTGAATTGGGCATATGTATTAAACCTAAATACATTCATATAACATGATATTTATTTTCAAAATTTTTTAAGTTTTAACGGGCCAATATAATCGAGGTTTCATTTTTCATTATGTTTAACAATTCCTCAAAATAATTTTTTAATAGTGATGGTTTATTTAATCTCGACTTTATTTGTTTGAAATGCTTCGAGAAAGTTACAATTTTATTTTTTATTTGTCTTGAAATGACCTTTGTTGGTAAATTATTTGAAGGACTCCAAGTTTGGTAACTCATTAATTAATTTGATTAAGCTGCATAAATTATTAAAATTAATGGATATTTAAGAGAATTATTTTTTAATTAATATATTTATAATATAGAGAAAACTAAGGAAATAAGATTCTACCTTAGTAAGATCAATGGTGAGTGAGGTCATGAGTGTATAAGAGTATTAGTCATAGGATCGTAAGTAAAATGAGTTACATGACATTAACTATTAAAAAATTGAGAGTATTGATCGAGTTGAGTCAGTTTAAATTGGGCATATTCATTAAACCTAAATACATTCATATAACATGATTCATATTTTAAAATTCTTTTAATATCTAACTGGCCAATTGATGTTTCATTTTTCATTATGTTAAACTATTCCAACAAATAAATTTTCTTTACGATGATTGATTCTTTAGTCTCGACTTTATTTGTTTGCAAATGTTTCGCGAGAGTTGCAATTTTGTTTTTCATTTTTATTGAATTGAATTTTTTGGCAAATTATTTTGAAGTACTCGAAATTTGGAAAGTCAGTAATTAATTTGATCAAGGATCAAGCTGCATAAAACATAAAAAATCATGAACATTTAAGAGAATTTTTTTCAATTAATATATTTAATGATATAGAGAAAACTGAAGAAAAAGGTTGTATCTTAGTAAGATCAATGGTGAGTGAGATCATGATGAAAGAGTATGAGTCATGGGATCGTAAGTAAAGTGGGTTACATGTCATTAGTTATTAACAAATTTAAAGTATTGATCGAGTTGATTAGTTTGAATTAGACATATTCATTAAACCTAAATATATTCATATAACATGATCCTTATTTCCAAATTATTTTAAGTTTTAACAGGCCAATTGAGGTTCCAATTTTGTTTATGTTTAACTATTCCTCAAAAAATTTTATAGTGATGATTCTTTAGCCTCAACTATTGTTTGCAAATATTTTGAGAAAATTGCATTTTTTTTTTCCATTTTTCTTAAATAGACTTATGTTGGGAGAGCATTTGAATTAATATTTGGTTTAGAGGACTTCACTAATTCGAAAAGTTTGTTTGAATAAAAAGTAAAATTTTAATGTATTTTTTCCATTTCAATGATCATAAATGAACCTATTTTATTTTAGTATGTAATTAAAATTAATTATTGTCCTAACATATCATATAATTAATCACAATATTCAAATTAAATAGTATATTTTTTGGGTGTGTATAAAGAATCATCTAGCTAATATATGAGTATTTAAAATTAGGGAGATATAATTTAAAACTCTCTCTTTAATAATAGGATATTAACCTATCATATTATTTTGTTTCTTCTTATTTAAATTATTCAAAAAATTAAATTATTAATAAATAAAATTCCAAATAGTTTTTAAACATAATAAAGTTTAGGAAAAAGTAAAATTCTTCATTTTAATTAGTTTAATTGAAATTATTAAAGTATATTTTAAAATAAAATGTGTGACTCACTTTTTAATTTTAGTTAACTTCTATATTTTCTACTTTAAACTGTTTAATTTCTCACTATTTAATATGTTAACTAATTGACCCACTGAGTGTTCGTTTAATTTTAATCATTCAATTCATTTTTTTGTTATTTACAATTTATTAAAAATAATATTAAATCTATCATTATAAAATAATATTTTTTACTAATTATACTTAAAAAAAAATATAACATATCGGCCAACGGGCCGAAACAATGCTAGTAATATATAAAATAATGAATTCAATTTTTAAGCAATGGTTGAAAATTTGGGCTGTGCTAATGTAATGATCTAAACTGTTGATTATAAACTGTACTATCATGTTCCACCTAAGCATTTTAAAATTCGAACTTTTTGTTTGACCAATCTAATTTGTTAATTAAAATAACATCTATAAAATTTCACAACTCTATTATTTTGTTAAACTGGAACCTAATCTGAAGCAGTCAATCAAATTCTCATCACTAATCCTATACTATCTAGAAAATATCACCATGTTATTATTGTTATTTATCTGGTAGTAGGATTAGTAACAATTAGGGTTAACGAGTAGAGTCGCTAGGGATTCTCCCGACATTTAGCTTAGAAAAATTATGTTTGTGACTAGACTTGATTCGAGATGGACCGACTCGAAAGCTTGACAAATTGAGCTAAATTCGAGATGGGCTAACTCAGAAAATTACGACCTCGATATCATATTGAGATGGGCCGACTGAGAAAATTACAAGTTCGAGCTCGATCTGAGATGGGTTGGATGAGAAAATTACGAGCTCGACGTAGGATTTGTGGTGATATTTTAGATAGTGGAATTAGTGATGAGAAGACTGCTTTTGGTTAGGTTCGAGAAAAAAAAAAAACAAATAAGGAAATAAAAAAGAAAACAACAAATAGAAAAGTGATCGTTAGTCTAGGCTCTCACTACAATTTTGTCTGCTCTCCAGAGTGATCGTTAGCAACAATGTTGGAGTTTGTTTCCCATATAATTCATTTAGGGGTCGTTTGGTACAGGGGATTGAGAATTAGAGGAAAAATGAAAATAGGAGAATGGTGAAAAAGTGTTTGTTAAAAGTTGGAGGATGTTAAATTACATTGTTTGGTATGTATATTTAGTAAAGAAAATAAGAGGGGAAGACAGTGGGTCCCATTATTCTATTTGGGGGAAGTCAGAATTTCTGATAAAAGTAGAAATTGTCAGAATACACATTCTGGAGACAATAAGAAACTCTGGGTATCTGAAATACAAAACCCCAGCTCCATTAGACAGTAAACAAACAAGAATATCTCAGAATACAGAGTTTCCAAGAAACACAGCTGGATTTCCCCTATACCAAACGACCCTTTAATTGAGTAAGAGTGCCTCGTACCGGTACTTTTACCAACCAAAAAAAAAAAAAAAGAGTCTTATTTCATTTGGTAGCTATCTGTAGAACAATTATTTAACCATTACACAAAAGATGACAAAAAAGACATCAGGGTCTCACCGTACGTCGTGACTCGTGACCATACATATATATAGTATCCATGAACAAACATACTTTTCTCTAATAATGGCAGAATGCGTAATTATCATACCTCATGGCACAATCTCCAAGAACAATATACCCCCCTACACGATTAGGGCAATAACCATATAATAAACTCTTAGCATAAGTAAGACAGTCTGTGCAATCAGACTGATAAATCCTGTCTGTGCAAGATGAGCCTCCCCAAGTATACGGCCCAGCCTCTGTTTGATCTGGCACAGCGCACAGATACGCGGGAGAAGGCCTAGGGTTGGTAGTCTGTATCAAATTGTTGACGACAAGGTCGATCTCTTGACCCACATCTGGGCTACTGTACGTATCCTGACTGCACTGTTGAGCATTGATGGTCCAGTCGTAAGTGGCTTCCACAAACTCCAGCTTTCCTGAGGAGAATAATAGTGTTATAACGATGATCATCACCCTCTCCAACTTAGCCATATATTGTCTTCTGTGTTCTTAATTATGTTGCTTCCTTTTGTGCTTTAAATCAAACATTGTATATTGTATATATAATATAAAGTTTATAAACATGGACGGAGAGTGTTGTTTGGGATTGTCGATGCAGAATGAGAAACGTGATCGACTTACTAACTCAAATAGGCGAATATATAATATTCAATGTTTAAGAGCTAGAGACGCATGCATGCAATCAACTGGTGGGGTGTCGTTTATTATATTACGTAGAAGCGTTTCGGACGTTTACAATATTCCTTATTATGGAAAACACTCCGGTGGGTACACCCACTAACGTTTGTGCTATCTAGAGTGATATTTTCATTGAACTAATCGTTTATATCAATAGATTTAGTCTTAATAAGTCTAAATTGAGCTTAGTTACAATTTTTAGTCATCATAGTATAAGATTATACCTAATGTTCTTCAGGTTACTTTCTACAACTGCTTTTTTTCTCAATGATGGATTATCATCTCTACCAAATTAGTTTTTTGTTCAAATCGTCCTATATATCCTTTAACAACATGTAGATTCTTATACTCGAAAAAATAATATTAAAAACATGTTTATCTATCAAAACGTTAGTGGGTGTACCCGGTGCACCCACTTTTAGTGGAGTGGGTGCACCGGAGTGTTCACCATATATAATTAATGCTGCATACTTCTCAATTCATGCGTACGCTTTAGTAACTCGTAATATATTGTGGAGTTTGATGGGTTACATTGAAATTCGTGAAGAATTTATTGCTCTTATTGTAATAAACTAATAGTTATGTGATCAATAAATAATTATGACTATTTAACATAAATAATTAGGGAAGATATCATTTCGTCTTCTTCTACTCTGTCAAGATAACAAATATCCCAACATTATAAATCACGGTCTTTTTATTTTCTCCTACTTTCGTCTTTTATGATATTAATTGATGCGAATTTAGCATACCACGTTTGTTCCAGTAGTCACGTATTAGCTTATGTGTTTTTTTATTGGGAATATAAATGTATATAATTAGATCAGATGAAATTGACGGATAAAACATGTGGTTTTAGAACCCTTCGTATTTCACTATAACTCCATACACTATAAATCTTTTTTTAGCTCCTCCTGCTTCAACCACTTCGTCTTTTGGTTCCCCATTCCAACTTTTATCCTTTTTAATGTTAAATATGGACATATCTGCACGCTACATCAACAACTGCTTCCAAAGTAAGCACTGGAAAATGTAAATAATGAGGTATATCGCGTAGAGTGCGGCAAAATATATATATTGAGGGTTTTAAAATCATATGTATTTATATTCTCAATTATAAAACGATTTGTTAGCCAAAATATAACTATTGGAGCTGTCATGATATGCTGAATGATCAAATAATGGATAATTGAGAATATTTCACATGAACCCAATAATCCATAATAATGGGCTTGCTAGCACAATTGATGATACAATTGGAGAAGCCCAAAGCTTATGCAGAAAGACAAAAATTCATTTTCAACACATTTCAACAATTGGGCTATGTATTGAGTCTTAACCAATGATTTTTTGTTAGGTAGCTCGTAGCGAATAATGAGATAATCAAGTATTCAGAAGTTTACTAAGTTTTGGCTTGGAATATATTAAAGAACATGTTGAGCCACATAATAGACCGCACAATTGTCTGATGAGGAATTGCAAGAAGCTATGAATCAAGGAAGGAGTAGTCTACGAACCAGCAAAAGTCTGAGATGATTACCCCTCTCAAGACACCACACACAAGCATCATTTCATAGATTTGTTTTAATATTGTATTATAAATACTCATTATATAGTATAGATAGATATAGACCACTTGCTTTCACGACGTCTGCTTAGAAGAGTACCAATCTGTGAAATGTTAAATGCACCCTCGACAACTCTCGTGGTTTTGGACAGGAATATTACTCATCTTCCTGGATCCGTCACTGTCTACGATCAAATCGACAATGAATAGTAGAGCATGTGAGACAAGTTGACCAATTTTAAATACACATCAAACACAACTAACACTTTAGTTTCATTCATATGTACTTCATCTCCTTTCATAAACAAAGTACCAAAGTGCTAGAAAAGATGTAACATTGTATTAATTGGCTTCAATATGTTACACATGTGGATAGTACAAATGTACAATACATATTGCTTGATATAGCAACTAACTATGTGGGTCAACCACAATTCTTTGTTTACCAAACCGAAATTGAAAATGTATACAAACCGAACAATTGTATTTATGAGGGGGGTTGGAAGACTGGTTTCGATGATCAATCTTGACTTAATAGTTGACATTTGGTGCATACTAATTATTAACTTTCTTCTCGAGCACCGGATGTCACTTGCGTTTATCTTTAATAGCACCCATCAATTTATGAATCTCGTTATTTAATGCAAGTGACGATCCAGTGCATTGGATTGACATACTCTTGATAGCCAACTTTTGCATTTGACTATGGCTTGGGAGCTTCACATCATAGGCCAAACCAATAGCTTCAAGGGTCTTCACTATGTACCAAGGGATGTCAAATTGCCACCATTCGAGTCCTTGTCTTGCTGAGTACTGGAATGCATGGTGATTGTTGTGCCAACCTTCTCCGAATGTCGCCACAGACACCCACCTACGTAAGGGGTACGGAATTTTCAAAATTTCATTGAGATTTGTGTAAGTAAAATTGTTATATTAGGGGCCCAACAATATTAGATATCTGAACTACTTGCTCTGATACCATGTAAAGAAATCACTGATGATTCATAACTGCTGGTCTTTATATTATTACTTACCAGTTGTTTCTGGATAGATCGTTCGTGTTCCAACTTCGAGTTCCCCATATATGAGCGGCTGAGTTGACTAGCCACGTGGCGTGGTGACCACACACCACCCTTAATCCCTGAAACCATATAGGAAAAGAAATTGATGATCTACCAAGTATTGTGTTGAAGTATGATGATCTGATTCTCACGTGTGAACGAATGAGTCAGTCAAATTGGCGAATTTTACTACTCAATTTGGATTTTAGGGCACCTATTAAAATACCTCTTGAGTTGTATGAAATATCCTAGTCATTGTGTAAATTCTTACAAGTTGTAATTCTCTAATCATAGTGGAGCATTGATTTGTGCTCATCGTGCGTTCATAAGGTCTTCTCGCAAGATTTTTTCACGTAAAATAATTTGTGCTGCTTGTCTTGATCTACTACATTTTTTATTTATTTCTTATCGATTTCATACAATATATTGAACAATATATAAGATCAACATTTATGTCTATTGTGTTTTCAGATACCAGTATCCAGTGGCCTCCCTCGGCCCACAACCTAGGCTTCATTCATGTTCAGTGTCACTAACAGTGACAAAACTGGGGTGAGCCAACCCAAGCTCCCGTCCAAGGTCCAACCGTCTTATTACCATAAAATCTAATGTAAAATTATCAAAATCAAAACTTTTACCCTGTGTTCAATCTTAAAACTTAAAACTCTGCCCAGGTCTCTAACCATCTTGGTTTCTATATTAGCCACTAAAGTAATCCGATTCTTTTAAGTTTTAGATGTTTCACACAACATTATTTTAAACTCGGTCCAACGTGGTTTTGAAACTGACTCGTGACTCAGTTATGACCCAGTGTTCTAACCCATCTTCGATCCGGGTACGAAAAGTGACACTCACCATTCCATATACAATGTAGGGAAATCCACCAAGTGCATAGAGGAGAATTGTAAGGCCCAAAGGATGAAGAGGGTAAGTGTTATGAATCCACCGGTAGAAGGCTTGGCTTCTAAGATCTTCCACATTGTTTCTTTTTCCACACTGAAATTAATTAATATGACATATTAGTCACCAAATTTTCACAAAGTGATAATTTGATTGTGCAAACTTAATTAGGATTAGCATACAAAGAAACCATCACTTAGATATTAATCATCATTCATCCATGCATACACCAATATAATGTTAATAAGAAAAAGATTAGGGTTGGTTTGATACGGGTAAATAGCGGGAAATTTGTTAAAAATTCTGTATTTTGATATATTTTTATTTGTTTGTAGGTTTAAAGCTGGTTTGTATATTTCAGATAGTCGGAAATTTTTGAATGCGTGCAAAATGTGTGAGAACTATTACTTTTATAAAAAATTCAGACTTCTCCCGACAAAGATGAGGGTCCCACGTTCTTTGCATATGCCAAGAAAACCCAATAATACAATTTTATATCACTCCATCGTGTAAATATATATATACTATGGTAAGAACACCTTATTTGTTATCATCGTGAGAACAATGACCAATATACGTCCAAACAACTATCCGACACGGTAACTCAAGAATGATAAACTTTCATTCAATTAGTTAGAACTTATTTGACGTAGCTAGAACCTGTTCTCACAATGACAATAATAGCCAATCAATGATTCAAGTCATAATCAATTTACAAATTTACCCTTCTCTTGACGGAATCATAATCAAATATCCAAGTCATATGGCCATGCCAAAACCCTAAAATCGGGCTGTGTGGATCTCTCTCCGTATCAGTATGTTGATGATGAAACCTGTGGTTACTCACCCAACTAATAGGATCTCCCTGTACAACGAAATAAAAATGATCAAAACACAATGATTTAACGTGAAAAAAACAGTATTATGTAACATGAAGGGCATGAACACCATATTAGGCAAACAAGTACACTCCCATCAAACTTTGCAATCAGTAACCAACAAACAACAAAAACTCATCATAAAACACAACGATTCAACGTGAAAAAAAACTCAGTACTCAACCTGAAGGGCATGAACACAACACTAGGCAAACAAGTACAAACCCATCAAACTTTGCAATCAGTAACCGACAAACAACAAAAACCCATCATAAAACACAACGATTTAACGTAAAAAAACCCCAGTACTCAACCTGAAGGGCATGAACTCCACAATAAGCAAAGAAGTACTCAAGCCACTTGGGGATCTTGAAGCTCTTATGAGACAAATTTCTATGGTAAGAAAGGCAGATCCCCAAGCATCCTGTGATGAATCCAAGCCCATAGGCCATGAAGAACAAGCTCCAGCTGAAGTAAAACGGTGCGTATAGAGCTAGCAAATGGGTTGCTCCAACAGTTGAAATGGCACATTTGTCCCATAGGGTTAGCCTTCTGGTTTTAGTGGTCGCCATTGATGAATGTGTGTGTGTTCTTTTGCAACTCTTGGGTTTGATGAATGCTTTTGAATGAACATGGTCGTGCATGTATATATATGGGAGGGAAAAGGGATGTGGTGAGGTGTACAAAATATCGGGTCCAAATGTGTTCGAATCGTACTCAAACTTGACTCAGAGTTATCGATCTGAAGACTCGTTGGGTCAAGGTATTTGAGTCAAAATTATCGATCCAAAGACTCTATTTTGAACCTCGAATCTGTTCGGGTAGTGGGTATTCATTATCCTGAACGGGTTTTGAAGGGTTGGGTTTAGGTTCTCATTAACCCATTAGTGTCATATTAGAAAAAAATGGTAATTTGATTAGTACACACAAGTTCAAAATGAGCAGCAACAACATTGCGCTATTGTCAATTCGATAATATTGGCCACAAATTTATCGAATGACCACAAATTCGGTTATTTTATTATGAAGCCCAAATTCGGTTCATTAGTCACTAGATTATGTCATTAACCAATAAACATTCATTACACAAGTTCATACATCAAAGATAGGATAGGTCGCGAGTTAAAAAATAAGAATAAGATCAGTGACGAAGATTCAAATAGACCTTGAGCTCGATACATATAATACAATGGGTCAGAGCCAGACATATTTCCGTGCAAGAAAATACACATATTTTAACTATTTGGGTCGAGAGAATCCTGGAACCGAGCCACACTCTAGCTCCGCCACTGAATATGGTAATACTAATCAGAAGAAGAGATTGGATTATCGAACCTAGTAGATGAATACCCAACAAACTAGATATAATTCCCGATATCCATACTCGATCGGGTAACGGGTACCCACTACTCGTTCGGGTTTTCTTCTTCTTTCCACTCTTAGTTTGATGTATTGTGATCTCTTTTATTGAATGCTTTCGAACGAACGACGTCGTGTATGTACAAATAGGGAAATGCAATAGGTACGTTGTAGGGGGGACTAGTACTACACTATACACTTGTCGTTTGATACGTGTACGTGTAGCTTTTTGATTGGTTGTTATTAAGTCAAAGATTCACGATTCCAATTTGGGATGTAATGATATTTTCATAGCTATAGGAACAACTATTTTGTTTCTGTTATTAGATAGGGGGTAATGTGTATCGATTTGATACACACAATTTTGGTTAAGAAAGAGTGTTTGAGTCCAATTCTTGGCGATTTCGGGCATTCTTCTTACGCTGCGAAAAAATCGGGTCATTTCTGGCGGGTTTTTTCATCCACATTGGGAGTTATAATCTCTAATGTGGGTGTTGGTGGTTCTGCATTGGCGACTATAACTGCCAATGTAAGCATCCACAGTGACAAAAGAATCTGGATGAAGACATGATCATCGACATAATATAGGACGATGATCATGTTTTTGTCCTGAATGAGCTCTGGCGGACCCAACAACCCCCTAATATCTTATCAAATTCGTTCAGTGTCGTGCCGCCAATAATAGATTGATTAATATATGCAATTGTTTTTATTTATCGAGTTTTTCATAACCCTATATTTACATCTACAATATTTTGAATAGTTTTCCAGGAACTGAAACACGTCTAAAAAACAGAGAAACGTCTCTGCCTATACAGCCCAGTAAAATTCTTCTTCTCTTGGACTCTCCAATCTGTGTCACAATGCAATGGTGACATATGTTGAAAAAAAATGGTGTCCTAGCTAGTTCTACAATGCTAAAAAATATGAAATCTTGTTGTGATTCATTGTGACGGGTGACTATTATTGAGTTATTGGTACGAATCTTAAAGATTATTTTGTTGACTTATTCCATTTAGTATTAATTATTCTACTATGTAATTTTTTTCCCGAACAAAACACCCTTGACCAATTTCCGATTTCTCCCATTACTACCATACATTATTATTATCTTGCAAATACTCACTCCAAAGCAAAATTAAACCGGCTTATTATCCAATTTGGTATATAATTTGTAACATAGTAGTCATTAACTTATAATTTGTAACTTGGTTGTCATTAACCTATAGCACATGTAACATTGTGGTCATTTCATCAAATGACCATCCAAAAACTTCGATATTAAGCTACCTCAGCACGTTTTTCCATGTCACTTGTAGGACGAAATAATTGGTTGGTAGATCACCTTTCAATTAGGTGATATAGCAAGGGGTGACATGGAAAAAAAATTTGAGATGACTTGCTGATGGCGAAGCCAGGATACTAGTAGACCCTGGGCTCGATACATACAATGCATCGGCTGAATATATTTTTGTACGAAAAAATACATACATTTTAGCTATTTGGGTCCAGGGGACCCCGGGCCCGGGCCAGGGGTAGACTCCCTCTAGCTTCGCCACTGCTGATATCAGCACATAACAAAAGTTTTTGGATGATTATTTTCACAGAATGAACATAACGTTACAAGTATTTGATAGGATCGCCCGGCACCAACATGCCCACACTAGTATGATATTGTCTGCTCACGAACTTGTTTTTTGGTTCCTTCCCAAAAGGCCTCATACTAGTGTAGTTGGTAGACTCTTTTTATACAAGGCAAACTTCTCCTAGTTTACCGATGTGGTACTTAAATTGTTATCCCAACAATATTATATATAAGTTAATGATAATCAGATTACGACTTATATGTTAATAACCACTACGTTACAAACCGAGAAGCGCCGACAGTGGTCCATCCAAATCCCAAACACCCATGATGAAAGCGCCCAAGGTTTCAAAGACAACTGCGTACTTCCCTTAACTCATGTGGGACCCACCGGCGTTCACATTTGCGGATAATTAACTCTCCCATCCATATATTCACACGTGTAGCTGTCCCGACTCAATTCTCGACATGCATGCATGGTAGTAAGTGTTCGTGCGTGATTATGAAAAATAGCTAGGGAGTTGTTTGGTATAGCGGATCGAGAATCGGGAGAGTCAAGAACCGTTACATCCCAGTAACTCGAGTTGTTGGGAAAGGGTCTGAATGGATCTTATTGTGTTTATACTAACACGTCTCCCTCAAACAAAAGCCCATGAAAGGGGATCGGAGTTTGGAAAGGGATTAACAGTTCTTTACAAGAACCGTTGCATCCGAATAACTCGAGTTGTTGGGAGCTAGAGGGTTTGAATGGATGTTATAGTGTTTACTGATAGGGAAAAGTATGAGAATGAGGAATGGTGAAGCCAGCACAGAATGAGGAATCTTATCTTCAACTAAATATATCTATTAGGATCGTACTGTTACTAACATCTCAATACTAGTATGATATTGTTTGTTTTGGGTCAAGTCCGTACAGATTTGTTTTTGGGTTCCTTCCCAAAAGTCTTATTGACTAGTATAGTTGGTGGACTCATTTGAGCTAGCAAAATTTGTCTCTATTTGGTGGTGTGGTTGGGATGTTACCCCAACAATATCTCTCCCTCAAACCAAGGAAAACCCAATCTGGTATCTTTTTCCCCAGCGATACACCTTTCTGTAGACATCCTGGACCGCCACTAACACCAATGAGACGTGTTATCTGACATTCACCTGCTAGAAACACTTTCGACATAAGGAACTACTATAGAACCTTCGTGAGCATCTTGAGAATCTTCACATCCCAGCCACCAAGATCTGCGTCACAAAAAACCAACTTTGTTGTAGTGTGTTAACACCTTCACCAACATTTCAACACTAGTATGATATTATCTGCTCTGAACTTGTTTTTGGATTCCTCCCCGAAATGCCTCATACTAATTTAGTTGATGGGCTCATTTTAAGCTAGATCCAATTTTCTAATGTGGTACTTAGATTGTTATCTCAACAATATCACCAACCAAACACAAATTTTCATTCATCTCTCCTCAATACCCATAACCTCCTCCAATATCGTGATATTTTGAATATCATGAACCAAACAAGCCCTAGGTTTCTCTCTATTCTTGTGCTAACACATTTATAGTTACAGCTGGCTGGCACACAGTAATTAACTAACTGAGACATCATAGCTAGCTACATGCATGTTCTTCCCATGCCCATGTCTTTTTCAATGTGCATGTTAAGTGCACGCAAAGCTCTCAAGCATTGGTTACTATCGTGGGGACTATTGATTGGGAATTGGAATTTTGTAGCACAATTTTAAAAAATATGTACCGTCAGTAGCCAAACACGTAAAAATGTCCAGAAATAGCACAATCTGACCCGCAGCCAGCGCTGCGCCAGCCAGCCAGCGCATTGCTGTCTAGCCAGCGCAGCGCTGGCCAGCTAGCGCAGCGCTGGCCAGCAAGCAAAGTTTCTGCAAATGAAATGCAAAACAATTGCAAATATGGGAAAAGAGCAAATTAGTCACTTTTCTTTACCTTTTTGTAGATAGATTATTATTATTATTATTTTGATAATATAAGTCGGCCTTGATAAAATGATAATATATATAAACTAGGATTAATTACAAAAAAAATTATTAACCGCCACAATCTCTTGAATTACGGATCACGAGGTCACGTTTGTTGGAGACACAACAATGAAGGAGAGAAACGACAAACGTGACTTCGGGATCCGTAATTCAAAGTTAAAATAACCGTGACCCGAGGTCGTGTCCTGCTGGTCTGGCTATGCGCTGATTGATTCCATGTTAAAAAAAATTATTGCAATTTGTTCTCTCCTTCATTGTTGTGTCTCCAACAAACGTAACATCAGGATCCGTAATTCAAAAGATTGTGACGGCTAATATACAATTTTCTTAATTAATCCTAGTTTATATATATTATTATTTTATCAAGGCCGACTTATATTATCAAAATAATAATAATAATAATCTATCTACAAAAAGGTAAAGAAAAGTGACTAATTTGCTCTTTTCCCATATTTGCAATTGTTTTGCATTTCATTTGCAGAAACTTTGCTTGCTGGCCAGCGCTGCGCTAGCTGGCCAGCGCTGCGCTAGCTGGCCAGCGCTGCGCTGGCTGGACAGCAATGCGCTGGCTGGCTGGCGCACGTGGCTGCGGTAGATTGTGCTATTTCTGGACATTTTTACGTGTTTGGCTACTGACGGTACATATTTTTTAAAATTGTGCTACAAAATTCCAATTCCCCTATTGATTACACCATGAGATAGCATCATATGACTTGATTCAATGTTTATTGGGGCTACTCATGCCCACGTTGTACACTTGTACTTGTAAATATTATCAATCTCATCATCCTATTATTTCGGGTAAAGTGGGTATTCATTACTCGAACGGGTTGGACAGATAGGTATATTCACTCTATTTAATTTATGTGTCAAATAATAACAATACAATGTAGTGATTCTGAGTTTTAGTTTCGAAATGTTAAAGTCGTGATAGATGTACATTGTAGAGGAACGGTGATTCCACCATAGTATCACTAATAAAATAATTAATTATGCATTTAATTATCAACAGTCAAACTTTTTACTAAAATATCATAAATTGCCCAAATTCTGGATGAGTTTGCCTTTGTAGGGGGGCAGAAATAGGGAGGTTATGGTTTGGGATTTAGGGTTAGGGTTTAGGGAAGCGTTTGGGATTCCGGGTTAGTCGCGACTATAAAGAGCGGAGCAGTAAGCTCTCTTTCGCATAGTGTGTCCACAATTTACTGCACAAGAATACAGTGGTCAGTAATTTTTCTACTCAGGACAAAACTGCAGCAAAGAAACAGATAAGGTCTGCGTTGGTAAAATCATTCCAGGTGTGGGATGTTGTTGTGGAAGTGAAAAAAGAAGTCACTGAGAGACCATTGAGACACAACCGATTGTGCCCCTTTACTTTCTTTCTCCCCTCGGGTGGTTTGAGTTTAGGGTTACGAATTAGGACACAGTGTGGGATTCAGGGTGAGCTCGCCCCAATATGGGCATTTTAGGTTTAGTACTCTTATTGTACGGTTGGTGGGCATGCAATGATATTAACCATGAGTTGGGTAGAGTTGGTACCCCTATGTATTTTGAAACAAATTAGTGGACACTCACATAGCGTATTCATCTAACATTATTCTTAGAACCCGACCATTCTGAACTGTGAGTACCCAATACGCGCATAAATATGAGTCAAAACTACACCCACTACTCACACTCCACATGTCCACCCCTTCATGAAGCTCCAAATTGACCTTTTATTGAACCATTATTAGAGAACATATTAGCTAAAAATTTCTTACGCAACCACACATCATGTTGAATGTCACGAGAAATATGAACACGTTACTAGATCATATGGAGACCGATACATGATTACACATGATTTTTTCCAAGCTAACTATAGGGAGATTGTAATTAGTCAAGTCTTGATAGCCAACTTCTGCATTTGAGTCTCATTTGGAAGCTTGATATCATAAACAAACCCTAATCCTTCAAGCAACAAAATCACATACCAAGTCATGTCAATTTGCCACCATTCTAGCCCTTGCCTTGCTGAGTATTGGAATGCATGGTGATTGTTGTGCCATCCTTCCCAAATGCCACTATTGCAACCCACCTACATAAACCCAGGTTTTGTAGTTTTGTGGACGAAATTACAGAACCCCATAAACCGAAATCGAGATTTGAAAGTTAAAGTATATATACCAGTTGTTCTTGGATAGATCGTTGGTGTTCCAAGCTCGGTTTCCCCATATATGAGCAGCTGAGTTTACGAGCCATGTGCCATGGTAGGTAATTACCAGCCTCACGCCCTAAAATCGTAATTCGATAAGAACGAAAATTCATTTCATGACCTAAATCTTGACCACATTACTGAGGTAACATTTTTCTTCGCATCCAATTTTTTCCACTTTCTGATGTGGGGTAACCCAACAACCTTCACACAACATCAGTCTCTTAGTAGGAATAGTTGTCCATGTAGTGACGGTGATTGGATATTAGAGTTAGGGTTTGAGGCGGATTTTGGATTTGAGATCTCTTGGTTCAAAACCCAGCTAATAGGTGAGTACTTTTGCAGGCTTTCTCATTTGTGTTTTGACTTCATCGTGTTTAAAGCACATTAGTAAAACCACAACACCTAAAACTCATGTTCCATACAATTTTTTTTTAATCAAAACTCATACGTGTTTTGCAAATAGTATTTTTTTTTCTATCATACGTGTTCTAGAAAATAAATTTGAATAATGCATGCATTATCCATAATACATATTGTTGAGAGATTGTCAATCAGACTCTAGTATCACTCTATGAGCTCGCTTTTGAGACGAGAATTCACAATCACATCTAACAGTTTGAGAATCGAAATGCTTACCATTCCCCAGACTATGAAGGGGAATCCACCAAGTGTATAGAGGAGAACTATGAGAGCCATTGGATGGAAGAAGTAAGTCCTACGTAGCCATCGATAGAATGCTTGTTTCTTGAGGTCTTCCACATTGGTTCGTTTTCCACACTGCCAAATATCGAGTTATTGAGACATAATAATTAATAATGCGATATCAGAATCTTTGACGAACAAAAGATTAGAATTTCGAATCTCAGTAGTTGCAAAGAATATACCTTTTCCACGATGTTAGCTGAATCAAAGATCCAACTTAGATGACTATACATAAACCCTGAATTAGGGCTGTGTGGGTCTCTTTCTGTATCGGTGTATTGATGGTGGAACCTATGGTTGCTTACCCAAAATAATGGATCACCCTGCAACCAAGAATCAAAATGGTTATTATATAATAGAGTCGAGTTTTAGTACATGTTTGGCCTCACTATACAAAAATTTCATATGTACTATATAGAATCTGATGTAGGGATGAAAATCGGGACAAAACCGTAGAAAGCTATCCAGACAGACATAAAGCATGGCGGGACAACTAGTATATAATTTGAACCACAATTATTTAAACTGAACCTAACATGACGAATCAGAAGAATAATTTGAAACAAATCACATGTAAATGTCTAAAGTTTGCATTCGCTAAATGTTATGTCTTCCGATACACATAACATCATCACCAATTTTTTTATATCCTTTTATAAAAAAAAAACAGTAAAATCTCCCTCAAAATGCATATTCTAAATCCAAAATTCTCTAAAACCCACAACGTACAAACCCTAACATCCAATTTCAAAACACGTCAGAGTCTCTTCATACCACATCAACCACTAGATCATCAATCAACGAAAAAACCTGGTGCACATACCTGAAGGGCATGAGCTCCGAAGTATGCGAACAAATACTCGAGCCATTTCGGGCTAAACTTGAAGCTCTTGTGGGCTAGATTCCTATGGTAGGAGAGAGTGATCCCCAAGAGCCCTGTAATGTAGACGAGCAAGACCATCACCAAAACGGCACTCCAACTAAAGCAAAACGGCGCCATCAATGCAAGCAAATGCATCGAGGAAATCGTCGTTAGGGCGATTATGTCCCATTTGTTCCATTTCTTTGTTCTTCCATTGTTTTTGCAACTCTTAGTTTGATGAATGCTTTCGAATGAACGTGGTGGTGCATGTATATATAGGAAGGAAAGAGGTTGGGTTCATTTATAATGATTTAAGTTGTTAAACCACAGACCATTAAATTCATCGATTTAACGTGCCAGTACGATTCTGAAAACGCTAAAGTTTATGCAACCACATATTGTAAGGAGGTTATTTATTTTGGGGGGCTATCACTATAGGTTATAGGTTTTGGGGCTGAGGCTATCAGTCACAAATTAGGCTTTGGTAAGCCTAATATTAGTTGTGTTGGTTGATTTTTAAATGGGTATATGACACGTGTCCTCAATTGCTGACTAAGATCATGAGTTGGATTTGCCTCCAATGTATAGTTCTCAATCCTTTCTCATGACCCGAAACAAACTTTGAACTGAATGAGCGAGAGATTTAAGATTTGGAGGTTTGAAAAGTGGTCGAGTAATAAAATAGTTCAGTGGTTGATGGTGCACTAGAGTACTAGCTAGAGAGATCAGGATTGCGATTCGATTTCTAATATAGTGATCGGGAAATAGATAAACAAACAAAATAAGAAAGGTTCTAGAGACCCATTTAAATAGTTGATCAAAAGAAGATTAATTAGCAACTCATAATATTCAATTACAAAGTAGGAAGACATGGAATTAGGGTTTAAAAGAAGAAATCTCAAAAACCTAATCTTGCTAGAAATCCTCCAACTCGGTCTTTGAATCGATGATATCGAGTTCTCTCGCACCCTTGGTCGCTAAAATACAGTCAAATAGTAGATGAGTATCGTATTTATAAACATCAAAATTAAACAAAACATAATAATACATTATAATAAACATGATTATTCGACATTCTTGAGTGTTCAACGAATGGTTCATATACATATACAGGTCATATAACGATCATTATTTCACTTCTAAGTTGAGACAGTAAACTTTAAGAATTTGGACCGAACGATTTGAGGAATTGTAATTAGTTCAATGTCGTCAAATTAGTTAGTAGATTTCTTTAGTGGGTTTTTTTTTTTAACGAACTGAATCAGTACGACGAATAATTCGTCAGGAATTAATGATCTAATTAGGTCCTAACAACACTAAATAGTCCAATAGCTAGTTATACAAGTTTCTTATTGTGAACAATAGCACCAAAATTAGTAGCTAGTGGTCCATTTTTTTATAGGTAGTTTTAAATGGGACGGTGTCGCGGTCAGCAGTTAGGCAATCTCTTGGAACAAGAACGCCTCCAGATTTCCACCAGTTTCACATTATCTTTGATGTCAACTTGCAAAGTTCCAAGGCCAAAGGCACCAGAAAACTACATTTTGGTAAATACTTGAATGTAGAGTACTAATTATACATACTACCGAGCTCATGCAAACACGAAGGACTCAACACGTAAGGCCACCACTGTTAATTTTGAGATGTGGATGGAGGGAGGGGAGGGGTTCATGCTCAGGGACATGAAAGAGTAGGATGTAGGACGGCTCAAATTCTTGTCACTAGTGATTCTTATTGCTCTTTGTCGCCATTGATGTCTCTCAGCAGCTTCCACCATTGTATATGTCGTCATCACTTTCTCTGTGACCCATCACTTGTTCATGCCGCATGTAATCGTTTCGACTCTTCTTTGACGCCACTTAAGCTTTCGTCGCCATCATGGTTCAGGAGGGCATGGCATGCGTCATTTAATTTTAATGGATCAACCAACTTCTATAAATCGATCACACTATCCATATTAGGGCTGGGAATCGGTCGGTTCGGTCAAAAACTGATGAAAATCGGTTAACCACCCCTAAGACAGCTTTGACCGATTAGCCGACCAATTTTTTTATATGGGTTTTTTGGCCGAATTCAGTCAAACCGAAATTTGACCGAAACCGATTTTTCCCCACTTGACCGACCGAGAAGTTGACCGAACTGATATTGACCGATTCAGGGATTTTGACCGAATGACCAAAGTTCGACCGATTTTGACCGAATATACTAAATTTGGCCGATTTCTGACCGATATTATGTAAAAATTTCTGCAACGTAATATCATAAAAAATCTAATTTAAAAATCAGCTTAAAACCAACTACTGAAGATGAACAAAGCTTGTCCGTTTCAGAACTTGTACCTTACATTGTGTGATCATCAACAAGCATTAAAACGTCGAGATACACAGATAAATAGGTGTCTACCAGTGACTTCCTCATCTCTTCAACAGTCGCAGAAGGTTGAGCTTCCCTCAACTTTGAACACGCTCTCGATAACAGATAGTTCTGTTGCTGTAGTGTCCAAACCACAGGTTAACAGTTCCTACTACCAAAGGGACTTGCAGAATGGTCGAAAGCTCACCAGGTCTTCAATCGAAGTGTGCGGGTGTACCTGTTCCAGTAGCACATAGCAGATTAACCAGAAATCATCTTTTGTTTTACCAGAAGCAAAAGACAAACACAAACGAACACTTACCAAGCCATCTCTGTTAGAGAAGGTACAATATTTTCCTACATGAATATTCCCGGCAATCGTCTGTCTGAACACTTCCACACCGAGAACATCAACAATCATCTCTTCGGTTTCCTGATTATCATCAATTCACAATATATTCACCAGCTACTACAAGATATCAATGTAGATGACTAGTAATGTTTATGAACACATACATACCCGATCAAGATCAGTATGTGTAAGAGCAACATGGTCATTACAAGTGATGTAGTTACCAAGAGCAGACAATCTCTCCTCTATCCTCAGAACGACGACTGAATCAAGTAAACTGTTCCTCAAGTGTTGAAGTTCTGCATTAGGCACAACATCATCAAATATATTATATAACATAGAGTTGCATAAAGCAACAGACTTTCAATTACTACCAAATATAACAGACTTTACACCCTTTCATTGCCATGAAATCCTCCTCCTTTTCTTTAGTTGACAACGAGATAAACAACTTAGGCCAAACATGACCTTTGTCTTCAAGCTTCAGTGTCATCAGCAGCTACAAAATTTGAAATCTCCATGAACATGGAGCAACCAAAAAGTGGAACAAAGCAAAAGGAGAAGCAGAGAAGTTTCTTTTGCATCTTACTTAATAAAATGAGAAGGAGAATCTTTCTTTGTAGAGACAACAGCAGATGTGAGCCTCTTCTTGGGGAAAAAATCAGTTGGTCTTAAGCTGCTGGCCAAGTTTTGATTTTTCTTTAATTTCATGCATCTGAGCCTCTTTTTGGTTCCCCATTCTAACACAAAATCATTCTCTGAACTCTTTTTCTCCTTCTCCATTATCCATGTGTCTGAGATCACAAAGAAAAACCAGCAAAACCAATTACCGCAAGCATCACAAGAGTCAAAATTATGTAACTGGAGATACACTTTGAGATTAAGGGGAAGTGAAACATGGGAGTGAAAAAATCAGGCATAAAATCACTACCAAATATAATAGGATGTAATTAACCTATTGCAGAGATAGAACATGGATTGAACACTATATGCAGCTTCGAACATATGTAACAGACTAAGTAGCAGACTAAACATTGATTGATCAAGGATGCAATTAACCTATTAACGGAGATGAAGAAGATGGAGGAGGAGTACTCTGTACCGTTGAATTGCCGGCTGCGATTCTTGTCGATGGCAGCTGGAGATCGATGGCGGCGGAACAACAAGTGAAGGAGATCGGGGGGTCTGTTTGAGAGAGAGTGATGCTGAGCCGAAACAAGGTTCCTAATCAACTACCGTTGCTTACCGTCGCTGGCTGAAGATCAACGGCGGCGAAACGACAAATTTGGAGATCGGGGGTCTGTCTGAGAGACACTGAGAGCCGAGAGAGAGTGAGGCTGAGAAGTTCCTTATCAACTAACCCTAAATTTTCCCCTACTTTCGGTCAAATCGGTCACAGCGGTTAACCGCCGGTTAACCACTTTTTACCCGATGACCGATTACCCTAAATGCGTTTGACCGCCCCCGTCCAAAAATTAATTCGGTTAACCATTGGTTAACCGAAATCGGTTGGTCAATTTTTTTACCCATTAACCTTAACCGATTTCCCAGCCCTAATCCATATGTGTTTGATAATTGCACAAGGAGAACTAAAATTTATATTACTCATTAGCATGCCCCTTAATCGAAGCTCTCGGAAGAGTATCATGTTGCAAAACGTCAATAAGTCTTTTGCAATGAATTGGAGGATACCGGTATTCAAAACCAAGTGGGTCAGATATTTTCTTTTTTTGGGTAGAAAACTCGTCAAATACTCTAATATACCATGATACATGAAAACCACCTACTACGTGGATGTCTTATAGAAATATATTGTTTTTCCCTCCCGTCAGGACAGGTTCCAATTACGTCAAACAAGTTTTTTCAACTAGTTAGCTGAACTGCTGAACACTGATTAGAACAAGTTGAGATGCAGTTGAACAATCGTTGGAACTAGTTGAGATGCAATTGAACATAATTATTAGTACAAACCTCTAGCTTCAATCCAACATCAAAGAAACAAAGGATACAAAAGGTAAAGATTGAAGCTTTTTTCCAAGCTAGCTATAGGGAGATTGTAATTAGTCAAGTCTTGATAGCCAACTTCTGCATTTGAGCCTTACTTGGAAGCTTAATATCATAAGCAAACCCTAAACCTTCAAGCAACAAAATCACATACCAAGTCATATCAATTTGCCACCATTCTAGCCCTTGCCTTGCTGAGTATTGGAATGCATGGTGATTGTTGTGCCATCCTTCTCCAAACACCACTATTGCTACCCACCTACATAAACAGGATTTTCTAGTTTTGCGGACAAAATTACAAAGCACCATAAACCCAAATCGAGATTGGAAAGTTAAGTATATATACCAGTTGTTCTTGGATAGGTCGTTGGTGTTCCAAGCTCGGTTTCCCCATATATGAGCAACTGAGTTTACAAGCCATGTGCCATGGTAGGTAATTACCAGCCTCATGCCCTAAAACCATAATTCGAAAAGAACGAAAAATTTATTTCTTAACCTAAAATTTGACTACATTATGATGAGGTGACATTTTCCTTCACATTTTCATAGTGCATCCAATTCCTTTCACTTTCTTATGTGGGGTAACCAGTAACCTTTACACATCAGTCTCTTAGTAGGAATAATTATCCATCTAGTGATTGTGATTGGATATCAAAGTCAGGGTTTGGGGCAGGTTTTGGATTTATCGGTATTGACTGGATCAAAGAAAGATTGTCAGTCAGACTCTAGTATAACTTTTTGAGCTTGCTTTTGAGATGAGAATGTCTAATTACATCTAACAGTTGGCGAATTGAAACACTTACCATTCCCCACACTATATAGGGAAATCCACCAAGTGTGTAGAGGAAAACAACGAGAGCCATTGGATGGAAGAAGTAAGTCCTACATAGCCACCTATAGAAAGCTTGGTTCTTTAGGTCCTCCACATTGGTTCGTTTTCCACACTGCCAAATATCGAGTTATTGGGACACAATAATTAATAATGTGATATCAGAATCTTTGACGGATAAAAGATCGAAATCTCAGTAGTTGGATAGAATATACCTTTTCCACAATGTTGGCTGAGTCAAAGATCCAACTTATATGACTATACCAAAACCCTGAATTAGGGCTGTGTGGGTCTCTTTCGGTATCAGTGTATTGATGGTGGAACCTGTGGTTACTTACCCAGAATAATGGATCACCCTGCAACCAAAAATCAAACGGTTCGAATTTTAGTACATGTTTAGCCTCACTATACAAAAAATTCATGTGTACTATAGAATCTGATGAAGGGGTGGAAATCGGGACGGAACCGTCTAGAAAGCTATCTAGGAAAACATAAAGCATGGCAGGCCAACTAGTAAACAACCAATCTAGTTCACCATACCAAACCACAATTGTTTTCTCCCAACCCAACGGGACAAATCAAAAGAATAAACTGAAACAAATCACATGAAAATGTTTGAAGTTTGCATTTGCTAAATGTTCTATCTTCCATACACATAACATCATCTCCATTTTGTTTTTATAATAAAACAACAAAATCTCCTTCAAAATGCATATTCTAAATCAAAATCTCTCTAAAACTTCTAAATTTCCAAAAAAAACCCCACAACATACAACATCCAATCTCAAAACACGTCAGATTCTCTCTGTCTGTACCACATCAACCACTAGGTCATCAATCAACGAAAAAAACGGGTGTACGTACATACCTGAAGGGCATGAGCCCCGAAGTAAGCGAACAAATACTCGAGCCATTTCGGGCTAAACTTGAAGCTCTTGTGGGATAGATTCCTATGATACGAGAGATTGATCCCCAAGAGCCCTGTAATGTGGACGAGCAAAATCATCACCAAAACGGCACTCCAACTAAAGCAAAACGGCGCCATCAATGCAAGCAAATGCATTGAGGAAATCGTCGTTAGGGCGATTTTGTCCCATTTGTTCCATTTCTTGTCTCGACTAATCTTCACTTCTTCCATTGTTTTTGCAACTCTTAGTTTGAAAGAACGTGTCAATTAGGTGTATATATATAGGAAGAAAAAAGGTTGGGTTGATTTCGGGTCAACTCAAAGACCCATTGGGTCAAGATATTCGAGTTAAAATATTCAGCGAAGCGACTCATTGTCATCCCTAGTAGCAGGAACGGAGCCATAGGCTACCCCACAAATGTTTGGCCCAGGGCTCATCAGTTGCCCACTAGTATGGTTCAATTGTGATCTTGAGATTTATTGATATATCGTATATTATGAAGCGTCTTGCCATCTACCATTTCTGGTTTGACCCAAGTCTGTAATCGCCCTGAGGGGTTATGGGTGTTGGGCCCCACCACCATGGACATCAAGCAATCATGTTTGATGATTATGTTCCATAATTTTAGCAGTAAATATTAGGAAGTGTCGAAGATATTGGCGAGTATCAGAGATGATGATCGAAAATATATTCTTATGAATAATACACTAAAATTAGTAACTAAGAGCCGTGGTGAATAGAGGGGTCTCTACCCTGGATCCGAGCCCAGGATTTTCTAAATCCAAATAACTATTTTTTTCGTAAAAGAATATAGTTGGTCCATTACATTTTATGTACTCGGTTTAGGGTCTACTAGAATCTTGATTTCGCTCATTTCATATTTATTAGGATGAATAGTGTAACTTGATATTGAATTTATAAAATTAAATGCTCCATAATGTGCCCATCATCACGTTGGATAGTATTGCATAATATATTGTGGAGTTTGATGGGTTATACATTTGAATTCGTGAAGAACTTATTACTCTTATCACTATCGGGGGCGTGGGTCGTGATTAGATAAGATGAAATTGATGGTAGGACACTACGTAGCTATCTTCAAGGTTCTGATTCAACATGTGGTGATATTCCGTCACTAACTTAGCGAGTACCCGTCTCCATTTTGAACTCCAAAATGGGTACCCGTTAATTCAAACGGGTTTTGATGGGTTCGAGGTTCGGTACTCATTAACTTCATTAGCGGCATATTGAAGAATTTTTTTTGATTATTTCGCTATTGCCAATTCGATTGGCTACAAATTGAAACAATAACACTCACAAACATCTATTACACAAGTTCATATACTTCAAATATAAGAATAGAATAGTACTAATTAGGAGGTAAGATTGAGCTATCGAGTTTATCAGGTTAACCCATTCGAGTAATAAAGTACCCAATAGACTAGATATGATTTCCAATATCGTATCAGGTCAGGTAACGAGTATCCACTACCTGTTCGATTTTTGTCTTCTTCCACTCATAGTTTCCAACAGACTAGATATGGTTCCCAATACTCGTATCAGACCGGTCAGGTAACGGGTATCCACTACCCGGTTCGGGTTTCTATCTTCTTTCAATAGTTTGATGGTGTGATCTCTTTTATTGAATGCTTTCGAATGAACGACGTCGTGTATGTATAAATTGGGAAATGAAAAAAGGTGCGTGTACTAGTACACTTGTTGTTTGGTACGTGTAGCTTTTAATTTTGTATGGTTAGTTAGCTACAAGGTTGAAACAATGTGATAGTACAATTATTTTCTGGTATATAAACAGTCTTTTAGGTAGGAATATTCATAATAATGCACTTGAATGTTTGTTGATGGTACTTATTTCGTTTTCGTAAGGTTAATTGATGCGTATTTAGTACACCGTGTTAGCTCTAATAGTCATGTATTAGTTTATTAAGTTGTTTTTAATTGGAAATGTAAGTATATATAATTAGATAAACATATATAGTCTTAGTGATATCTCCCCAATTTAATGTAAAGAAGATGAAAGTTGAAACGAAAGGACCAAAACGATACTGTGATCTTTTTTATGGAAACAAAAATTAATGTTGACAGTGGGATTTGAACCCACACCCATTCGGTCCAGAACCTTAATCTAGCGCTTAGACCAACTCGGCCATATCAACATAATGTAATGAAGAAACGACAAAGTAGTCAAAGTAGGAGAAATAAAAAGAGCAATTTACTGTATATGGGCTATTTGTTAAGTTTCTCGGTGTGTGACTGTGGATGTATCTAGATTTAATGTTATAAGAAGACGAAACAGAAGGACCAGAACGACAATTAGACTTTTATGACAAAAATATATATTGTTGACAATGGGATTTGAACCCACACCCTTTCAGACCAAAACCTTAATCTGGCACCTTAGACCAACTCGGCCATATCAACATGATATAAAAAATGACGACAAAGTAGTCAAAGTAGGAGAAATAAATAAAAAAAAGTAATTTACTGTATAGGGGCTATTTGTTAAGTTTTTCACGAAACAGAAGGACCAAAACGACAAAGTGGGATTTGAACCCACACACTTTTGGACCAGAACCTTAATCTGGTGTCGTAGACCAACTCATCCATATCACAAGATGTAACAAAGCAACGACAAAGTAGTCAAAGTAGGAGAGAAAAAAAGAGCGATTTATGTGTAGGGCTATTTGTTAAGTTTGTCGGTGTGTGGGACTGTGGATGTATCTAGATTTCATATTATAAGAAGACGAAACAGAGGGACCAAAACGACAAAGTAGTCTTTTATGAAAAATGATATATTGTTGATGGTAGGATTTAACCCACGCCATTTCGAACCAAAACCTTAATCTTGCGCCTTAGACCAACTCAGCCATATCAACATGATGTAACATAGAAACGACAAAGTAGTCAAAGTAGGAGAAAAAAAGAGCGATTTACTGTGTAGAGCTATTTGTTAAGTTTGTGGTGTGTGGGACTGTGGATGTGTCTAGATTTAATATTATAAGAAGACGAAACAGAAGGACCAAAAAGACAAAGTAGTTTTTTATGAAAAAAGATATATTGTTGACAGTGGGATTTGAACCCACGCCCTTTCGAACCAGAACCTTAATCTGGCGCCTTAGACCAACTCGGCCATATCAACATAATGTAATAATGTAGAAACGACAAAGTAATCAAAGTAGGAGAAATAAAAAGAGCAATTTACTGTATATGGGCTATTTGTTAAGTTTCTCAGTGTGTGACTGTGGATGTATCTAGATTTAATGTTATAAGAAGACGAAACAGAAGGACCAAAACGACAATTAGACTTTTATGACAAAAATATATATTGTTGACAATGGGATTTGAACCCACACCCTTTCAGACCAAAACCTTAATCTGGCACTTTAGACCAACTCGGCCATATCAACATGATAAAAAAATGACGACAAAGTAGTCAACGTAGCAGAAATAAATAAAAAAAAAGTAATTTACTGTTATAGGGGCTATTTGTTAAGTTTTTCACGAAACAGAAGGACCAAAACGACAAAGTGAGATTTGAATCCACGCCCTTTTGGACCAGAACCTTAATCTGGTGTCGTAGACCAACTCAGCCATATCACAAGATGTACCAGAGCAACGACAAAGTAGTCAAAGTAGGAGAGAAAAAAAGAGTGATTTACTGTGTAGGGCTATTTGTTAAGTTTGTCGGTGTGTGGGACTGTGGATGTATCTAGATTTAATATTATAAGAAGACGAAACAGAGGGACCAAAACGACAAAGTAGTCTTTTATGAAAAATGATATATTGTTGATAGTAGGATTTGAACCCACGCCATTTCGAACCAAAACCTTAATATTGTGCCTTAGACCAACTCAGCCATATCAACATGATGTAACAATGAAACGACAAAGTAGTCAAAGTAAGAGAAAAAAAAAGAGCGATTTACTGTGTAGAGCTATTTGTTAAGTTTGTGGTGTGTGGGACTGTGGATGTGTCTACATTTAATATTATAAGCGAAACAGAAGGACCAAAAAGACAAAGTAGTCTTTTATGAAAAAAGATATATTGTTGACAGTGGGATTTGAACTCATGCCCTTTCGGACCAGAACCTTAATCTAGCGCCTTAGACCAACTCGGCCATATCAACATAATGTAATAATGAAGAAAAGACAAAGTAGTCAAAATAGGAGAAATAAAATGAGCAATTTACCGTATATGGGCTATTTGTTAAGTTTCTCGGTGTGTGACTGTGGATGTATCTAGATTTAATGTTATAAGAAGACAAAGCAGAAGGACCAAAACGACAATTAGACTTTTATGACAAAAATATATATTGTTTTTATGTGATAAAAATATATATTGTTGACAATGGGATTTGAATCCACACCCTTTCAGATCAAAACCTTAATCTAACTCGGCCATATCAACATGATATAAAAAACTACAACAAAGTAGTTAAAGTAGGAAAAATAAAAACTAACAATTTAAAGTATAAGCGCTATTTGTTAAGTTAGTAAAGTATAGTGAGCAAAGTGCTATTTTCCCGATTAACATTGGTCAACTCTAACGATCCAACTCGAAACCAACCCAAACCGATTTTGTTTAAACCGAAAACCCACCCGTAAACAAAACGACGCCGTTTCACTTCCCTAGACACGATCAAAACCTCCCTAACGTGGGTTCACAACACGTGTCCTCTCTGCATGCAAATTCCCGTTTGTTCATATACTCCATCTGTCAACTAAAATTCTATCCATTTTCCTCTGTTTCAACAAAGCAGAATCCAATCTTTTCCTCTTTGTCAGAAATCAAAATCAAAATCAACAACAATGATCATGAATCTGGTGAACTCGGCGATGAATCTGTTCGTGCCGCCGGCGAGCCTGGTTGTGATGGCGTGTGCTTGGCCGGCACTCTGTTTCATCAACACCTGTGAGTGGCTGTACAAGAGCTTCTACGGCGAGGATATGGAGGACAAAGTTGTGATCGTCACCGGCGCTTCTTCCGGCATCGGAGAGGTAACGATAAGTCGGTAACTGTAAAAGCTGATTTTGAGTAGTTTTGTTTGTGTTGATTCGGTTTTTGTTGGGTTGGTTTCTGATGAGAGTGAAAAACAGAGCATCCTCTGTTTTGAAGGTATTCATTGGAAGAGATTAGAGTACTAATGGTTGAATTAATCATTGATTGATAAGTAATTAGACTTGAAAATGGGTACCGACGGGTCCGGATATCACGTATCAGTTACTCACCCGTTTATGAAACGGGTATCACTCGTTCCTGCCCCGTGGGACTAAACGGGGTGCAAAATCCAAACCATCCTCACCCTGGAATGGGTATCGGGTATACCCGTTACTCATCGGGTGAACCTCAGATCTCAATGTATCGGGATTGCAAAGAGATTTTCGAGGTTGAGTTATGATTTTCAGAGTATTAGGGTTCCGAGAGGGAATGACTAAAGTAGAAATTGAGTTTGGTCCATTAAAAATAAATGATATATTGTGGCTAATACTACGTCGTTTTATACCTGTTACCTATTGGGTTGGGTATTGGGCGGATACCTTAAAAACCGTCTCCACCCCCGATACCCATCGGGTTGGTTATGGGACGAATATCTTCAAAACCGTTTCACACCCCCGATACTCATGGGTATCGGGTTGGGTATGTGGCGGATACCTTCAAAATTGTCTCCACCTGTTACCCTGTTTACCCATATCCGTTAACTTTACGTGGTCAACTGGTAATTCTCACCCAAATCGATCGGATTTCGGGTGGGTACCAACGCATTTTTAGCTTAATATGTGTTAGTTCATTGATTGATTAGTCGAATTTCATTGTGTTAGAGTGAAAAACAGAGCTTCCCCTGTTTTCAGGCAAGTTGAACTAATGCTTCATTGGAAGAGATTAGAGAGTTCTAATGGTTGAATTAGTCCTTTGTTAACGAGGATAATGGATTAGGGAAACTTCAGATGAGCAAAAACTCTTCATGTTAATCAGTTTGTCTTGTTAATCGGCTCGGTTAGCTTCGAAATTCGTAGATATCGCTTCATGATCATAGGCCGTATCGAGTTGCTTGTGTTTGTAATCAGTAATCGATTCAAGAGTTTCGTTAATTACCACAACAGAATCTATAACCATGACAATGCACCTAGGTGAATTCGATTTTGCAGAAAGAATCTATAACCATGACAATGCACCTAGGTGAATTCGATTTTGCAGAAAGCATGAGAGAGATTCATGGGCTATACGAAATAATCTGATCTCAACTGAATAGACACGTTTAGGGGGTGTAATAAGAACTCGGAAGTTAACACAATGGGTATTACAATTGGTTGGTTAATTTGTAATGTAGCAAATTGCGTATGAATACGCGAAGAGGAGGGCGAACCTCGTATTGGTAGCTCGGAGAGAGTCCAGGCTTCGAGTAATCAGCGAGAGAGCTAGATACCTGGGAGCTAAGAACGTCATGATCGTGGCTGCGGATGTGGTGAAGGAAGACGATTGCCGAAGGTTCATCAACCAGGCAGTGAGCTACTATGGCCGCCGTATGTATTCGTAAATCGGTTAGCTAGAAATTATAAGTTAAAATTGTGCATATACTCTGTTTCTAATTGGTGCTTTTTCATGTGTGTTAGTGGATCATCTGGTGAACACAGTTAGCTTGGGACACACGTTCTACTTGGAAGAATCCGCGGACACCTCCGTGTTTCCACATATGATGGTGCGGAATTCGGGTTTAGAGTTAGCACGGTACGGAATTCGAGTTAAGTCATTTCACCTTGGTTCTTAATGCGCAGGACATCAACTTTTGGGGGAATGTGTATCCAACTTATGTTGCTCTTCCTTATCTCCATCAAACCAATGGAAGAATCGTCGTAAATGCTGCGGTCGATACTTGGCTACCTCTTCCGAGAATGAGCATATACGCGGTGAGTATAACCCTAAAACTCTTGCTCGAATGATGATATACATGGGGGAGTATCCGGTATTGTAGTCATTTACTTGTCGAATCGATGGTGTTTGAATCTTTTTCATAATTCATAGGCGGCAAAAGCGGCACTGATAAACTTCTACGAGACGTTGAGGTTCGAAGTGAATGACGAAATCGGGGTCACAATCGCGACACATGGGTGGGTTGGCGGTAGCGAAATGAGCACGGGAGGCAAGTTCATGCTCGAAGAAGGTTCCGAGATGCAATGGAGAGAAGAAGTAAAAAAAAAGCACACTTCAACTTTCCTATTTCAACCCATACATTGCAAATTTTCTTGTAATTTGACATTCTATTTTTTATCAACTAGGGCAATGGAATCAACGGTCCGCTCGAGGAATATGCAAGGATGATCGTGTCAGGAGCCTGTCGCGGGGACCATTACGTTAAGTACCCGAGATGGTACGACATCTTCCTCCTCTACAGGTACTTTGCTCCGGGAGTCCTGAACTGGACTCTCCGGCAGCTCCTCGCCTCACATGGGGCGAGGAGGGTGCCCACGCTTATAGGTGTGGGAACTAGGCCGCTTTTGGAGGGTGGTGGCGGTGGTGGAGGAGGTGGTAGCGGTAGTAGCAGTGCCAGCAGCTCTCCGCGCCAAGTTTGCCGCTAGTCCTCCACATCAGTTTGCTCCTAGTCCTCCGCGGCAATTTGGTACTAGTCCGGTCGGATTCTCTCCAAGAAGTCCTGGACTCATGCTGAGACTTGAGTGATCTATTGTTGATCTTGTGTTTGAACTTTGAATTGGAATAAGTGAGATTTTGTTGACCTTTCCCACCCCCACCCTCTAGCAATTAAGTATGGATTTTAATTATTTTGTATTGGATTTAACCTAAATTGTAGTAGACTTAAGTTTATTGTCATTGTGATTGGTCATGCCTTGGAATCGGTTAATTCGGCCAGTAACCGATCCAAAAAAGCTTTGACCGATGACTTACCAAATTAAAATTGATCAAAATTTGGTCAACACAAAATTGCCCGATTTAACCGAATTTGATCGATTTAACCTACTTTTAACCTTAAAATTTCTTGTAAATTAAATAATATAATAAATTATACATCATGTAAATAAGTACTTGCGTTAAAAATCATTATTTCATTATTGTTTCGGTCAAAGACAGTCAAAGTCGGTTAACAACGTTTAATCGTTGTCTGACTTGTTAAAAAATGGTTAATTGATCCTTGACCTACCGACCAATTGGTTAACCAATAGTTAACCAATTTTGATAAGTTAATCGATTTTAACCATTAATGTTAACCGAATTTTCACTTATAGTCATGCCACAACGGATACACAAGCCTCTCTGAACCACGACAAAGTTCATCCTCGAGTCTAGAAGTCGAATATAATGGATGCACATGTTTGAACTATTTGGGTCATGGAATATTGGGGCGAGATGAGTTTTGTAGTTATGTAGTCAAGATTACATAACAATATACCATCGTCAACATATTGTTCACTTATATCCTAATTTGGTCAAATCGACACACATCAAGCGCGAGCGGTGTCATCCACCCATTATGGTGCCTGCTGTGTCTCCTCTGTTATGGATGGCCTAACGGTCTCAGTTTGGCTACGCCCAATGGCGGATATAGGGGGAGCTAGGGCTTGAGGGAGCTATGGCGCCCCTCTCCCTTTATCAAGTGTAAAAATATATGTAAAAATGTGCTAAAATGTGCTAGATTTGGCTTAAATGCGCTAGATTTGTCCAAAAAAAGGTGCTAGATGTAAAATGGTTTCCCAAAATGGCTAGATTTATCCAAAAAATGGTGCTAGAATCTAGCGCACTTTCTTTTTCAAATTCAGCTCATTTTTGGCAAATCTAGCGCACTTTGGGACAAATCTAGCACATTTTTGGGCCAAATCTAGCGCACTTTGGAACAAATCTAGCGCATATTTGGGGCCAAATCTAGAGCACTTTGGGACAAATCTAGCGCATTTTGGGCCAAATCTAGCGATTTTTTTGGCAAAATCTAGCGCATTTTTTGGCAAAATCTAGAACATTTTTTGACAAATCTAGCACATTTTGGGCCAAATCTAGCGCATTTTTTTGGCTAAATCTAGCGCATTTTGGGACAAATCTAGCGCAATTTGGGATAAATCTAGCGCAATATTTGGGCCAAATTTATCGCATTTTTGGCCAAATCTAGTGCACTTTGGGACAAATCTAGCACATTTTTGGGACAAATCTAGCGCACTTGGGCAAATCTAGCTCATTTTGGGCCAAATCCAGCGCATTTTGTGGGCCAAATCTAGCGCATTTTTTGGCCAAATCTAGCGCATATTGGGACAAATTTAGCACATATTTGGGTCAAATCTAGCGCATTTTTGGGCCAAATCTAGCGCACTTTGGGCCAAATCTAGCGCATTTTGGGACAAATCTAGCGCATTTTGGCCAAATATAGAGCATTTTTTGACAAATCTAGCGCATTTTGGGCTAAATCTAGCGCATTTTTTCGGCTAAATCTAGCGCATTTTGGGACAAATCTAGTACATTATTGGGCCAAATCTAGCGCATTTTTTGGGCCAAATCTAGCTCATTTTTGGCCAAATCTAGTGCACTTTGGGACAAATCTAGCCCATTTTTCGGCCAAATCTAGCGCAATTTGGGCAAAATTCAGCGCATTTTGTGGGTCAAATCTAGCGCATTTTAGGGAAATCTAGCACATTTTTGGCCAAATCTAGCGCATTTTGGGACAAATTTAACGCATTTATTGGGCCAAATCTAGCGCACTTTTGGACATATCTGGCCATTTTGGGACAAATCTAGCTCATACTGGGCCAAATCTAGCGCATTTTTTGGGCCAAATCTAGAGCAGTTTGGGACAAATCTAGAGCATTTTGGGACAAATCTAGCGCACTTTGGGACAAATCTATCGCATTTTGTGCCAAATCTAGCGCATTTTCTCAGCCAAATCTAGCGCATTTTTCGGCCAAATCTAGTGCATTTTTGGACGAATCTAGCGCATTTTTCTGCCGAATCTAGTGCATTTTTTGGGCCAAATCTAGCGCATTTATTGGGCCCAATCTAGCGCACTTTTGGAAAAATCTAGAGGATTTAGAGACAAATTTAGCGCATTTATTGGGCTTAATCTAGCGCACTTTTGGACAAATCTAGAGCATTTTGGGACAAATCTGCATTTTTTGGGCCAAATCTAGCGCATTTTTGGGCCAAATCTAGAGCAGTTTGGGACAAATCTAGCGCATTTTGTGCCAAATCTAGCGCACTTTGGGACAAATCTAGCGCATTTTTTGCCAAATCTAGCACATTTTTTGCCAAATCTAATGCACTTTGGGCCAAATCTAGCGCATTTTTGGGCAAAATCTAGCGCACTTTGTGCCAAATCTAGCGCACTTTGTGCCAAATCTAGCGCATTTTGGGCCAAATCCAGCACATTTTTGGGCCAAATCTAGCGCATTTTCGGCCAATTCTAGCACATTTTAGGCAAATCTAGCTCATTTTTAGCCAAATCTAGCACATTTTGGGACAAATCTAGCGCATTTATTGGGCCAAATCTAGCGCACTTTGGACAAATCTAGAGCATTTTGGGACAAATCTAGCGCATTTTTTGGCCAAATCTAGACCAGTTTGGGACAAATCTAGCGCATTTTGGGACAAATCTAGCGCACTTTGGGACAAATCTATCTCATTTGTGCCAAATTTAGTGCATTTTTTCGGCCAAATCTAGAGCATTTTTGGACGAATCTAGCGCATGTTTCGGCCAAATCTAGTGCATTGTTTGGGCCAAATCTAGCGCATTTTTGGACGAATCTAGCGCATTTTGGGCCAAATCTAGCGCATTTTTTTGGCCAAATCTAGCACATTTTGGGACAAATCTAGCGCACTTCGGGACAAATCTATCGCATTTTTTGGCCAAATCTAGCGCATTTTTGGACAAATCTAGCTCACTTTGGGACAAATCTAGCGCATTTTGGTTAAATTTAGCGCATTTTATGGCCAAATCTAGCGCATTTTGGACAAATCTACCGCTGTTTTTGCTAATTATAGCGCATTTTTGGGCCAAATCTATCGCATTTTTGGGCCAAATCTAGCGCTACTTTGGGACAAATTTAGCGCATTTTGGGACAAATCTAGTCATTTTTTGGGCCAAATCTAGCGCTTTTGGGCAAATCTACGCATTTTGGGCCAAATCTACGCATTTTTTAGGCCAAATCTAGCACTTTGGCAATCTACGCATTTTGGGCAAAATCTACGCATTTATTAGGCCAAATCTAGCGACTTTTGGACAAATCTAGCAGCATTTTGGGACAAATCTAGGCATTTTTGGCCAAATCTAGCGCACTTTTGGACAAATCTAGCATTTGGGACAAATCTAAGTGCATTTATTTGGGCCAAATCTAGCGCATTTTGGGCCAAATCTAGAGCATTTTGGGACAAATCTAGCGCATTTTTGGCCAAATCTAGCCACTTTGGGCCAAATCTAGCGCATTTTTGAGGCCAAATCTAGCCACTTTGGGACAAATCTAGCGCATTTTGGGCAAATCTAGCACATTTTGGGCAAATCTAGCGCATTTTGGGCCAAATCTAGCGCATTTGGGACAAATCTAGCGCATTTTGGGGACAAATCTAGCGCATTTGGGACAAATCTAGCGCATTTTTGGGCCAAATCTAGCGCATTTGGGACAAATCTAGCGCATTTTGGCCAAATCTAGCGCACTTTTGGCAAATCTAGCATTTTGGCCAAATCTAGCGCACTTTGGGACAAATCTAGCGCATTTTTGGGACAAATCTAGCGCATTTGGGACAAATCTAGCGCATTTTGGGCCAAATCTAGCGCATTTTGGGACAAATCTAGCGCACTTGGGACAAATCTAGCATTTTTGGGACAAATTACCACTTTGGACAAATCTAGCGCATTTTTGGGACAAATCTAGCGCATTTTGGACAAATCTAGCCACTTTGGACAAATCTAGCCATTTTTGGACAAATCTAGCGCATTGGCAAATCTAGCGCATTTTTGGACAAATCTAGCGCACTTTTGTGGCAAATCTAGCGCATTTTTGGACAAATCTAGCGCATTTGGCAAATTTAGCACTTTTTTGGACAAATCTAGCGCATTTTGGGACAAATCTAGCGCATTTTTTGGCCAAAATAAAGCTCATTTTGGGACAAATCTACTTATTTTTTGGGCAAATCTAGCGCATTTTGGATAAATCTAGCGCTTTTTTTGGGACAAATAAGCATTTTGGGACAAATCTAGCCATTTTGGGAAAATCTACTTTTTTGGGACAAATCTAGCGCATTTTTTTTTGGGACAAATTTTTACCACATTTTCGGATAAATCTAGCGCATTTTTGGGCAAATCTAGCGCATTTTTGGACAAATCTAGCCCACTTTGAGAGAAATTTAGCACATTTTTTGGGACAAATCTAGCGCATTTTGAGACAAATCTAGCGCATTTTTTGGGACAAATCTAGCGCACTTTGGGACAAATCTAGCGCAATTTTGGGATAAATCTAGCGCACTCTAGGACAAATCTAGCGCATTTTCTGGGACAAATCTAGTGCACTTTGGGACAAATTTAGTGCATTTTTTCGTACAAATCTAGCGCATTTTTTGGACAAATTTAGCACATTTTTGGATAAATCTAGCGCATTTTGGGACAAATCTAGCGCTTTTTGGGACAAATCTAGCACCTTTTTTGGACAAATCTAGCGCATTTTTGGACAATCTAGCGCCATTTTTGGGACTAATCTAGCGTGGTTGTGAAGATATTTCAGACAATTTACTATCATCCAAAAGAATATTAGCTATTTTGAGTATTTTCCAATTTTTCATAGACTAATCATCACTAAAATTGCCACGAACTAAAAAGTGCGGTATTATGACTTAAATGCCTAGATTTTATCCAAATTTTGACGTCATACGTGATTGGGCATATATTTCAGGAATTTTCCTACAATCCGGAGGATATTAATCATTTTGAGTTTTATCCAATTTTTCATAGGCTAACCATCGTCGAAATGGTCTAAACCTGAAAAGTGCTGCATTATGGCTTAAATGCATAGATTTTCTCCAAATTTCGAGGCAAAATATGGTTGGGAAGATATTTCTGATAGTTTACTATCATTTTGGAGAATAGCCGCTTTTGAGTATTTCCCATTTTTCATAGGCTTACCATCACTGAAATGGCAAAAAATTGAAAAGTGTGGAATTATGGCTTAAATGCCTAGAGTTTCTCCAAATTTTGACGCGAAAAGTGGTTGGGAATATATTTTAGACAGTTTACTATTATCTAGGAGAGAATATTATCCATTTTGAGTTTTTTCTCAGTTTTTCATAGGCTAACCATCTCCGAAATGGCCAAAACTGAAAAGTGTGGCATTATGGCTTAAATACCTATATTTTCTCCAAATTTTGAGGCCAAACGTGGTTGGACAGATATTTCAGACAGTTTAATACCTATATTATCCATTTTTGAGTATTTTTTAATTTTTCATAGGCTAACCATCACCGAGATGGTAAAAAATTGAAAAGTGCGGTATTATAGTTTAAATGCCTAGATTTTGTCCAAATTTTGACGCCAGACGTGAATGGACATATATTTCAGGCAGTTTCCTACCATCTAGGAGAATATTAGCAATTTTGAGTTTTCCCAATTTTTTATAGGCTAACCATCACTGAAATGGCCAAAAACTGAAAAATATGGCATTAAGACTTAAATGCCAAAATTTTCTCCAAATTTTGACGCCAAACGTGGTTGAGAAGATATTTAAGACAATTTACTATGTAATATATGCACTACCATGTTAGGCCTCAAAATTTCATGAAAATCCACTAATTTAAACCAAATTACATATTTTTGGCGATTTTGGTGATGATTAGCCTACGGAAAATTGGAAAAAAAACAAAAATTGGTAATTCTCTCATGGATGGTAGAAAAATGCATGTAATATAAATCTTGTCATGTTAGGCCTAAAATTTAGGAATATCCAATCATTTAAGTCAAATTACATCACTTTTCGATTTTGGTGATTTCGTTGATGGTTAGCCTGTGAAAAATTAGAAAAAACGGAAAATGACTAATTATTTTATGGATGGTAGGAAACTGCGTGCAATATAATCCTTGTCATGTTAGGCTTCAAAATTTTAGGAAAATCCAATCATTTAAGCCAAAGTACTTCATTTTTTGTTTTTTTGGCCATTGCATTAATCGTTAGCCTATAAAAAATTAAAAAAAAGGTTAATTTTTTCTTGGATGGTAGGAAACTTCCTTTGGTATATGCCATGCTATGTTAGGCCTTGAAATTTCTGAAAATTCTCGTAATTTAAGTCAAATTAACCCACTTTTTAGTTTTTGACGATTTCGGTGATGGATAGCCTATGAAAAATTGGCAAAAATGAAAAATGACTAATTTTTTCCTGTATGGTAAGAAACTTCATGTAATATAAGCACTGTCAAATTAAGCCTAAAAATTTCATTAAAATCCAGTAATTTAAGACAGATTTCCCCGATTTTTTGTTTTTGGGGATTTCGGTGATGGTTATTAGCCTACGAAAATATGGAAAAACAAAAAATAGCTAATTAATTTATGGATGGTAGGAAAATTCCTGTAATATTAGACATGCCACGTTAGGCCATGAAATTTCTGGAAATTCCCGTCATTTAAGCCAAATTAACGCACTTTTCGGTTTTTGACGATTTCAGTGATGTTAGCCTATGAAAATTAAAAAAAATTGAAAAATTACTAATTATTTCTTGGATGGTAAGAAACTTCATGTAATATAAGCACTGTCACATTATTCCTCAAATTTCATTAAAATCTAGTAATTTAAGCCAAATTTTCCCGATTTTCGGTTTTTTACGATTTCAGTGATGATTAGCCTATGAAAAATGAAAAATGACTAATTGTTTTTTGGATGATAAGAAATTTCATATAATATAAGTGTTACCACGTTAGGCCTCAAAATTTCATGAAAATCCAGTAATTTAAGCCAAATTACCCTATTTTCGGTTTTTGGCGATTTTATTTATGGTTAGCCTACGAAAAAATAGAAATAACGGGAAATTTCTAATTATTCCCTTGATGGTAGTAAACTTCTTGTAATATAAAACATGCCACGTTAGGCCTCGAAATTATAGTATAGGGAGTTATTTGTTAAAATGCTAAAGTAGAGGGGGGAAAATATTATTTTGTTATTATCCCTTATTTAATTCACCGACGTTAAACTACACCCACTGAGGAATTCACCCAACAACTTGCATTAATATGACTCGTTGAACGGTGGTCAAGACTGCTTTTGAAAAATGAGGTTCAAATTAAATCAAATAATTAATTACCTTTCTAATTAATTATAAATATATATAATTACATAGAAACATGGTTAGAATTAGGGGAGAGCCTGGCCGAGCCTCGAGTACTCACCTCACTTTCAGTCCCGAGCGTTGAGTTCGAGTGTAAATTTGAAAATTTTAAATTCGGCTAAGTGTTGTATTGATTCGGCTCAGTTCATTGCTATATTTTCAAACTTAAAAACCATATCTATTTTTAAAGTCATGGTGTTTTTAAGAAAACCTAATATTGGTAATAAACTCAGTCATATTAACCATACCCTTCTCTATTATATATACTAATATTTTGTCAATGTGTGTAGATCGTTGAGTAAACCCAATATCATTTTATCATTGACTTATAAATGAGCTAGTAAGAATACAATATTTGGTGATAAATAATTCAAATTAATAAAATATCGATGGTGGCACCTCCAATTTTCTGTTGGTAAAGAGTAATATGGATACTTTTAAGCAAAATTTAAATTTTATAAAAAAAAAACTCTTTCGATTTCGGCTAAGTGCATCCTTGAATCCTGGTTCCGCCCCTCCATTGGACAAAATTGAGGAATAAAACGAATGGTTTTAACTTTTAAATCCTCCATATTTCACTCGTATTCTTCGCGATTCCTCCCCACTTTACCTCCTCCAAGAAGCAGTTGTTGATGTGGCGTATACCAATGTGACCATATTCAACGTCAAGAAGACGAAAGTTGAGACGGAAGAACCCGAAATGTAAAGTAGTTGAAATAAGAGAAAATAATAAAAAAATCAATTTATAGTATGGAATACTATATGTTAAGTTATCAAAAGAGAAGGAGATAAAGTGTTATTTTCTGAGAAAAAAATAATAATATGAAAAAGGCTTAATTACGTGGCATTTCCACGTAGGCAGCGGATTCCATGCACGTAGAAGAAAATAACACATGCTGACTAGGCCGCGGGCCGCCCACGGCTTTGTTTTTAGCGTACGGCCGCCGTGGCTTACTTTGTTTGAACCACATGTTCCCCAAATAGCCATCACAATGTGTACAAGATAAGTCAAATAAGAACCTTTTATAATTTGGGACCCTAATTTGATTTTGTACCGTTGTACTTACATTTCAATCTTGATCAATTGGTTCGGTTCGGGTGGAGTAATAAATGATTCGACTTGAAGGGATAGCTGAAGTGATGAATGAGGTGACATTTCTGTTACAGATTTGTTGTAGAGACGGGATGTTCCTTGGTGGTATTTCGCAGGGTTTACAGAAGAGAGGTAAGGATGTGATGTGAGAAATGGGTAAGACGTATAAGGAGTACGAGAAGTAGAGAAGTATTAGGATTGTAAGCGTTTGGTATATGGGTAGGTTGAATAGTGTGGCTAGTCCCTTTGAAGAGGTCACCTTGCTGTATTTTATAGTGTTTTGGAAATGGAGTCGAGATGCCACGTGTTAGCACTGGATTTATGACTTGACCATAGCGTGATTTTGGTTGTTGAGGAATCAAGGGTCGAGATCATTTGGTTGAAACTCTAGATAGCTGGCTTGAGGCCCTGCTAACTGCAATCATGTCAGAAGTATTAGGGAGTGTTTGTAGGCGTTTGGTATATGTAGCTTACAGTGTGTGGGTACATAGGTTGAATAATGTGGCTAGTCCCTTTGAAGGGGTCACCTTGAGTTGAGCTGCCACGTGTTAGCACTGAATTTCTGACTTGACCATAGCGTGATCTTGGTTGTTGAGGAATCAAGGGTCGAGATCATTTGGTTGAAACTCTAGATAGCTGGCTTGAGGCCCTGCTGACCGCAATCATGTCAAACTAGTGTTGTGGGTTGTTGTAGCGAGATACTGAAGCTTGTTCCGTTACCACTATGATCTTGACCCTTGATTCCTCAACAACCAAGATCAAGCCAACTATCTAGAGTTTCAACCAAGTGATCTCGAACCCTTGATTCCTCAACAACCAAGATCATGCCAGACTAGTGTTGTGGGTTGTTGTAGCGAGACACTGAAGCTTGTTCCATCATGATTCGAGAAAGTCTTCCTTAAATAAGTTATCATATAGGTTTGAACCTTGAAGTTATAGTATGGAGTAAGGTGTATGTTTAAGGAGTATGAGAAATAGAGAAGTACTAAGGAGTGCCGATAGGTGTTTAGTATATTGGGTATATCGTGGATATGTACAGAACAATGTCCAATCTCTTTGATGCCGAAGTCACCTTGCAATTTATAGTTGCTTAAAATTCATCGAAATTCTAGTTTGTGCCGACCTCATTAAGAAATCAAGGGTCGAGATCATTATGGTCGCTACCATGGGTCGTTGTGGCAAGCTACTGAAGCTCGACCCATCAAATGATTCGAGAAAGTCTTCCTTAAATACGTCATCATTAATACCAGTAAAACATCATTACATCCCAATATCTCGAAACTAATACTCAAGAATATACATCGTGGACCAAAATAAGTATATATATATAATCATTTATAGTTATTTTCTAAATAATCCACGTGTGAAGAATGAACAACAAATCTCATTTCCAGATTTGACCATCAACGTCAACGGTCCGGCAAAAACAGAACCTTTACCCAACTCCCCGAATCCGAATCCGAATCCCACAATGATTACTACATTCATCACATATAATCCTCCACAGACACATTCAATTCCTCCCTTCCAGAAGACCCACCAATCTCCTGCTCACTCTGTAGTATAATCTGAGCATCAACCGCCATTCCGGCGTCGGACGCCGCCTTCTGCACGGACTTCGGCGACATATTCGGCCGGACACTCGCCGGAAGCGCCGTCAACGGAAAATTCGACTGCGACGACGACGAAGAAGAAGAAGAAGAGGAGTTTCCTTTCAAGCAGTAAGAAGCAACGTCGTGTGCGAAAGCTGCAGCTTCAGGGGACGAGTACGACCCGAGCCAGAGCCGGTCCTGGGTGCCCGGAACTCGGATTTCCGATACCCATTTGCCCCATTTCCTCCGGCGAACTCCCTTGTACTTCTTCTCGTCGGAGTTGCTCATTGGAATGAAAAAAACAGAGGAATTTGAAAACAGAGCAAAAACAGGGGAAGAGTGATTTGGGAATTGGGGAATTAGGGATTTGGGGGTTTAAATAGGTTGAATTTGGGGAAAGTCAAAGGGTGGGAAAAAATGGAAAAGGTCAACGTTTTCAAGAGGGTCAAAATTGAATTAAAAAGTTGTAATTAGGAAGACGGTGGTAATTGGGATTAGGTTAATTAGCATTAGAAGTCTCAAAATTTGGAGTTTATGCAAAATTGTCTCATATTTTTTAAAATAAACAGATGAATCCTATACGTTTCAGAATCGTACAAAATTATTCCACCCGTCAACTTTTTTGGCTGAATCGCATAGTCAACATGCCAAGTCAGAAGAAAAAAGGTACAATTGGAATGTCTCACTCGACTTTATTAACCCAATCAGTCATGTATCGAAGCTTACCTAAATAAACTCAATTTTGGTATTTTATTTTATTCACTCAGTTGTTCGAGAAAGGTTTGATACATGATTGATTGGGTTAATAAAGTTGAGGTGGACGTTCCACATGTGCATTTTTTGCTGACTTGGCATGTCGACAAGGTGATTCAGCTAGAAAAGTTAACGGTGAGATGATTTTGTACGATTTTGAAACATATGGGATTCATCAGTTTGTTTTTAAAGATATGGAACTATTTTGTACAAACCCAAACATATGTGACTACTAATGCTAATTACCAATTGGAATGTGATGATGGTGGTGATGACGTCATTAAAGAGACAAGTGGAAGGAGTATTGACTTTTTTTATTAGTCAAACCCAATGGTTTGGGTATGTAAATAATTGGGCATACCAGTGTTTTCAATGCCCTATCATGCCCCCGGTTGGACCGGTCCAACCGTGAACCAGTCAGTTCTCCGGCACTGATAAATTCTGGTTCAATTCTGGTTTGATCTCGGTTCAACCATGATTTTCCCATTAAACCTTTGAACCCTTGACCTTTCCGGCTCGACTCCCCGGTTCGGTTCTGAAAACCTTGGGGCATACATGAGTTGTTGGTCATGAGACTAAAGTTAGGGCTTGTTTGGCAAAGAAATAATGATGGGCCGGGTTTGAAAATTGGTTAGTGGGTAGTGGTTATAATCACTAATCGTATTAAACTTTGTGTCTTATGGTTAATTAACCACTAATTGCAAGTTCGGTTAGCAGAGCGTTTCATGGTTATCATTTTCTAAAAATTCCGGCTAGGTGTAAAATCGCAAAACTCAACTCACTTAGAAAATATAGCACAAGTCCTATAACTTGTATTTTCTTGATTAATTAAAGTAATTAACCCCAAAGGGATAGTTACGAAGGAGTTAAAGTACATCCGGAATATAGATTTGTTTCTTGATCAACCACATGTGAAATCTGGATAATCAACCGAATGTATAAAAAATTCACGACTTCCGGAATTTCAACTGTAATATGATCAATTTAAGAATTTAGAAGTCAAGTTGTATGACTTATCAAGTCCTAACTCGTCTTAGATTCTTATCTATCTTCGTTAAGTTTGTAAATAGTGAAATTTTGAGCTTAAATTAATAAATAAATATACATATATGTAGTTCGTTTTTATATAGAACTAATACACTAATCTAAATTTATTGTGGGCAACTCCAAAAAGTCATCATATCCATGTACATTCGATTCTTGTATGATGAAATTTTTTACTTTCAAGAGGCTTGCTTTTGTTGTCGGCGGGTAGTTTTTTTTGCAGGTGAACATCAAAAGGGATACGAAACTGGGTTTTCTCTTCCCTTCGAGGGAAACAAATCATCAATGTTCGTGGTGGAACTGTGATGCAGGATCATGAAGATAGATGCTCCCTGGTGACACTTTTAGACGGCACGCCGTCCAGGTAACAGGGTCGCACACTTATGACCTTGATCATTAATTTCTCAGGGGTCATGGAGGTAGACTTGACCTCCTGAGTTGAGACTTGATTTTTCTTCCTATATGTGTCCGCGAAGAGCTATCTATGCTTCATGATAGAAGTTCATATGAATTTGATGTACTCTTAACAAGATAAGCTCGAGCAAGACTTGGTCAATAGCCTAATACAGGTATTGGTTGATGGGTTGTTCATAGATAGGAATTTAGTGTCACATGCAATCTAGCTACCGACGTGCATGGAAGTCCAATAAAAATATAATAGGTGGGCTTATTAATTACTCTTTAATTTATGATTCAATGATGGGCAAGTGATCTAACTTAGGGAATGATGCACACACGATCAGCGAGGCGCCACCCAGTCACCATTAACGATGGGTTTCAGAGGAACCATCCAGCAAGGCGCCATCCAGTTAGGGGCTCGCTGGTTTCTTTTAAGTTATCAGGATGCAATCGTGTATGTCATGGTATCAAAGTCTTTGATACTGAATGAGAGGTCTTGATCATTTCAAAATCCAATTACAACACTCAATCTATTGCACATGATTTAGCGAAGTTGTGCAAACTGCAGACCCTATTGGATCCTTATAGTAATTAGGATGCAACGATTCATAGGATCAAAATTACGTAACAATGTACCATCAGTGACACATTATTGTAAAATGTCCAAAATTAGGGAATGATGACACACACGGCCAGCGAGGCGCCACCCAGCCACCATTACTGGCTGACCAACGCTGGATTTCAGAGGAACCATCCTCGCTAGTTGTCATCCCCTCTGAAATCCTAGCTTCCCAACTTACAGTATAAATACTCCTCCCAGTTGGACGTCGCTTAACTGACCGTATATCACATTTGTCTAAATCTGGACTTTTCGTAACAATATCTCAAATTACTAGGAAGTTGTTTTATAATACATTTATTTCTAACATTAGAAATGGATCACAACCGCCAACAGTATCGAAAACGACACCCAAAGTTGGGAAATTAAAATCTTCTACATGCTGGACCATACAGGCCTGCATGCACATGCAGCACCCCCCGCCGACTATGATAAACACCGGTAGGTACGTCCACATCTGATCTCCCATGCCTCTTCATAAATACCATATGTTGACATTCTTATCTAGAAATTGTGTAAATTAACCATGTGTTCCCACGATCGTAAAATTTTAATTCGTTACAGAGTGGTCTTATTACTATAAAATGAGTTATATAGTAGTTATAATGTTGTCATCAATGTATCTTTTCTAACCATTTTGTCACGTCACCATTTGGTTCAATAGATTGATTAATATATGCAATTGTTTTTATTTATCGAGTTTTTCATAACCCTATATTTACATCTACAATATTTTGAATAGTTTTCCAGGAACTGAAACACGTCTAAAAAACAGAGAAACGTCTCTGCCTATACAGCCCAGTAAAATTCTTCTTCTCTTGGACTCTCCAATCTGTGTCACAATGCAATGGTGACATATGTTGAAAAAAAATGGTGTCCTAGCTAGTTCTACAATGCTAAAAAATATGAAATCTTGTTGTGATTCATTGTGATGGGTGACTATTATTGAGTTATTGGTACGAATCTTAAAGATTATTTTGTTGACTTATTCCATTTAGTATTAATTATTCTACTATGTAATTTTTTTCCGAACAAAACACCCTTGACCAATTTCCCGATTTCTCCCATTACTACCATACATTATTATTATCTTGCAAATACTCACTCCAAAGCAAAATTAAACCGGCTTATTATCCAATTTGGTATATAATTTGTAACATAGTAGTCATTAACTTATAATTTGTAACTTGGTTGTCATTAACCTATAGCACATGTAACATTGTGGTCATTTCATCAAATGACCATCCAAAAACTTCGATATTAAGCCACCTCAGCACGTTTTTCCATGTCACTTGTAGGACGAAATAATTGGTTGGTAGATCACCTTTCAATTAGGTGACATAGCAAGGGGTGACATGGAAAAAAAATTTGAGATGACTTGCTTGATGGCGAAGCCAGGATACTAGTAGACCCTGGGCTCGATACATACAATGCATCGGCTGAATATATTTTTGTACGAAAAAATACATACATTTTAGCTATTTGGGTCCAGGGGACCCGGGCCCGGGCCAGGGGTAGACTCCCCCTAGCTTCGCCACTGCTGATATCAGCACATAACAAAAGTTTTTGGATGATTATTTTCACAGAATGAACATAACGTTACAAGTATTGATAGGATCGCCCGCCACCAACATGCCCACACTAGTATGATATTGTCTGCTCACGAATTTGTTTTTTGGTTCCTTCCCAAAAGGCCTCATACTAGTGTAGTTGGTGGACTCTTTTTATACAAGGCAAACTTCTCCTAGTTTACCGATGTGGTACTTAGATTGTTATCCCAACAATATTATATATAAGTTAATGATAATCAGATTACGACTTATATGTTAATAACCACTACGTTACAACCGAGAGCGCCGACAGTGTCATCAAATCCCAAACACCCATGATGAAAGCGCCCAAGGTTTCAAAGACAACTGCGTACTTCCCTTAACTCATGTGGGACCCACCGGCGTTACATTGCGGATATTAACTCTCCCATCCATATATTCACACGTGTAGCTGTCCCGACTCAATTCTCGACATGCATGCATGGTAGTAAGTGTTCGTGCGTGATTATGAAAAATAGCTAGGGAGTTGTTTGGTATAGCGGATCGAGAATCGGGAGAGTCAAGAACCGTTACATCCCAGTAACTCGAGTTGTTGGGAAAGGGTCTGAATGGATCTTATTGTGTTTATACTAACACGTCTCCCTCAAACAAAAGCCCATGAAAGGGGATCGGAGTTTGGAAAGGGATTAACAGTTCTTTACAAGAACCGTTGCATCCGAATAACTCGAGTTGTTGGGAGCTAGAGGGTTTGAATGGATGTTATAGTGTTTACTGATAGGGAAAAGTATGAGAATGAGGAATGGTGAAGCCGGCACAGAATGAGGAATCTTATCTTCAACTAAATATATCTATTAGGATCGTACTGTTACTAACATCTCAATACTAGTATGATATTGTTTGTTTTGGGTCAAGTCCGTACAGATTTGTTTTTTGGTTCCTTCCCAAAAGTCTTATTGACTAGTATAGTTGGTGGACTCATTTGAGCTAGCAAAATTTGTCTCTATTTGGTGGTGTGGTTGGGATGTTACCCCAACAATATCTCTCCCTCAAACCAAGGAAAACCCAATCTGGTATCTTTTTCCCCAGCGATACACCTTTCTGTAGACATCCTGGACCGCCACTAACACCAATGAGACGTGTTATCTGACATTCACCTGCTAGGAACACTTTCGACATAAGGAACTACTACAGAACCTTCGTGAGCATCTTGAGAATCTTCACATCCCAGCCACCAAGATCTGCGTCACAAAAAACCAACTTTGTTGTAGTGTGTTAACACCTTCACCAACATTTCAACACTAGTATGATATTATCTGCTCTGAACTTGTTTTTGGATTCCTCCCCGAAATGCCTCATACTAATTTAGTTGATGGGCTCATTTTAAGCTAGATCCAATTTTCTAATGTGGTACTTAGATTGTTATCTCAACAATATCACCAACCAAACACAAATTTTCATTCATCTCTCCTCAATACCCATAACCTCCTCCAATATCGTGATATTTTGAATATCATGAACCAAACAAGCCCTAGGTTTCTCTCTATTCTTGTGCTAACACATTTATAGTTACAGCTGGCTGGCACACAGTAATTAACTAACTGGACAATCATAGCTAGCTACATGCATGTTCTTCCCATGCCCATGTCTTTTTCAATGTGCATGTTAAGTGCAAGCAAAGCTCTCAAGCATTGGTTACTATCGTGGGGACTATTGATTACACCATGAGATAGCATCATATGACTTGATTCAATGTTTTTAGAATTAGGTATTGTTTGGTCGGTAGATGATCGTGTCAAGATGATTGAGTTGTTCGATCGTCATACAAAGTGTCGAGAGTTTGAACATTGAGATTAAAATGCTTTGAGCAGCAACTGATTTAGGAGGGTTCAATGTACGAGGCGAATTACATAGAATGATTCAATGTACTAAGTCACATATGTTATGATTAATGAGTCGATCATGGCCGACTCATAATCTTGATCAAGATTATGAGTTTAAATTTGCACCACTTGCACTATAAAGGCTAAACACAGGTTGAAATTAATCAAACCATTTGTGGTTCGATTCTTCACATCCACCCGGAAGAGAAGACTATGAAACATAACTATGAAACAAATTTGAAATTTGAAATATTCGACATCTAATAAGGTTGTTGGATACCATATGGCTAATTGGGTTCTTGGCTAGGTTTTCTGGATTGGGTAGTATACCGAATGTATTACATAAAAACAACTCGTCAAGATTAGGGTATGAACTAGTTTTGTCCCCCGATAAAATGTACTCAACACATTGTTAGAAAATCTAGTAACTCTAAAAAAAGCTCGGGAGATCTCTTCAGGTCTTGACTCTGTCTTCACAAAATATAACGACAAAAAATTTATTACATGTTCAAAATTTTCATTATTTGATATAACATTTTTTTTCATATAAATTAATTTTTTTTTAAACTAATTAGCTCAAAGTCCTTTTCAATTCTAGATTCTCATAGCTAGCTACCCCATACCTACACAAGTATAATACAAGTATATAAATACGTATAAATACACTATCCCCCAACACCCTACCCATACCACACACATCTATATATACAAGCATTATCATAATCACCCAAAACCATTCAACCACACTAGGAAAAAAAAACCACTAAAAATATATAAAAAAATCCAATGGCAATGGGAGATCAAGAAGCAACAATGAGTGAGCAACAAATGAAGAGCAACAACGATGGCAACAACAACATCAAACGACGTCGTCGCACGAAGCTGAATGCGTACGACAAAATCGCCGTTGGAAGTGTTATGGGGGCACATTTGTTGGCCATGTACGCACCGTTCTGTTTCAGCTGGGATACAACCTTGCTTGGGTTTTCTCTTTATGTTGTGACGGGTCTCTTTGGCATTTGCTTCTCTTACCATAGGAACCTTGCTCACCACAGCTTCAAGGTTCCCAAATGGCTCGAGTATTTGTGCGCTTACTGTGGTGCACATGCGCTTCAGGTGAGAAAATTGACCAGATGTTGAATTGGTGATATGGGTTGAGTACTAGTACTTATTTTTTTGTGTGTGTTTATGTGTGTAGGGAGATCCAATGACATGGGTTAGTAACCACAGGTTTCATCATCAGTACACTGATACTGAGAGAGATCCTCATAGTCCGATTGAAGGGTTTTGGCATAGTCATCTGAGCTGGATTTTCGACTCTGCGGCTATTAGAGAAAAGGTGATTATAATGTGTGATAACCCAATAACATTTCCTAACACACGTCAGGCATTATTCATATGCTGCTAGATAGGCATTAGTGCATTACCTATCTACCGACTTTTACCAGATACTAAAAGTTTTTGTAAACTAGACTCTGATGTTCCTACTAGGTGCCATTGAACCTTCTTCTTACCACCCCCCCCCCCCCCCCACACCACCTTACCTTTGTTTCACACAACAGTACTCGCTCAGTAGATATTATCCATCTACTTGTTTTGACCCATCTACTAACTTTTACAGAATCACTAGGAGGGTACTGTTTTCAACCAGTCTCTTATGTCACTACTGAATTCTATCAGACCTTCAACATCATTATTAACTGATCACAGATACAATCTTTCCCTCGTATTTTTATCTGATCTTCATTTTCCGACGTGGGATAACCGTGTTTGATGTTTGATTTTGCAGTGTGGCAAAAGAGACAACGTAGGAGACCTCAAATCCCAAGGCTTCTATAGGTGGATTCGTAAGACCTATGTGTTCCACCCTTTGGGACTTGCTCTTCTCCTCTACTCTATTGGTGGATTTCCTTACATTGTTTGGGGCATTGTGAGTTACATATTACAAGCATTCTTCATTTGTTTGCTATGATGTATTTATATACATCATTGCTGACTGATACGACGTCGTTTCAGGGAGTGAGAGTAGTGGGGTTTTATCATGCCACGTGGTTTGTCAACTCAGCTGCTCACATATGGGGGAGTCGAGCTTGGAACACTGATGATTTATCGAGAAATAATTGGTAATGTGAATTCTCTTGTTTGGTTATCGGTTAAAATTGATTAACTAAGTGTTTTCAGTACAAAAAAATTAGGTTATAGTGTGAGTTTTCGATGAAGTGGTTAACGGTCGAAATAAGTGTCAGTTATCGGTCAAAAAACGGTTCACATACTCAGAAGCCTGACCAACGACTAACCCACAATCCACCATTGGCCATGTCACTAACTCATGATTGACCGACTCTATTGACTTTATGTTGAATCTATGTTAATTTGTTTCTTATTGACTGACTCTCACCCCTACCTGAAACCAATTTCTCTCATATATTTTCCTTTATCGATAGAAGTAAACGGGTTCGAATCCTCACAATGACACGATTTTTTCTTCTACTTAATGCATGAAGGTGGGTGGCGGTTCTGACATTCGGAGAGGGATGGCACAACAACCACCATGCATTCAAGTACTCGGCAAGGCAAGGCCTCGAATGGTGGCAACTCGACATCACTTGGTACGTAGTGAAGTTCCTCGAAGCCCTAGGGTTTGCTTATGATGTCAAGCTCCCAAGTCGAATCCAAATGCAGAAGTTGGCCATCTAAGCTCGATATAACACACATCTATGTACACATGCACACTTTTCTTTAGTTTTTATATGTCGTGTTTGGAGTTGAGAGTACTTATTGTGTGTTATGGGAATCAATGATCATATGTAAGTTATGTAATGTGTGTAGTATGAAAATTTGAAATATAGTTTGTGTTTTATATATTAATATGAAATCGAGTAAATTTCATGGTTGAATTGAGGTCGGTCTAGACTGAGACATGGTCTAAGAAATCTCTTCTTTGATCCGCCACTAAATGTAATTTTATTACTAGGAAATTGTGGTTGAACCGTTATTATTTCGTAGTTGGAATGCACCGACTTCATGATCAATTAATCATTATAATCAAACTATTTGATACGGTACGATTTTAAGAACTCAAAGCACAAACTATAACGTATTACAATTAATCATTAGAATAATTTGTTTGGAATAAGTATTGGATATCCCCATGGACCGGATCTTTCGGCCCATCCATCAATCTAGGCTTGCCTGATTGAGCAATGAAATGTATGGGCCCACGGTCCATAACATGTTGGTAACCTTCCAAGGATTGGCCCAATTGGTTTGACTTTCTACCAAAATGGATCGACCTTGCAATAAAGGTTCAACTTGAAGGATTGAAGATTGAGAGTGAACCCACCGAGTTCTGATATGTCTATGTGGTCCATGCGTGTACCTCGCAAGGCGTATAAGAGCCAGTAGCAAGTGGGAAAATATAAGCATATGTAAGAGGAGGATGAGCGTTTGAATGAGAGACAAAGAAGTACCAGTGCGCACCTCTGAGGCCTGAGAGCGCATATAATGAGCCGTAAACGTGTCTATGCGCATTTATGCTTAAGGAGTGTTGTATGTCCGTTAGGTCATTATCCCATCAATGTTGCGGTCAGGTCTTTATTTATAGGATCAGGGTCGGGTCGCCACGTGTCGTCGATTGATTGACGACCTGCCTGTAAGATGATCTCAACTATTGGCTGACGTAAGACCAAGATCACCTATGAATGAACCCTATAGCATCTGGCATCCAGGCTTCTACTGGGCCTACGACGATTAGGCATAAATACTAGGCTTGGGCCCATCAATCAAAACCTAGCCCCATAAAACTTTTCAAAACCAAACCCATAAACAACAGAATCAATCGCAAAACAAGGCAAATCAAAACAGAATTAAAACTACTAATCAACAAAATCAAAACTGAAAGATCCTGATTTCATGGACACTCAAATATAGCCACTAATCACGTTAAATTAAACCCATCAAATCTCACATAATCAAAGAATTTCACAATAACCAAAAGAATTCAGAAACAATGGAAGAAGAAGCAAAGATTAGTCGAGAGAGGAAATGGAACAAATGGGACAAAATTGCCCTAACGACGATTTCATCTATGCATTTGCTTGCATTGATGGCGCCGTTTTGCTTTAGTTGGAGTGCCGTTTTGGTGATGTTCTTGCTCGTCTTAATTACAGGGCTCTTGGGGGTCACTCTCTCGTATCATAGGAATCTAGCCCACAAGAGCTTCAAGTTCACCCCGAAATGGCTCGAGTACTTGTTCGCTTACTTCGGGGCTCATGCCCTTCAGGTACGTATATCGGGTTTTTTCGTTGATTGATGATCTAGTGGTCAGCGGCGGATCCAGGGTGGATCATGACCCTAGGCCATTTCGTCAAATTATAATATATTGGGCTAAAACTTAAAAGTTACTGGGCCAATTCACTTATATACATGAAAATACATATAATGTTTAGTAGCTCTAGACTCGAAAGTGGGATGGGCCGTGGCCTGGGGAACCCCACCCCAGATCCGCCCCTGCTAGTGGTTGATGTGGTACGGAGAGGGTTTGGTGTGTTTTGAGATTGAATGTTAGGGTTTTGTAGGAAGTTGGGGTTTCTTATTGTCGTTGTTGTCAAATTCTTTCATTGAATCCCCGAAAGTTGGTATCGACCCAGTTCGCGAAATTTGGTCCCGACCCAGTTCGCGAGATTCGGTCTTGACCCAGCTTATGAAATCTGGTTCTGACCCAGTTCGCGGTATTATGTCCCGACTCAATTCGTGAAATTCGGTCCCGACCCAGTTCACGGAATTTGATCCCGACTCAATTCACGAAATTATGTCCCAACCTAGTTTGCGAAATTTGATTATGTTCCATTTTTTTGAAATTTGATCCGGGCCCAATTAGTTTCGAAATATGATCATGTTTTGTATTCATGTCTCTTTTTTTGCTTCAGGGTGATCCATTATTTTGGGTAAGCAACCACAGGTTCCACCATCAATACACTGATACAGAAAGAGATCCGCACAGCCCTAATGTAGGGTTTGGGTATAGTCATATAAGTTGGATCTTTGACTCAGCCAACATTGTGGAAAAGGTATGTTCTATATCCAACTATCGAGATTCGAAACTCTAATTTTTAATCAGTCAAAGATTCTGATATCATATTATTCATTATTATGTCTCAATAACTCGATATTTCGTAGTGCGGAAAACGAACCAATATTGAAGACCTCAAGAACCAAGCCTTCTATCGATGGCTACGTAGGACTTACTTCTTCCACCCAATGGCTCTTGTGGCTCTCCTCTACACACTTGGTGGATTTCCCTACATAGTGTGGGGAATGGTAAGTATTTCTATTTCTCTAGCTGTTAAAAGTGTTATATGTAATTCAGTTTCGTAATTTCATGGACAAGATTGCGTAACAATGCACTGTCAGTGATACAATGTCCGCATATGTCTAAAATAGACCATGGTGATACGCAGGTGGCGCGATGCCACACAGTCTCTTAACATAGACACACACTTGACTACAAACTAGTAAACACACTTAGTGTTTATGTTTATGTCAAGAGGCTGTGTGGCGTGACGCTACCTTGCGTGTCAGTATTGTCTACTTTCAGACATATGTAAACAGTTTACCACTGACGGTACATTGTTACATAATCTTGTCCACTAGACTACAAAATCCAATATAATTGGAAATTTTCATCTCGAAAGCAAGCTCATTTAATACTGATATTAGAGTCTCATTTACAATCTCTCGTGTGATCTAGTCAATATCGATAAATGGGTATCAAGAGAATAAGGGGAGATTCAATCACAATTAGTAGATTAATTTTTGATTCTTTTTGAATTACGGTTTTAGGGCGTGAGGCTAGTAATTACCTACCACTGCACATGGCTCGTCAACTCAGCCGCTCATATATGGGGAAACCGAGCTTGGAACACCAACGACCTATCAAGGAACAACTGGTATATACTTAACTTTCAAATCTCGATCAGGGTTTATGTTGTTCTTTAATTTTGTCCACAAAACTACAAAACCCGTGTTTATGTGTGCATGAATTTTTAGGTGGGTAGCAATAGTGGCGTTTGGAGAAGGATGGCACAACAATCACCATGCATTCCAATACTCAGCAAGACAAGGGCTAGAATGGTGGCAAATTGATATGACTTGGTATGTGATTTTGTTGCTTGAAGGATTAGGGTTTGCTTATGATATCAAGCTTCCAAGTGAGACCCAAATGCAGAAATTGGCTATCAAGACTTGACTAATTACAATCTCCCTATAGTTAGCTTGGAAAAAAGCTTCAATCTTTACCCTTTGTATCCTTTGATTCTTTGTTTGTTTGATGTTGGATTGAGAACTAGAGGGTTGTACTAATAATTTTGTTTAGAACAAGTTTCAATTCCATAAGATCATACAGAATTCTCTGCCACTAACACGAGTTATTGGGACCTAATGGTTCTTATACCATGGTATTAGAGCTTTTGACTAACAAGAAGTTGAAGTTTCAAATCTCGGTAACCACCAATATGTAATTGGATTGAAGCTAGATATTTGTAGTAATAATTCCCATCTAATGAAAATGAAAACTCATATTTTGATCTTCAAAATCTTGGGTCACGTTCTATTTTTGGAAGCCTTGAGAATTCTAAATGTGGATTCCGTAAATACACCGAATCTGCATAACTCGTTCTACAATGGAGTCTGAATTCATTGCATTGGGCAAAGATAGTGAGGAAGCCGAATAGCTTTGAAATTTCCATTTTGGCTCAAGCCGTGATCACCAATAAGTATACATTGTGATAGTCAAGCAGCGATTAGAGAAGGAATCAGAAAAGTGTTAATCTAATGATTAAAATTGATCCAAATAGTAGTGTTGGTCGAAAATTTTGGTAATGGTCAGTCAGATCGACCTAATTTTGGTAACGGTTAACTTGAATTGGTCAGTTAGATGTCTTACATTATAAGGCTGATTAATCAGCAATTAATGTAACCAAATTCTCGATCAACCTTTGTTTGATCAATCTCGATCAAATTTTAACCAAACTGATCAACTCTCACCCCGGATTTCACCAATGTTGAATCCAAGATGGTTGAAATGTTGAACAAAATATATATAAGTTTCAATTTTGAGAAGTTTAGATAATATTCTACTACTAAAAAATCAATGATCCCAACAACGAGTGATGTTGATGTTGACCCACCTCAGTTCCACCATTGATTATCGCTACTAGCCTCAACTCACATGTGAAGTTGTCACTTGCTACATTTTTCGAAAAAAAAAATTAAACACATGGCCTAAGTTCTATGCCATAAACGGTAAGACCATATTGATAGAGACACGGCGGCACAATCTTCAGAAAAATCTCAACTTCATTACCTTCATAGTCTTCATCTTGATCATCGTCGTCCCCATCTTCTTCTCCATCATTCCAAAACTCTCCGAGTTTCGCCTCAAGCCACCCAGAATCTCCACTAATCGCTTTATGCCACTCCATCTCCATCTGCCTAGTTGGGCTTCGATACAAGCCCATGGACAGGGCCAAGCCCACGCCCGTGTGCTCCCATCGAGCCATATTGGGTTCAAGCCCTAGGCTCAATTCTCTCACACAATCACCATAACCACCACCTCGTCCTCGAACCATGAATCGAATCGTGGCCTTAATCGACCGATCCGAGTCAAAACCGAAATGGACATTCTCCAACTTGAAAACCAAGTAAGCAGCATACATCGTGCTCGGTGACAGTCTTCGGGTATGGATCCTACCCCGAATCTCAAGCGAATCGGGTCGGTAAACCGACATAGTTTTCACCCGCTGGTTGAACCAACAATCCGGGTCTTTCTTCACCTTCCAACAGTAAGCGTACTTACTTGGCATTTCCAGGTCAGCATTTGCTGACATCATCATCTTTATTTTTCCCGTCCGTTTATCCAACATCCAACTCTACATACATGCAAAATATATATAAAAAATTAAGTATGAATGTTTTCAAAATCGTATCGGTACAAATAGTCTGATTAGTTGAACAAAAAATTCATTCATCAAAATGGTATAATACTGATACAATGATGGTGTTCAATCACGGTTTATAACGATTTAAGCGATTAAACCTCACACTATTAGATTCACGGGAGGAATTAGTAGCACGCAGACCAAGTTTCAGCTCACCCCACTTTCGATCCCGAGAGTTAAATTTAAGTTTAACTTTTATGACTTTTTTGAATCTGGCTCAGTGTAAATTTTGCATTCGGTTCAATATTATATTAATTTGGTTCTGTTCATTGCTACAGTTTCAAACTTAATAACCAAATCTATTTCTAAAACCCCTGTCTTTTTAGAAAATCTAATATAGTTAATAAACTCAATCATATTAACCATACCCTTCTCTAATACTAAAATCTCGTCACTGTATGTAAATAGTCGAGTAAGCACAATATAATTTTATCTCGACTTATGAATAAGTAAAAATACAAAATCACCCTTGAAACATTCCAATATCACTCGCAAATGAAATAGTAACAAATAACATCAAATTCTAACAATACATATTTTCTTGTAGCAAGAATATTGTACTCTAACTAAAATTAACTCGCGATTTTCGGCTCAGGACTTATGAACGAGTAAGAATACATTATTTAGTAATAAAATAATTAAATCAAAAAGAAATTATTAGTGAAACATTTCCATATCAGTAAACTATATTATACTCTGACCTTTTTACCCCTGTCGATCAGAAGCGGCCGGTGCCAGAGCCGCCGCATGAGCTGCCGGGCGTTGGAGATCCAAAGAAGATTGTGCGACGACGACTGCGCGATCACCGATTCGTAACCCTCCGGAAGAAACCCTTCCCAGAGTTTCTCCGATTGCGAAGCTGACCGTAGCGTTCTCGAGAGTACGGCCAGCTGGCTGGTCTGAAGAGGTCCGGCGAACGACATCACCTTCTCCACGCATTCCTCCGGCAGTTCATCCATTTTGAATTAGGGTTTTTTGTTCTTCAGGTTATTAGGGTTTTTATTGTACGGATGATTTGGATTTTTTTGAGAGAGTTTGGATTGATGTGGGAGATTAATTAATTATAAGAGTTACGTATGATTGCAAAATGGATGATAAATAATTGGATAAATACTATGGGACGATTTTTGAAGAAAAAAATGATAATGCAGCCGTGTCATTTTGTCAAATCACCACTTGCACGTCATAAGAAATAAAAATATATGTTATATTTTGATGATGTGGTAGAGGTGACGTGACAAAATGGTTGGAATATACTGTCGCCGGAGACTGCGGGACTGGATGGTAACACGATTCAAAGTTTCGAGACCAGTCTGTAAGATTTTGAAGTTTTAGGACCAGTTTGTAGCCCGACACAAAACTTCAGGATATAAATACTATAGTACGAATTATATATAAATAAAAATTGGATGATATGTATCAGTTATATTTTGTCACATCACCATTGACACAATATAAAAATAAAATACATGGGGCAGAGGTGATGTGGCAAAATGGTCGAAATATGCTATCGCTGGAGACTGCAGGGCTGAATCGTAACACGATTCAAAGTTTCGGGACTAGTTTGTAAGATTTTGAAGTTGTAGAACTACTTTGTAACCCGGCCCAAAATTTCAGAATGTATTTAGTATTTGACCTGTTTTCAAACTATGTATGAAAATACTCATTTTCGCCAAGATTTGGAGAGAGCCTGCCAAGTTCGGGGTCAGTATAATTACAATTCAATCACAATTTATAACAGTTTTGATTTGTCATGTCCACTTGGGCCGAAAACCACTGAGGCCCAGCTGCAAATAACCCCCACAATCTCATAAGTTGAGATTCTAAGATCTAATCTGCAACATTAACTACTAATTCATGCCCATCTGACATCAACCGAGATCCAATCGAGGTTATCCGACCTTACAGATTGTCAATTCGTACCCCTGGTTGAAGCCTACACAAATACTATTGTTCCCTCGACGAATAAGTCGGTACAATCAATGCTTGAATCACATACAGTCATGGACGGAGCCAGGGATTCCAGGTAGGGTACTCTAACTCGATCCAACTCAACCTCGATTGGCCCGATGAGATAGTTTAGGATAATAGGATAAGAAAACACAAACCAAATCACACACAACATTAATTCTAAAAAATGTCACATCTTATTGGGTTTTAAATTCGACATAAAAATTCAAGCAAATGTCTATCTGGAATCTGAATCATAAGGCATTAGTTAGAGGAACAATTTCGACACCATGAACCACTAGGCCACCCTTAGTCACACCTTTCTCAACTTCCACCACGAACATCTCGACTTCGTCGTCTTCTCCACCGTTCACGAACTCTCCAAGTTTCACCCTATACCACTTTTCTCCCGATCCCCCACATGGCCGCTCAGTAACAAGCCTTTGGACCGAGCCCTCCCACTTATGCACCCATTGTGCCCTAACCGCATGCTCAAATCCTCTTCTTCCACTCCTCAAAACTTCACTCGACGCGAGTGTCACTTCTTCTGCTTCACCACCACCGCCACCAACTGGCCCCACACCTATTTTCACTGGGTGTTGGTCGAAAAAGTAGAAGCCGTCCTCGAACTTGAACACCAGGTAGGCCACGTACGACGTGCCTGGTGACAACATTCTGGTCTTGATCCTGCCCCGAATCTCCAACCACCAGACGAAGTTGAGTACCGCAACTTCTTGCACTCTGAACTCGCAATTACGAAGCTTCCTCCACCGCCAGTAATCGGTATGGTCGCCCCAAGCAATGGCTAGGTCTCTAGCTCCCAACATCATGGTTACCTTCCCACCTTGTTTCTCCAACATCCAACTCTGCGTAACACACAAATAACGAAATAATTGTAACATACTATATGAGTCAAGCCTAGTCGAGTCAAGCTTACCCTAACTCATGTATTCGAAAAATAACTAGTATCTCACAAAGGATATGTTACTTGTAAATCACATACTAGATTGTAAAACTAATTTGTGTTTTAGATTGAATTTCTACTAATAATGAGCTTTTTTTTTTCGAGCTTATTGAAGCTAATTTGCAATTTAGACAAAATTTATACTAAAAGTCAATCCATTGAGTCTATCAACGAAGCGAGATAGTCAACATAGGACCTTGGTGGATGGAATTGGATATGAGAATTGAGTTCCAAGTAACTATTTGGGCCAATTCCTAGTGGGTCGAGATTCAATTCCATCAACCAAACGAGATAGTCAACTTATTGAGTCTATTAACAGAGCAAAATAGTCAACCTAGGTCATTTGGTTGTTGAAATTAGATCTGGGAATTGAGTTCCAAGTAATTATTTGAGCCAATTCCTAGCGGGTCGAGACTCAATTCCATCAACCAAACGAGATAGTCAACTTATTGAGTCTATTACCAGAGCATGATAGTCAACCTAGGTCATTTGGTTGATGAAATTAGATATGGGAATTAGGTTCCAATTCCCGCCCCACCAAGAATTTTAGGACAACTATTTGGATCAATTCCCAGTGGACCGAGACCCAATTCCATCAACCAAACACTCTCTAGTATTTCACTAGGGGCGCACTGTCATCCTACAACAATGAAATCCTATGTAAAATTCTCGATTCCGAAATCCCTATGTCCTAGTTCCGCTATTTTCAATCAATTATCCAATCCTCCAATTGAGTAAACTCACAAACCAGAAAAAAAAAAAAAAAAAAACTAAACATGCCCTGACTCAATCTCGACTCAGAACCGATCAAGTTTACATATTTGAATTAGGGGTTTTTGTATTCTCTGACCTTTTTGCCTTCGTCGATCAGAATCGGACGTTCACAAAGACGGCGGAAGATCTGTTTCTTGGGAAGAGTGTCGCCGCCGGTGAGAAGAGATTGATCGGACGATTGAGAAATGACTGATCGGTAATTGGCCGGAAGGAAGCTTTCCCATAGGACGTCCGATTCCGAAGCTGAGTAGAAGCTTCTGGAAACTGTCGCCGATCTGCAGGACCGCTTTGGCCCGATGTACGACAGAATCTTGACTAAGCATTCTTCTGGTAATTTGTTCATCTCTGAAATTTTTTAGGGGTTTTCTGATTTTTTTGGAGTAGAAAAAATGGCGATGTTTGTATATACAAGGAAGAGAGGGGTAATTGACTTAAAGAGTCCCGTAAGTTTCGGCATATAACGCGCCGGTCACTTATGTATAAAATTCTTCAAAACAGTCTCGGCCACTAATTCTGTCCATGACCGTCCAAATTTTCTGTTAATTTTTACCACATAGGATGCTTGTTTGGCCTGTCACGTCACAACTTTCTTAGTCACTACTGCCTGCTTTGGAACAGGTCCAAACCAGTTTAGAACCCAAAGATTATAACCAAACCGGGTAGAAACGGTTGAACCTATTACCCATCCCTTCGTCTCCCTCCTCTCTCAATCTCTTTCCGATCTGAATGCCGGAGTTCAGATCCGCCGATGAGTTTCACGTATGTACCTTCTTTAGGATGGTAGATGCTCTGCTGCTTCAGCATCTGGAACACCTCGACAGACCGCTGCCACTGCTTGTTCGCGATGGCATCGGAGAGGGATTCGGTGACGGTGTTCGCCCACGCTACTGCGTTCTCCTTCCGATCGAGCTTCTCCTTCACGTTCTTCAGCGGCGTGTTGCGGCGGTCGGAGTTGGGGATTTGTGTTGTTCCAGGGAATTTTTCCTTATCACGAAACCTAGCCACTTTGATTGGGACTGGAGATTAGTCGATTAAGGTGAGATAGTTCCGATCAATGAATTCACCGGAGGGAACTGTGATATGGAAGAAGGCGACCGTTAATGGTGGCCGGAGCTCGATTCGGATTCGCTGGATTTCTTTGGTTTCTCCCGCCGACGAGATTGCGGTGGTTTAAGGAAGATGAAAGTGTTCGTGGGTTATTTGCGCCACCGTTAATTTGAGAGACTTTGAAGGAGTAGGCTTGGGTTATTTGCTCTCGGTGGTTGTAGAAGTGGGCCTTATTCGCCTCACCATTTCTTGAAGAGATTGACTCGTCGGAGGGAGCAGAACTCATCGGCGGATCTGAACTCCGGCATTCGGGTCGGAAAGAGACTGAGAGAGGAGGGAGACGAGAGGATGGGTAATAGGTTCAATCGTTTTTACCCGGCTTGGTTCTACTCATTGGGTTCCCAACCGAGACGAATCGAACTGCGGGGACGGTGACTAGGATAGTAACTGACGTGGCAGTACAGCGAGGCAGCTTTGGTGGCAAAAATAGACGGAAAATTTGGACGGCCGTGGACGAAATCAGAGACCGGGATGTTTTGAAGAATTTTATACATAGGTGACTGGCGCGTTATGTGCCGAAACTAAGGAGACTCTTTAAGTCAATTACCCAAGAAGAGAGGGAAAAGGTAAAAAATATTGGTGGTCATCCAAGTTTGGGGTTTTAACATAATGGTCACTTAACTTCGTTTTGTAACAGAGCATTCATTTTTTTAATCTCCTTGATCAACTCGGTTGAACCGTCAAAATAAATTGAGCTAACTCAAAAACCAGAACCTACAATAATGGCTAACCAAACATGATAGACGATTGGGACAATTACTAATATGAGGACCACTAAGTGTCCTTATATAAGGATAAAAAAACGGACTGCGTTAGTAAAAACTAAAAACGGACTGTGTTAGTAAATATGGACTGGAAGGGCATAATTGTTTATTTATATGAAAATACGGAATGCGTAAAGTAAAACACGGACTGCAAAAACCCGCTTTATTTAATAGAGATCTAATGGTTAATATGAAGTGGGTATTAGGGTAAATTGCTTAATTGGTACTATTTTTTTAATTCCCATTTTGGTTCCACTTTTAATTAATTACCTCATTTCTCCCCTTTTGCCCATATATGGTTCCTCGCAATTAGACTAGGATCATCATCCAATGGTTGTAAAGAGTGTCCTCATATAAGGGCTTTTAATGGGGTCCTCACAATAATAGATCGCGACGAGTGTACTTTTACAAAAAGAAGTTAGGTGACCACGGTGTTACAAACCTAAACTTAGGTGACCGCAAATTTTATTGATACGTTCATTTTTGTTGTTTGTAACGTTTGCATTTAAAACCTTTTTTTTTTTTTGGTAATGTTTCCATTTAAATCTAGATTTGAAATCTTGAGTAATGATTTAGGTTCATCTAATCTACGGTCTCATCTCTCACCTATTCCTTCCTTCTCTAATTCGGATGAATGAAATCTTTTTTGGCTAATTATTATTTTCGATCACAAACTAAAATAACTTACAGTTATAAACAAAAAATTCATACCACATGAAACAACTAAGATTTAATGGGGTATATTGATTGTCGGCTAAAATATAACTCTAATATAATTACTATTAAATCACGATTTATAAGAGTTTTGATGGGTCTTGCCCACTTGGGCCTAAAACCACCATTAAGACACAGTTGTAAACAGCTCCAACTAGGGCTGTTGACGAACCAAACTGCTCGTGTTAGGCTCGGCGTTCGGTTCGGAAAAAGCTCGCCGTGACTCGGCTCGAAACGAACCGAGCTGGCTCGCGAGCCGGCTCGTTTATAAACGAGCCGAGCTCGAGCTCATGCCTGCTTGGCTCGGCTGGCTCGCGAGCCAGCTCGGTTCGTTGGCTCGAATAATGCAGCTCGCGAGCTGGCTCGTTAAAGCTCGTTGCACAGCTCGTTGATCAGCTCGAGAATGGCTCGTGAGCTGGCTCGATTAAGTAGCTCGTGAGATAGCTCGATTTTGGAGCTCGCGAGCTAGCTCGATTTCGGAGTTTGCGAACTGGCTCGATTGGCTCGTGAAATGACTCGATTTTGGCTCATGAAATGATTCGATTTTGGCTTGATTATTTTTAAAAATTCTAGATCTAGTAAACAATAATATTCATTTTGATTTTTGAGTATGCCTACAAATTAATGATAAGTAATAATTCAGAAAATTGAGTAAGTTCGAAACCTTGTAAATGAGCTCGATCCGAGCTCGAGCTCGAAAGCTTGCAAACGAGCTCAATTCGAGCTTAAGCTCGTTTAGGTTCGTTAACGAGCCAGTTTCGAGCCGAGCCGAGCTTGCAATCGAGCTCGAGCTCGTTTAGGCTTGTTAACGAGCCAGTTTCGAACCGAGCCGAGCCGAGCTCGAGCCAAAAAAAAATCATGCCGAGCCGAGCTCGAGCTCGATTGATCGAGCTTGATTCGAGCTCGAGCCGAGCTCGAGCCAGAGTTCAAACCAAACGAGCCGAGCTCGAGCTGGGCAAAACTCGGCTCGGCTCGGCTCGTCAACACCCCTAGCTCCAACAACTCATAAGTTGAGATTTTAAGATCTAATCTACACCATTAATCTCATCCAACGATGTAGATTAATCATGTCAAACTATAAAAGCTAAGGAGTTGGACAAGAATTACACAAAAATACTAGTAATTAAGAGCTCTGTAGCTCAAGCAGGGTCAAGCTTTCATGGCTTCCCCAACCACCATCAAGTCACCAGAGCTACATCACCATCCCTGGATCACCTCTCAGCGATCACCGTTGAGGTTAGTCGTCTTTGTTATCATCTTTTCCTTGATCTATCTATATCATTCAAGTATGAATACTAATATTCATACCCATCTGAGCGTCAATTGAGATTGCCTGGCCTCACAAGTTGTCAGTCCGTACCTCTTGTCGAAGCCTACATAAATACTATTGCATGTTCTCCCAGCGAATCAGTTAGAACAAGTTTGAACACTTGAATCACATACAGACAAGGGCCAAGTGGGGTCCTCGGACCCCATTTGACAATTGATTTTTTGAAAAAACGTATGTGTAATTGTAACACAAATGTTTACCTATAAACATTAATTGTACTCAACTTGGACTTTGTTGTAACCCCGACAACTCGATTACTTAGCTAAATTTTTATATTATAGAACCCACCAAGATAAATTTCTGACTATGCCAACAAATACAGTTACACTCACCAGTTTGATGACCCGATATGGTTCTGAAAACAATAAAAAAAAAAACTTTATGTGGAACAAGAAAACACAAACCAAATCACACAACATTAATTCTAAAAAATATCACATCTTATTAGGTTTTAAATTCAACGTAAAATCTAATCAACGTCTATAAAAAATCAAGATCATGCATTAGTTAGAGGTACAATCTCTACACCATGAACCACAAGGCCACTCTTAGTAAAACCTGTCTCAACTTCCATCACGAAAACCTCGACTTCGTCGTCTTCTCCATCGCTCTCGAACTCTCCAAGTCTCACCCTATACCACTTTTTTCTTCGTTCCCCACACCAAGGCTTAGTAGCATGCCTTTGGAACGAATCCTTCCACTCATGCACCCGTTGTGCCCTAACCGCGTGGTTAAATCCTCTTCTTCCGCTCCTCAAAACTTCACACGGCGCCAATTTCACTTCTTCTGCTTCACCACCACCGCCACCAACTGCCCCACACCAATTTTCACTGGGTGATGGTCGAAATAGTGGTAGTTCTCCTCGAACTTGAACACCAGGTAGGCCACGTACGTCGTGTCTGGTGACAACGTTCTGGTCTTGATCCTGCCCCGAATCTCCAACCACGAAATGTGGTTGAGTAGTACCGCGACTTCTCGTACTTCGAACTCGCAATTACAGAGCTTCCTCCACCCCCAATAACCAGTATGGTCGCCCCAAGCAATGAATAGGTCTCTAGCTCCCAACATCATGGTTACCTTCCCACCTTGTTTCTCCAACATCCAACTCTGCATAACACACGAATAACGAAATAATTGTAACATATACCACATGATTTAAGCCTAATCGAGTCAAGCTTACCCTAAATTCAATCTATTGAGTCTATAAACGAAGTGAGATAGTCCACCTAGGGTCGTTTGGTTAATGGATTTGGATTCCCCCGATCCACTGAGAATTTGGGTCAATTCCCAAACTGAAACCCAATTTCATCAACCAAACAGCCTCCCTAGTATTTCACTGGAGCACTGTCCAGGATTCTGTCGTCCTAAAACGATAAAATCCTACATAAAATTCACGATATTGAAATCCCTATATCCCTTGTTTAACCTATAGATTTGAAAATCCGTCCTAATTCCGCTATTTTCAATAAATTATCCAATCTTCTAATCGAGTAAACTCACAAGCCATCAAAACCAAACATACCCTGACTCAATCTCGACTCAAACCAATATCTCTTGATCAACAAAACCCTAGTTTTCAATTTCATATATATAAGAGATTGAACATTCGAATTAGGATTTTACCTTTTTGCCTTGGTCAATCAGAATCGGACGTTCACAGAGACGGCGGAAGATCTGTTTCTTGGGGAGGACGTCGCCGCCGCCGGTGAGAAGAGATTGATCGGACGACTGGGAGATGACTGATCGGTAATTGGCCGGAAGGAAGCTTTCCCATAGGACTTCCGATCGCGAAGCTGAGTAGAAGCTTCTGGAAACAGCCGCCAATCTGCAGGACCGCTTTGGCCCAAGGTAGGACAGAATCTTCACTATGCATTCTTCTGGTAATTCGTTCATTTCTGAAATTTTTTAGGGGTTTTTCTGATGTGTTCATGTGTGTATATACAAGGAGAGAGAAAGGTAAAAAAAATATTGGTGGTCACCTAAGTTTGGAGTTGTAACACCGTGATCACCTAACTTTGTTTTGTAACAGAGCACAACGCCGTGGTCACCTAACTTTGTTTTGTAACAGAGCACAATGCCGTGGTCACCTAACTTTGTTTTGTAATAGAGTACTCATCTATGTTTGAACAAGGTAACCGAGCAATTATTTCGGTCACTTTTGATGATAATTTCGGTCAAACTGACAACTAAGCATGTAACATTATCAAACATAATATTTTTTTTATCTCCCTAATCAACTCGGTTGAATAAATTGAGGTAACTCAAAAACCAAACCAATAACTACAAAAATGGCTGACCCAAACATGATAGACGAGTGTCTTATTACAAAACGAAGTTAGGTGACTAAAGTGTTACAATCTCAAACTTAGGTGACTACCAATGTATTACCCGTTCATTTTTGTTGTTTGTAACGTTTGCATTTAAAACCATTATTTTGTAACGTTTGCATTTAATGATTCAGGGTTGTAGATGCTGAATGATTGGAAAATCTCAACCGTTCATCTAATCTACGATCCTCATTTCTCACGGGTAATTTCTAGGATGACATAAGGTTTTCTTATATGTCCCCCTTAGACATAATCAATCACAAAGTTTCCATTTCATTTCATTTTTATTTATTTTTTATGGTAATTAATTTTATTAATTGTGCATTCTCAATCATTATCTACATATTATTTTTTTCCTTATTTTCTTATCCCAATTTATCTTATCATTAAATTAATATTATTTTAAAAACTATCTTATTTAAATTACCTAATAAACACCTATCAATTATCTTCTCATTTTTTTTTAATTGTCAAAGAACTTGAATTGTTTATCCCTCTTGTTCACGATGAACATTTGAGTAACGATTTGCAGGTATTGTAGGGAAGAACCACAACACAATTAAATTTAAAAGTAACCAGACATAACCTACAAACAAATATGCTCATAGTATTCATAATTAAACTAGTATTAACACGAATATTAGTATCACACATTATAACATCCCAACACCCCTATGAAAACTAAAATACTAGTACTGGCAACAAAGCCACGTTAAAAGCCCCTAACATGGTACCCATTCGATGCTCGAGAAAATAAGATAGCTCTGGTTCGTTCTCCATCTCATACTTCTTTTTTTTCTTTTGAATCTGTGCTTAACAGCCTTGGTGGCATGATTTCACATCCTCCCTTTCCGGCTATAGATAAGCGTCTTTTTGATGCCACCGACCCGGCTCTTCTTTGTTCGAACTTTACACATTCAAAGAGTGGCCAAGCTAAACAAAATGCTAGTATTGGAGTTATAAGCATGTTACAAGACAAGTTAGAACCAGGTTCGAAAGTCATTTGAATGTAGTAATTGAGATGCAAAGACCCAAATTAAATGCAACTTTGTAATTTCATTCCAAATGATTCATTGAGTTAGTTGCTTAATACCCTCAAAGTAATGGGTTTGGTTAAACCATTCGGTTTTGAGAACCAATTTTTTTTAAAAAAATACACACTGAATATTAGTATTTACTTATTTTCACAACTTCACAACCTCTGATCCTTGCAAACATATTGTATGAAGTTCAATGAGACAGAGTGGGTGAGTAGTGTTACCAAACTTAAAGTAGCTTCGTAAGTTTCATCCAAATTTGTCACGGGAATCGGACTCGAATGATGGGCACTTTCTCAAATATATAATTTTCAGAATAAATTTAATGGATCAATAATATTGATAGGCCCCGCCCAAGCAAGCATGGGCTTCGAAACGGCCCAAAAGATAAGACCTGCTGAGAAGAGGCTAACAGCCAAGACCGGGCCCACAAGCGGCGATCAGCAAAACCCAGCCCAAGGTGACAGGCGAGATCCAGTAGGTGGCCCATTACAACAGGCCCTAGGGTTCGGAAAGCGCACGAACACATGTCAGAATCCTAGGGTGAACTCCGCGGACGGCTGAGATCGTAGCGTGGTTACCAAGACAGAGGTACTATAAATACGACCTCCGACCCAACGGACAAAGGACAGACACTCTTTTACCCTGCGGACCAAACATCTGTGGTACGTTATTCCGTTCACTCTTTCTCTTACCTACCCTTATCGCCTACCATACCCTTGAACTGACTACTATTTTCCCTCTTACTCTCGAGGTACCCCCAACTATCCAAGGACCAAGCGATTGGGTCTTCTTCAACTATTAAGTCAGGCAACTAGTCTGAAACAAATATACGGAAGCGTTCACCTCAAAAATAAATATAATTATAATTACATAGTAAAAAAATTAACTATCCGCTCAAAAAATCGACCAAAATCTAACGGTCTAGATATTTTGTAAGCTTTCCCTAATTAACTTAGCCACAACTATAGCAGGTGCTAAATAGCGACAGTGGAAGATCTGTTTCTTAGTGAGAAGAGATTGATCGGACGATCGGGACATGACTGGTCGGTCACTCGCCGGAAAGAAGCTTTCCCATAGGACGTCCGATTGCGAAGCTGAGTAGAAGCTTCTGGAAACGGCCGCCAATCTGCAGGACTGAATAGGATCAAGGTAGGACAGAATCTTCACTATGCATTCTTCTGGTAATTCGTTCATTTCTGAAATTTTTTAGGGTTTCTGAATAGCGATGTTTGTATATATAGGGAGGAGAGAGAGCCCGCCAAGGAGCCCACAAGAAGGCGGTCAACGATCTGGCGATTCGTTGACCTAGCCCACACTAACAGGCGATTGGAGCAGCGGCCCAACAGAAAGGAATAAGGCCAACTCCTTGCTGCCCTAGCAACCCTAGGGTTTTGGAGAAACATGGTCATGTGTCATCATCTCAGAGACCACCACGGACGGCTGGGATGGATTTGGCGAACACGACAGGAGGTTAGACTATAAATACAGCTTTGACCCCTCTACAGAAAGGGACACTCTTTTACACAGTGGACAAACTACGCGGTACGTTATTCCCGTTCACCTACCTAAGTCCTTATAATCGCCTAGTTTACTCACTGAACTTACTGTCATTCCCCCTTTACATACGAGGTACCCCACATCACTTAAGACCAAGCAATTGGACTTCCAACATCTATTGGGCCAGACGACTTGTATGGAACAGAAGCTCATGTTGAGTTTGAGCCAACTCGAGGCTGGTTTATTTATTATACTTGCGAGCTGAGCTCGAACTTAATTATCTCATATATAGTTGCTTTTTAGGTGGATTCGAGTTAGAATATTGAAGCTCATGTTGAGACTCAGGGTTGTTAGCAACATAATCCAAATAGTAAAAAATGACGTCGTTTAGGGTTGCTGACGTTCTAATCGGCTGACGTGTAAACTCTAACAACCTACTGGTCAGTGACGTGTCAACTGTGTCAACAATTCAGTAACGCCGTTTGCCACATTTGAAATAGAAGAGCTTGTTTGTTATATGTTCTAAGTAGAGAGGCATGTTTAATGCAATTAATAATAGAAGGACCTGTTTGTTATCTTTCAATAGTACAGGAACCTCCAGCCTATTTTCCCAATATTATTCATAACAATAGGAAGACTAATTAACACTTCCAAGAACAAACACATGAAGATTCACCCTCTACTACAAAATCACTACACTTGCCTATGCCACGATATTTATGAAATATCTTTTGACACTTGTTTTGGCATTTTACAACATCACATTCTATTGGATACAATATTTTCGAGCAAACTTTTCCTTCGACTTCAATAACAAATACCATTCCTGCAAAAATATTTTAAAAATTTTATGTTGTTAATGAATAATATAAAACAAATATTGATTACTGAACTCTCGAGTGATTGATATGTAATGATCTCTCACAACTGATAACCTAAAACGAACCTGAGAAGACTAGTGCAAGAGTGAAAAGCTGGAGGAAAGAGAATTTCGCCATCTTTCTGGATTCTGCTTCTTTGATTCGATCTTTATGAGAAGAATAGAGTTTGGATTATCAACTCTGGTTTGTGTGATGATGTGTAATTTTGTGACGTCTATTTATAATGGTTGGAGTGTTGTTATAAGGATAAGAATTGAAATAATTATATTTAATTAAAATGGAACCTTTGGATACAATTTTAGACTTGGTATATCCTTTCCTTTTATAATTTGAAATGGTTAGTAAAATGCATTGGATGTTACTTATATGTGACATTCAGTGCATACTATTCACCTTCCTTTTCTTTTCGAGCATGATATGCCATTTAAGTTTGTATTTGAATATACTGGTTAATTTTTCGTCCATCTTAGTGATGAGAGTTAAATTTATAATTATTTTATGATTTAATTCTATGCTATGGCGTTACTACAAAAAAATTGATCTTTAGCGACGGAACACTACAAAATAGTTTTCCTTTAACTACTATAATTACAACAGCATGAAAATACAGTTCTGCAACGTCAATCACTATTTTCTATAGTGATTTGTTGTTGCGATGAAATTGACAACTTCATATTGGGAATTTTAGGGTTTGGTTGCGTGCGGTTCAACTGTATGGGTTATAACCCCTAAAACAAAAAAAAAACCATTGTAGCAGACTGCTACAACCAGTGGACGGAAATTTGTTGTTGATATTGTCCCGTTGTTCGGGTTCTATTGTAGCGGTTCATAATATGAACCGCTATAGACAACATAAAACTCGTGCCCAACCAACCAACTCATAATTTTCTAAAAAAAAAGGTTTTTCCAATTGCACAACCAACCTATAATGATATTTTTTTCATAAATGATTCCATAAGTAATTTCAATGAACCCAACATGAGTTTTTTTAATGAACTCAACATATTTACCCAATAGATTAGGTCAACCTATATGTGTTAATATTACTCAAATAATCCATAGTAGTTTTCATTTTTCAATACTAATTTCGAAAACTCTTGGGGCAGCAAAAATTCTTTACTGAAACGGACAAAACTAATAAGATCGTTATTGACTAAACTAACCAATAAGCTTCGATTTTAAGGGTTGATTCATTCTCTCTCTAGTGTATAGTCCATCAGTCTCCATAACTCAACAAAATAGACTAGAGACTGGATGTCTAGGAGAGAATCAACTCATAATAGGTCAAACCAAATCCTTCCCAGAGGCTATTATAAGATTTGATTTGATTTTTTTCATGTCTGATTCATATCAAACAAAATAATCATAACATTGATGGAATTATTCATGACGATAAGAAGACCGATTAACACCTCCAATGACATACACATGCAGATTCACCCTCTACTATGGTAAAATCACAGAAGCCTATGCCATGAGGATGTATATTTTGGCACTTTTTTTGGCATCTTGCATGGGCACATTTTGTTGGATACAGTAATTTCGAGCAAATCTCTCCTTCAACTTCCGTAACAAATACCATTCCTGCAAAATATCAACAAAATTATGATGTTGAAATGAGTGATATAAAACAATTATTGATTACTGAACCCTAGAATAATTGAGATGTAATGATCTTTGACAGCTGATATAACTAAAACGAACCTGAGAATGCTAGTGCAAGAGTGAAAAAGTGGAGGAAGGAGAATTTTGCCATCTTCTGGATTCTACTTCTTTGATTCGATCTTTATGAGAAGAAAGAGTTTAGATTATCAGTTCAGCTTTGAGTAATGATGTGAAATTTCGGGAAGCCTATATTTATAAAGGTTGGTGTGTGTTATAATGGGAAATTTTTGCTATGAGGGCACCTCTTAAAAACGTATAACTTGAAATTTGGATCATTAATTTCTTTTGACTTGGTAACTAATTAATGGCGAACTGTGTTGGGGTTACTTTCTCTCGTGTTTGTCCTTCTTCTAATTAATGATGTTTGACCTCTTTTTCTATATAAAAAAAAAAAGAAATCATGAAGCATATATGAAAATTAATTAATTATTCAAAAAAAGAAATCATCATGTTGTTTATTTAAGGTTCATGAAGCATCATGCTAAAAAGATACAAACATGTTTCAATTTTGAGAAATTGGTACAGGACTCAAGTATTATTACTTAGCAAAATGCAAATCGAGAAAGGATATACCCTATTTAGCCAAATAACAAGATTCAAATCCACAACCTCGTAATGAATCACATATCTAGATCCAAGTCTAGAACCGCGACAGAGGGTCAATGCGCAACGCGACCGGTTGGCAGGGGCATGTAGCGGGGGTTTGGCGAGGGCGCGCGACATGTAGTTGGTGAGGGGTGTGCGACGATTGTTTGGCGAGGGGCGCATGACAGCCAATTTATGGCGATGAGTTATTGGAATTAGGCGGTGGCGTGACTGACCAATTCGGTTTAACTGAATGCCCAAACCTGAATTTCCACACCCTAGGTGGGTACCGGCATGTCCAAACCAAAATTTCGTAAATATCGCTATCTACCAAGGATTGGGATTTGGAGAGGCTTTTAGCTTAATTTTCTACTCGTGAATATTCACTACTCGAGCAAATACTATCTATGAATATTCATAATATCTTTACTAATTTTTTTTTTGTGGAAAAGTGGTTGCCAGCGCCTTATTAATCAATCAAAATCAACCGGGAGGAGGAGGAGGGGTTGGAGATGGAGAGGAGGAGTGAGGAGAGAGAGGGGTTTAGGAACTAGGGTTATTTTTATTATTTTAAATTTTATTATTTTAAATTTATTTTTAATATTGAAATAATAAAAATATTATGTTATTAATATTTTAATTGACTGGGATGTGTGACTCAGCTGCCATGCCAACATTTAACGAAAAATTTGGATGGAATTGGATGGAAGTCCTGTTTCAATATTTTTTTAAATAATCATGACTGAAATACAAATTTTGAAACGATGTGTGCCAAAAATAAAAATTCACTCGAACGTTAAAGTACCGAAAAAGTTAACACCTCATCATAACATTGATGGAATTATTCGTGACAATAGTAAAACTGATTAACACTCCCAGTGACAAAAACATTCAGATTCACCCTCTACTATGGTCTCATCACACACACCAACACCATCTTGATGTATCTTTTGACACTCTGTTGTGCATTTTGCCACCTCACATTCTATTGGATACAATAATTTCGAGCAATCCTTTCCTTCAACTTCTGTAACAAATACCATTCCTGTAAAACATTCAAAAAATCAATGTTAATGAACAATAATAAATAAATATTGATTATTGTACACTCGAATAACTGAGATGTATTGATTTCTAACAACGGATAGCTAAAAAGAACCTGAGAAAACCAGTGCAATAGTGAAAAGACATAGGAATGAGATCTTTGCCATTTTCTGGATTCTACTTCTTTGATTCAGTCTTTATGAGAAGAAAGAGTTTAGATTATCAGCTATGTTTGTGTAATGATGTGTAATTTTGTGTAAAGTCTATTTATAATGGCCAAAGTGTTGGTATAAGGATGATAATTACATTTAATTAAAATGGAACCTTGGATACATTTTTAGATTTGGTTAGCATAAATGTCTCCACCTAGTCAATTTGGTTTATCCTTTCCATTCTTGTAATATGAAATGGTGAGTAAAATACATTGTATCGAATGTTACTTATGTTGTTACTGCATACCAACCACAAATATTTTTTTCGAGCATAAGATGCCATTTAAGTTTGTTTTTGGTTAGCACTGGTTAATTTTTTGTCCATTCTAGTGATAAGTGTTATTTTTTTAAATTTTTATTGTCATAATTGATTTTATACTTAGTAAGATGCTCACATGGCATATGATTGTATTTATAAAAAAGTGGGGCGTGATTTGGCACCTAAAGTATATCAGATTGGACAAATCTAGCCTCAAAATTTTTAAACGATAAATCTAACTCATTTTTCAAATGACTTAACAACAATATTAGTCCTTTTTTGGTTGAACATTTTATATGTTGTCCATTCTGCCTTCTCCCAGGACTTCAACGACGAATTAAGTGAAGGAGAGAAAAGATAAGACGATGTGAAACTCCTTGTCACAAATCGAGGAATCCCTCCATCATAACCCATACTAGCAGTGTACTCCTCCATACAATCAGATCTAGACGAATCAAAACCACTATGAGGAGTGTCGATGATAAGAGACCAGGTTGGAACTCGCAAGCATAAGGCAGTGGTGACACACATTGGAGGTGAAAAATATTGTGACGGTGCATATGAAAGCGAAATACTAGAAGAGAATCAGAAACCAACCCATAATATCTTTTTTTTTTTAAATGATTCGATTATTTTTCATATTTATTTCAGTTCGACCCAAAGACTTAAATCATAAGCATGGAACATAATAGACATATGATTAACATTTCCATGTACACCAACATTCAGCATCACCCTTTGGTCGAGTGTAACGGCATGCGAATTTGCTACCCTGGTGAAATTGAGTGCAATCTTTTCGACAGTTTTCGGGGACACATCCACTTGGATGTAATATCATAATGCAACCTTTTCCTTCAGCTTCTCTAACAAATACCAATCCTACAGCAATAGCGGAGCCAGAAATTGGGTCAAACGGCGTTCATATATAACAAATAAATATTAAAATAATAATAATTTTTATTATTATTTACTATTATTTTTATCTTGGAGCCACTAACTTTCGCCACTGTTTTCAGCTCGCGAAAGATGTTAGTAAAAAATATAAAATTCATTCGAAACCCAATTCCAACAACTCGAGTTATTGGGATGTAACAGTTCTTAACACGGTATCAGAGTATTTGACCAACAAAAGCTCAAGGTTTCGAATCCCGATAACCACCAATTTGTGTATAAAGGCTTATTGAAGCCTCTGTGGTCCCAGTCTGTTGCACAAATCTTATCGAAGTTGTGCAAGCCCTCGGCTCTTTTGACAGCTTTCGTTCGAGGGGGCGTATTAGTAAACAATATAAGATTTATTCAAAACTCTCTTCCAACAACTCGAGTTATTGGGATGTAACAATAAAAAAATCATAATATGAAAAGAAAATAATGGCTAATTAAAACTAACCCATGAAAATCAGTGCAAAAGTGAAGAGATGGAGGGAAGACAATTTTGCCATTATGTGTATTAGATTTCTTGAGAAGAAAGAGTTTTGACTATTATTGACTATTTTGTACAAATGGTGTGGAGTTTTGAAATCTATTTATAATGGTTGGAGTGGTATTAGAATTATGGAAATTGACATATTTTCATTGATTTTAATATGTAATCTTCTCTAAATAATAATAAAATTAACTAAAATATATTTCCATGTAGTAAAATGAAATCATCATTTTTGGGAGAAAAAAATCCTGAAAGATATAACCTTAGATATTGACATATTTTCATTGATTTTAATATGGAATGTTCTCTAAATAATAATAAAATTAACTAAAATATATTTCCATTTGAAATCATCATTTTTGGAAAAAAAAAAATCCTGAAAGATATAACCTTAGATATTGACATATTTTCATTGATTTTAATATGGAATATTCTCTAAATAATAATAAAATTGACTAAAATATATTTCCATGTAGTAAAATGAAATCATCATTTTTGGGAAAAAATTCTGAAAGATATAACCTTAGATATTGACATATTTTCATTGATTTTAATATGGAATATTCTCTAAATAATAATAAAATTAACTAAAATATATTTCCATGTAGTAAAATGAAATCATCATTTTTTGGAAGAAAAAAAATCCGGAAAGATATAACCTTAGATTTAGTTACCAAAAAGACTTCACATGTTCAAAATTCTGGAGCATTATGACATATTCTTAGATGTCTCATAAAATTTTTCTGTGAACCTTACTCCATGGGTTGATGATTCGGTTTTTCTATTTACTTAGCTCACAAAAAAGTATTGCACCGAGTTGTGGGAGCAATTATTCAGGAACGAATAGTGATGTGCTCCTTTAAAACTTTGAAATACATAACAACTAGTTTTTGACTTACCGCCCTATGGGTGGTGTATTATTTTGGTATCTTCATATATTATATGTAAGAATCACTACTTTAAAATTTTATAAGTTATAAACAAAATATTAATATCTAACTGTATATGTGACATATTGTCAACTCTATATTTTTTATTAATCGTACAGTCTTATAATTTCTTTAATGAATTATAAAATAAACTTGTATTTATTTTTTTAGTTAGTATTTTTTGGGGTAAAATACAATAGAGGTAACTTGAGTATAGATCTTATGTCATTGTAGTCACTTAAATCAAACTAGCTCAACTCGGTAATATAAGTGTGAAGATCGGGTCATCTCAATCACTTTAATAATTTTTTTCCTTAATGTCTATTAAAAATGACATTCCAAGGTGTTATATCATAAAAAAAAAATTATTTAGTATTATAATTTCAATAGAACCATTTAATCGAGTTCATATTAAAAATTAATTGGGCTAAGTTAACCCAAACTGAATCTACTTCTAACTCTTTTATCTTTCTTTTTTTTGTGTTTGTCCACCAACACTTCAACCTTGATTTGGTTGAAATTAGAATAAAAATAATATTTTATGATGGCATGACACCTTGACGTCTCATTTCAAACACAAACATAGTCCAGAAGTTGTGCCAAATCTAGCCCAAATAATTATCCATTTTATTTATTTTTTCCAATTTTCATAGATAACCATAACCGAAATTGCAAAAAATCAAAAAGTGTGGTAATTTGGCTTAAATGAATGGATTTTCCTGAAATTTTGAGGCCTAACATGACAGGGCATATATTACATACAGTTTCCTACCATCCTGGAATGAATTACCCATTTTCAAAATTTTCCAAATTTTCATAGGCTAACCATCACTGAAATCGCCAAAAACAAAAAAGTGTGGTCATTTGGCTTAAATTACTGGATTTTCATGAAATTCCGAGGCCTAACGTGGCACGCTTATATTAGAGACATTTTCTTACTATCCAGGAAAGAATTATCCATTTTCCATTTTTTCAATTTTTTATAGGCTAACCATCACCGAAATCACCAGAAACTGAAAAGTTTTTTCAAAATCTAGCTTAGAATTTGCGAAAAATCTAGTCCATAATTTGTGCTAATTCTAGACCAGAATTTGTGTCAAATCTAGCCTAAAATTTGTATCAAATCTATCCTAGAATTTATGACAAATCTAGTCCAAACTTTGTGATAAATCTATCTCAAACTTTGTGACAAATCTAGCCCTGAAGTTGTGACACATATATCCTATAATTTGTGACAAATCTAGCCCAGAAGTTGTGCCAAATCTTGGCTAGAATAATAATAAATATTGTACACTCAAATTATTGAGATGTAATGATCTCTAACAATTGATAGCTAAAAAGAACCTGAGAAGATTAGTGTAAGAGTGAAAAGGTGGAGGAAGGAGATCGTTGCCATTTTCTGGATTCTACTTCTTTGATTCAGTCGAAAGAGTTTAGATTATCAACTCTATTTTGTGTAATGATGTGTAATTTTATGTAAAGTCTATTATTAATGGCTAGAGGGTTGGTATAAGGATGGCAATTAACATAATTACATTTAATTAAAAAGGAACATTGGATACAATTTTAGATTTGGTTAGCATAAATGTCTCCACCTAGTCAATTTGGTTTACCCTTTCCATTCTTGTATCTGAAATGGTGAGTAAAATACATTTTTATTGTCATAATTGATTTTATACTTAGTAAGATGCTCACATGACATATGATTGTATTTATAAAAAAGTGGGGCGTGATTTGGCACCTAAAGTATATCAGATTGGACAAATCTAGCCTCAAAATTTTTAAACGATAAATCTAACTCATTTTTCAAATGACTTAACAACAATATTAGTCCTTTTTTGGTTGAACATTTTATATGTTGTCCATTCTGCCTTCTCCCAGACTTCAACGACGAATTAAGTGAAGGAGAGAAAAGATAAGACGATGTGAAACTCCTTGTCACAAATCGAGGAATCCCTCCATCATAACCCATACTAGCAGTGTACTCCTCCATACAATCAGATCTAGACGAATCAAAACCACTATGAGGAGTGTCGATGATAAGAGACCAGGTTGGAACTCGCAAGCATAAGGCAGTGGTGACACACATTGGAGGTGAAAAATATTGAGACGGTGCATATGAAGCGGAAATACTAGAAGAGAATCAGAAACCAACCCATAATATCTTTTTTTTTTTAAATGATTCAATTATTTTTCATATTTATTTCAGTTCGACCCAAAGACTTAAATCATAAGCATGGAACATAATAGACATATGATTAACAATTCCATGTACACCAACATTCAGCAGCACTATTTGGTTGAGTGTAACGGCATTCGAATTTGCTACCCTGGTGAAATTGAGTGCAGTCTTTTAGACAGCTTCCGGGGACACATCCATTTGGATGTAACATCCTACTGCAATCTTTTCCTTCAACTTCTCTAACAAATACCATTCCTGCAGCAGTAGGGGAGCCAGAAATTGGGTCAAGCAGCGTTCATATATAATAAATAAATATAAAAATAATAATAATAGTAATTGTTATTATTATTTACTATTATTTATATCTTGGAGCCACTAACTTTCATCACTGTTTGCAGCTCGCGAAAGATGTTAGTAAACAATATATAAGATTCATTTAAAACCCAATCCCAACAACTCGATTTATTGGGATGTAACGGTTCTTAACACGGTATCAGAGTATTTGACCAACAAGAGGTCAAGGTTTCGAATCCCGATAACCACCAATTCATGTATAAAGGCTTATTGGAGCCTCTGTGGTCCCCAATCTGTTGCACAAGGGGGCGTGTTAGTAAACAATATAAGATTCATTCAAAACTCTCTCCCAACAACTCGAGTTATTGGGATGTAATGGAACCATAAAATAAGTTTATGATGTGTAAAGAAGAAAAATAAAAAATCATAATATGAAAAGAAAATAATGGTTAATTAATTAAAACTAACCCATGAAAATCAGTGCAAAAGTGAAGAGATGGAGGAAAGACAATTTTGCCATTATGTGTATTAGATTTCTTGAGAAGAAAGAGTTTTGATTATTATTCACTATTTTGTACAAATGGTGTGGAGTTTTGAAATCTATTTATAATGGTTGGAGTGTTATTAGAATTATGGAAATTGACATATTTTCATTTATTTTAATATGGAACCTTCTCTAAATAATAATAATATTTCCTGAAATGAAATCATCATTTTTGGGAAAAAAATCCTGAAAGATATAACCTTAGATTTAGTTACCAAAAATGACTTCACAAGTTCAAAATTCTGGAGCATTATGACGGATTCTTAGATATCTCATGAAATTTTTCTGTGAACTTTACTCCATGGGTTGATGATTCGGTTTTTCTATTTACTTAGCTCACAAAAAAGTATTGCACCGAGTTACAGGAGCAATTATTCAGGAACGAAGAGTGATGTGCTCCTTTAAAACTTTGGAATACATAACAATTACCGCCCTATGGGTGGTGTGTTATTTTGGTATCTTCATATATTATATGTAAGAATCACTACTTTAATTTTTATAAGTTATAAACAAAAAATTAATATCTAACTGTATATGTGACATATTGTCAACTCTATATTTTTTATTAATCGTACAATCTTATAATTTCTTCAATGAATTATAAAATAAACTTGTATTTATTTTTTTAGTCAGTATTTATGGGGTAAAATACAATAGAGGTAACTTGAGTATGGACCTTGTGTCATTGTAGTCACTTAAATCAAACTAGCTCAACTCGGTAATATAAGTGTGAAGATCGGGTCATCTCAATCACTTTAATAATTGTTTCCCTTAATGTCTATTAAAAATGACATTCCAAGGTGCTATATTATAAAAATATTATTTTAGTATTATAATTTCAATAGTACCATTTAATCGAGTTCATATTAAAAATTAATTGGGCTAAGTTAACCCAAACTAAATCTACCTCTAACTCTTTTATCTTTTTTTTTTGTTTTTGTCCACCAACACTTCAACCTTGATTTGGTTGCAATTAGAATAAAAATAATATTTTATGATGGTATGACACCTTGACGTGTCATTTCAAACACAAACATAGCCCAGAAGTTGTGCCAAATATAGCCCAAAGAATTATCCATTTTATATATTTTTTCCCCAATTTTTCATAGCTAACCATCACCGAAATCACCAAAAATCAAAAAGTGTGATAATTTGGGTTAAATGACTGGATTTTCCTGAAATTTTGAGGCCTAAAATGACCGGGCATATTACATATAGGTTCCTACCATCTAAGAATGAATTACCCATTTTCAATTTTTTCCAATTTTTCATAGGGTAACCATCACTGAAATCGCCAAAAACAAAAAAGTGCGGTAATTTGGCTCTAATTACCGGATTTTCATGAAATTTTGAGGCCTAACATGGCAGGGCTTATATTAGAGACATTTTCTTACCATCCATAAAAGAATTATCCATTTTCCATTTTTTCAATTTTTCATAAGCTAACCATCACCGAAATCACCAAAAACTGAAAAGTTTTTTCCAAATCTAGCCCATAATTTGTGCTAATTATAGACCATAAGTTGTGTCAAATCTAGCCTAGAATTTGTTCCAAATCTATCCTAGAAGCTATGACAAATGTAGCCCAAAATTTGTGACAAATCTAGCCCTGAAGTTGTAACACATATAGCCCATAATTTGTGACAAATCTAGCCCAGAAGTTGTGTCAAATCTAGCCAAAATAATAATAAATATTGTACACTTGAATTATTGAGATGTAATGATCTTTAACAACTGATAGCTAAAAAGAACCCGAGAAGATTAGTGCAAGAGTGAAAAGGTGGAGGAATGAGATCTTTGTCATTTTCTGGATTCTGCTTCTTTGATTCAATCTTTATGAGAAGAAAGAGTTTAGATTATCAACTCTATTTTGTGTAATGATGTGTAATTTTGTGTAAAGTCTATTATTAAGTGTTGGTATAAAGATGGAAATTGACATAATTACATTTAATTAAAATGGAATTTTTTTTTTCGAAGAATTAAAATGGAATTTGGTTAGCATAAATGTCTCCACCTAGTCAATTTGGTTTATCCTTTCCATTCTTGTAATATGAAATGGTGAGTAAAATACATTGTATCGAATGTTACTTATGTTGTTACTGCATACCAACCACAAATATTTTTTTCGAGCATAAGATGCCATTTAAGTTTGTTTTTGGTTAGCACTTGTTAATTTTTGTCTATTTTAGTGATGAGTGTAACTTTTTTTAAATTTTTATTGTCATAATTGATTTTATGCTTAGTAGGATGCTCACATGGCATATGATTGTATTTATAAAAAAAAGAGGGTGCACTTTGGCACCAAGTCACATGCAATTTTGGTGAATTTAACAAATTTAACCTCAATTTTTTGAAAAAGATAAATCTAACTCATTTTTCAAATAACTTAACAACAATATTAGTCCTTTTTTTGTTAAACATTTTATATGTTGTTCAGTCTGCCTTCTCCCAAGGCTTCAACGACGAATCAAGTGAAGGAGAGGAAAGATAAGACGATGTGAAACTCCTTGTCATATCTGCCAAAACTCATACTAGTACCCATATCTGCCAAAACTGCCAATGGTAAGAGCTCGGGTTGGAACCCGCATGCATATATAAGGTCGTGGCGACACACATTGGAGGTGAAAAAAGTTGTGATGGTGCATATGAAAGCGAAATACTAGGAGAGAATCAGATTCCAATCAATAATATATTTTTTCGTAAATGATTGAATTATTTTGAATATTTATTTCAGTTCGATCCGGTGACTTGAATCATAAGCCATATAATGATTAACAATTCCAAGAACACCAACATTCATCAGATTCACCATATTTTTTATTGTCACGACATATGAATTGGCTACCAGGGTGAAATCGATTGCAGTCTTTTTGGCATTTTTGGGCGACACATCCCCCTGGATATAATATCGTCGTGCAACTTTGTCCTTCAACTTCTTTAACAAATACCATTCCTACAACAGTAGTGGAGCCAGTAACGGAGTCAAACAATGTTCATAATAAATAAATATTAACATTCAAATTATACATGTAATTTTACAAAAGCTAATATGTCAAACGGTGTCTAAGGACACCGCTTGGAGCCACTAACTATGTCAGTGTTTGCAACTCGCGATAGATGTTAGTAAACAATGTAAGATTCATTCAAAACCCTCTTCCAACAACTCGAGTTATTGGGATGTAACGGTTCTTAACATGGTATCAGACCCTTTGACCAACAAGAGGTCAAGGTTTTGAATCCCGATAACCACCAATTCGTGTGTAAAGGCTTACTGAAGCCTCCATGGTCCCCACTCTATTGCACAAATCTTATCGAAGCTGTACAAACCTCAGCTCTTCTAAGAGCTTCAGTTTGAGGAGTTGTTTGTAAACAATATAATATCCATTCAAAACTCTCTCCCAACAACTCGAGTTATTGGGATGTAACAGTTCTTGACAATAGAACCATACAATAAAAAAAATCATAACATGAAAAAGAAAATAATGGCTAATTAAAACTAACCCATGAAAATCAGTGCAAAAGTAAAGAGATGGAGGAAAGACAATTTTGCCATTATGTGTATTAGATTTCTTGAGAAGGAAGAGTTTTGATTATTATTCACTATTTTGTACAAATGGTGTGGAGTTTTGAAATCTATTTATAATGGTTGGAGTGGTATTAGAATTATGGAAATTGATATATTTTCATTTATTTTAATATGGAACCTTCTCTAAATAATAATAATATTTCTTGAAATGAAATCATCATTTTTGGGAAAAAATCCTGAAAGATATAACCTTAGATTTAGTTACAAAAAATGACATCACATGTCAAAATTCTAGAACATCATGACTAACTTTTAGATATCTCATGAAATTATTCTGGAAATCTAACTCCATGGGTTGATGATTCGGTTTTTTCCATTTACTTTGTAACTCACAAAAAAGTTTTGCACCGAGTTGCGGGAGCAATTATTCAGGAAATACGAAAAGTGATATGCTTCTTTAAAACTTTGGAATGCATAACAACTAATTTTTACCTACCGCCCTATGAGTGGTGTGTTATTTTGGTATCTTCATATATTATAGGCTAACCATCACTGAAATCGCCAAAAAATTGAAAAGTGCGGTAATTTGACTTAAATTATTGGATTTTCATGAAATTTTCAAGCCATATATTACACGACCATCCAGTAAAGAATTAGCCATATTTAATTTTGCCTCATTTTTCATTGGCTAACCATCACCGAAGTTGCAAAAAATCTAGCTCATAATTTGTGTCAAATCTAGCCCAGAAGTTATGACAAATCTAGCCCAGAATTTATGACAAATCTAGCCAGAAGTGCCAAATCTACCCGAATTTGTGCCAAACTTAGCCTAGAAGTTGTGTCAAATCTAGCCCAGAAGTTGTGCCAAATCTAGCCAAGAAGTTGTGTCAACTCTAGCCCAGAAGTTGTGTCAAATCTAGCCATAAACTGTGTCAAATCTAGCCCATAAACTGTGTCAAATCTAGCCCATAATTTGTGACAAATCTAGTCCAGAATTTTTGACAAATCTAGCCCAAAACTTGTGCAAAATCTATTCTCGAAGTTTCGACAAATCTAGCCCAAATTTTGTGCCAAATCTACCCCAGAATTTGTGACAAATCTAGCCCAGATATTGTGCCAAATCTAGCTTATAATTTGTGACAAATCTAGCCCATAATTTGTGACAAATCTATCCTAGAATTTGTGTCAAATCTAGCCCAAAAATCATGCCAAATATATCCCATAATTTGCTGCTAAATCAGTGACCTGATAAATAATTTGTGTCAAAAGTTGTACCTCTTCAAATCTTATTAATCTTACTCTTCTCAAATAATTAACAAACTTCAAAGTTGACATCTTTCAAAGATTAGTTACACTCTCCTTTCCCAACTCTTTCCCTCTCTAAACCTTCCTTTCTCTCATTTGATTTTTTTTTCTTACAGTTTGTAGAATGGTTCACGATCTATACTATAGTATACTCCCGTAAAGAACTTTCTACGAAAACATGTCTCCCAACAAATCTATCTATAAAAAAACCACTTATTTTTTTCATATTGAGAAGTAGATGGGTTCAATGTTCTAAGACTCTTTAGGTTATATGGAATAGCCAATTTACCAATATCAACATCAAATAGACAAAAGGGGTCCCCTCTCAAGTACTTTTCATTTTGGCCCATAATTTGTTTCCCACTTACATATTTCTCTATGTAACACATATGGCTTTCATTAGACCATAGGGTATGGACCAACCAATGTCACATGTAACATGTTTAGGCCTTTGTAATCGGGTTGGATCTAAGAGCTTTACGTGACACCGAATTGTTTTTATTAAGAGAATGTGACACTGAATTGTTAAAATACATCAAGATTGATAAAATCTTGTCAAATTTAACTAATTTAGTCAATTTTGAAAACTAATCCGAATTGACACGACTAGTATAGTATTGTCACATCTGCCATACAATTATTTTGACAAATCTAGTCCATTATTTTGACAAATCTAGTCCAAATTTTGACAAATCTAGTCTAGAATTTGACAAATCTAGTCCACAATTTTGACAATTCTAGTCCATAATTTTGACAAATCTAGTCCACAATTTTGAAAATTCTAGTCCATAATTTTGACAAATTTAGTCTAAATTTTGACAAATTCTAGTCCACAATTTTGACAATTCTAGTCCATAATTTTGACAAAAGTCTAGAATTTGACAAATCTAGTCCACAATATTGACAAATCTAGTCCATAATTTTGACAAATCTAGTCCATTATTTTGACAAATCTAGTCCATTATTTTGAGAAATCTAGTCCACAATTTTGACAATTCTAGTCCATAATTTTGACAAATCTAGTCCACAATTTTGACAATTCTAGTCCATAATTTTGACAATTCTAGTCCATAATTTTGAATCTGTCCTATTTTGACAAATCTAGTCTAGAATTTGATAAATCTAGTCCACAATTTTGACAATTCTAGTACACTAATTTTGAAAATCTAGTCCATAATTTTGACAATATCTAGTCCATATTTGATCAACATCTAGTCCAATACAAACTAATTTGACAAATCTAGTCCATTAATTTTGACAAATCTAATCTAGTAATTTTGACAAATCTAGTCCATAATTTTGACAATTCTAGTCCAAATTTGACAAATCTAGTCCAGAATTTTGACAAATCTAGTCCATAATTTTGACAAATCTAGTCCATAATTTTGACAAATTCTTAGTCATAATTTTGACAAATCTAGTCCACAATTTTGACAATTCTAGTCCATAATTTTGACAAATCTAGTCCAAATTTTGACAAATCTAGTCCAAATTTTGACAAATCTAGTCCATAATTTTGACAAATCTAGTCCAAATTTTGACAAATCTAGTCCAATTTTGAAAATCTAGTCCAAATTTTGACAATTCTAGTCCAAATTTTGACAAATCTAGTCCATAATTTTGACAAATCTAGTCCATTATTTTGACAATTTCTAGCTCATAATTTTGATAAATCTAGTCCAAATTTGACAAATCTAGTCCACAATTTTGACAATTCTAGTCCATAATTTTGACAAATCTAGTCCATAATTTTGACAAATCTAGTCCATAATTTGACAAATCTAGTCCATAATTTTGACAAATCTAGTCCATAATTTTGACAACTTCTAGTCTAGAATTTTGACAAATCTAGTCCATAATTTTGACAATATCTAGTCCAAAATTTTGACAAATCTAAGTCCAAATTTTGACAATTCTAGTCCATAATTTTGATAAATCTAGTCCAAATTTTGACAATCTAGTCATAATTTGATAAATCTAGTCCACAATTTTGACAATTCTAGTCCATAATTTTGACAAATCTAGTCCATAATTTTGACAAATCTAGTCCAGAATTTTGACAAATCTAGTCCAATTTTGACAAATCTAGTCTAAATTTTGACAAATCTAGTCCAAATTTGACAATTCTAGTCCATAATTTTGACAAATCTAGTCAGAATTTTGACAAATCTAGTCCAAATTTTGACAAATCTAGTCCAAATTTTGACAAATCTAGTCCATAATTTTGACAATTCTAGTCCATAATTTTGACAAATCTAGTCTAGTATTTGACAAATCTAGTCCATATTTTGACAAATCTAGTCCATAATTTTGAAACAACAAATCTAGTCCAGAATTTTGACAATCTAGTCCATAATTTTGACAAATCTAGTCCATTTTTTGACAAATCTAGTCTAGAATTTTGACAAATCTAGTCCATAATTTTGAAAATCTAGTCTAGAATTTTGACAAATCTAGTCAAGAATTTGACAAATCTAGCACATTTTGGGACATATCTAGCGATTTTGGACAAATCTAGCACATTTTTGGACAAATCTAGCGCATTTTTTGGACAAATCTAGCGACAATTATTTTGGGACAAATCTATGCATTTTTTTACTAATCTAGTGCATTTTGGATAAATCTATGGCATTTTGGGACAAATTTAACGCATTTTGGGACAAATCTAATGCATTTTTGGATAAATCTAATGCATTTTGGGACAAATCTAATGCATTTTGAGACAAATCTAGCGCTTTTTTTTACAAATTTAGGACATTTTGGAAAAAATCAAACACATTTTGGACAAATATGGCACATTTTGGACAAATATAGCTCATTTTTTGGACAAATCTAGCACATTTTTTAGACAAATTAGCACATTTTTGGCAAATCTAGCACATTTTTTGGACAAATCTAGCGCATTTTTTGACAAATTTAGCATATCTTTTTGAAAAATCTAGGTCATTTGGGGACAAATCTAGCGCATTTTGGGACAAATTTATCACATTTTGGGACAAATCTAGCGCATATTTTGGACAAATCTAGCGCATTTTTGGGACAAATCTAGTGCATTTCTTGGACAAATCTAATGTATTTTGAGACAAATTTAGCGCATTTTTGGGACAAATCTAGTGCATTTCTTGGACAAATCTAATGCATTTTGAGACAAATCTAGCGTATTTTTGGGACAAATATACGCATTTTGGGACAAATATACCGCATTTTGGGACAAATATAGCGCATTTTTTGACAAATTTAGGGCATTTTGGAAAAAATCTAGCACAGTTTGGGACAAATCTAGCACATTTTGGACAAATCTAACGCATTTTTTGGGACAAATTTACCAATATCAACATCAAATAGACAAAAGGGGTCCCCTCTCAAGTACTTTTCATTTTGGCCCATAATCTGTTTACCACTTACAAATTTCTCTATATAACACAACATGGCTTTCATTAGACCATAGGGTATGGACCAACTAATGTCACATGTCACATGTTTATGCCTTTGTAATCGAGTTGGATCTAAGAGTTATACGTGACACCGAACTGTTTTTATTAAAAGAACGTGACACTGAATTGTTAAACATCAAAATTGATAAACTTATAACTATTTTTACTACTCTGAACACTATTGGGAAGTGACACTGACTAAGTATAGTCGTTGTCACATCTGCCATACAAATTAGATGGAAATATGAAATATTTATCAGGTCACTAATGTTTTTGAATGACTGAGGAAGATTTATTATGTCTTTTGTAGTTTGGATTGTATGAATACGATGGTTATCGTAATTGATTTAGTTATTAGATCGTAATCATATCAAAATTGAAGACTAGACATTACTAGTTAAGTAATCTTATCAAGATTAGAGACTAGACATCACTAGTTAAGCAAGCAAATCGACTCAAAACCTTGCTTAACAAGCAATACAAAGTTGAATCATGTCAAATCGTATACACAGATGATCGAAAACGAGAATACCCTCTTACGGTTTAATTTTTCTGAACTGATTTTCGATACAAATTAAACCATCCATGTAAAATTACAAAAATAAACCTTTTTAATTCTTACATTTTATATATATGAACAATGGAATAACACATTTTTTTCATAGTTGTTCTCTAGTACTCCTCCTCTTTGTCAAAGTCCTCAAATTCCACCCCATGCTACTCCTCACCTTCACCCCTTCCACCTTGGATCCCACGTGGCAACCGCTCGCCTTGTTGGACCTCTTCCATCTGACTAGGTGGAACATGTGGCCAATCCTCTTCCGCCACCTCAGCGGTCCGCCACGTGGCTTCGCGTGCTCTACCATACTCAATTCACCTTCCTTCAAATGAATGCTCTTGGTGCCCTTAGCCTTTGATAAGCAAGAAGTGATGATGGTCTCCTTGCTTTTATTCTTACTATGACTCGACTTCTTCTCGTTCGTTTCGTTATTTTCTCGATTTTTATCATCAGAGATCAACCCTACGTCTTTCTCCCATGATGCCACCCCGTTGTTTTGGAACTGGATCGAGATGAACGAGTCTGCACAATGAGATTAGACAGATTTCACGTGATCAGATGTTTTGTTGAAGGAATATGTCAATTATAGCAACAAGACGAGCATAACGGGATAATCGAACTGATTAGTATGATCATACAAATGATTGCTACAATGTATTAGAAACCACCCAATTAGGGAAACATTGATTTGATTTGTTCCTAATATTGTAGTTTATATTTTGTGATCTTGTATGAATGGTCAAATGTTAAAGGGACCCTCCATACATACATTAATATAGAGATTTAGGCCTAGTCATTGGAATGACCTAATCAATAATTAGAAGGAAACACAGATTTTTAATTGGTTAGACCGTAAAAATTAAGAACCAGTCTGATAACTCGAGTTATAGAAAGAGTGTTCCAAAACGGTCTTTTACAACATTCTGTAATATACTCCTTCAAACGAAAGCTCGTGAAAGAAGGTTTGAAACCAAAATCAATGTTCGATACCAAAATCTCTCGATCAAAAATCAATAACCAATAAGTAACAAATTCAAAAGCCAAAAGATTCATGACTAATGATAACCAATAAGAAACAAAATCAACCACAAAACCCACAATCATGAACACTTACCTTCTACGCCAGTAGATGCATCATCATCATCATAATCAAAATCATCATAATCACCACCATCAAACCCAAATTCACAATCTGGGTTACAATCACGATCATCACACGCTCTCTGATGCCTGAACTCAAGCCGATTAATCAACAACGAACCCAGCGAAAACAGAATCGACGGCTTCTTCTTATGTCGCGGAAAAACAGAGGATCCAGGAACAGAGGATGAAGAAGAAGAGAGGTACTGGCGGCGTTTAGTGGTGGCGGCGAGAAGTACGATGAGGCGTTCATGGAGGCAGAGTGGGCAGACTCCGATTAAGTGTTCTTTTGGGTGGAAGTAGCAGTAGGAATCGTTGGATTGTTCCTTGTTTCCGCCATTGTTGTTCATTTTTTTGAAAACAGAGGATATGCAGAGTAATGAAATTTGATGGTTTGGAGTGAATGAGAGAGAGATGGAGAAGACTATCTCTTAAATTAAAATGTGTTTGTGGGACCCACCTTGGTATTTACTATTTTTTTTTTCATGTTAGTTGGGAAAGATTAGATGATTTGGTTATGGTTTAATGGGTACTCACTTGTCCGGATATCACGTATGTATTACTCACTTGTTTATTAAACGTGTATTACTCATAAATGAGTACAAAATCTAAACCATTTTCGTCGCCGAACGGGTTTATCTCAAATCTCTCTGCATCTGGATTGTAAAGAGATTTTCAAGACGTGGCTAAGATTTTCAAACATTAGGATTTCGAGAGGGAAGCGACATACTGCTCGATCGATGAGCTGTTGAAGAGAAGAATTGAATGACTGAATGAGAAATTGGGTCTTGTTCGTTAAACATAGATGATATTGTCGTGGAAAATACAACGCCGTTTCATGATGGGTACCCATCAAGTTGGGTATGAGGCGATACCTTCAAAATCGTTCCCACTTGTGACTTATTACCCACTGTAACTGGGTACCGAGTTTTCCCATACCTGTCAACTTCACTCGGTCAACGGGTAATCCCCACCTAAATCGATCGAATTTCAGGTAGGTACCCGATTTCCGGATAGCAATTGTCAAACCTAATGTACTGACACAAAATGAAGTTATTAGAGCCGAGGAAAACCATTCAACAGGTTCCAAATGTCTGACACCGAGGTTCCTCCATCACGACCAACAATCGGATGACAAGAGGGTAAGATGGATGAGGAGTGATGCTATCTCCTTGGGAGATATGTTAATTTAATATCACATGAACTAGAAATGTACACGTACAAACATGCTTTGTATAAACAAATGGTTTCTTCTTATTTTTTGGAATTTAGTATTTTATTATTTATTTTTATCTTTAGGGTAGATTTTGTAAAATAGTTAATTGAGGTGTCCAAGGTTGCCCTCTATCAATGGGGGGTGAAAAAAATGTAGAAAAAAAATTCTTCCCTTGTTCAAGAAGTTTGTTGGCTTTTGTGGGTCCTTGGGAGGTTTCTTTGGTGATGTTTTCAAGAAAAACTTTGATATACTTTGTTTAAATTGACTCTGGTGCTGACGGGTAAATTTGTTTGTCGCAACAGACAGATGTTATATTATTATTAGTGTGTTAGTTTGTAGCGTTAGTCTTTATTTATGTCTTACTTTGGTTCATAGATAACTCATGAATAACACAAGATTTTATTGTTAATGAATGCTAACCTCTCTCAACAACTCGAGTTATCTAGATATAACAGTTCATGACATGACATCAGAGCTTTCTCGTTGTCCAATTTGAATGTGAGGTCATGTGTTTGGATCTCGTTGGACCCCAATATAACAATTTCAATTGCACAAGACTGGGTGAACCTTTGCAAACTTCAATTCGCTTTCAAGGACTTTTGTTTGAGGGGTGTGTTAAGAAATACTATATAATCTAATATCAAACTTTTTCGTGAATCTGCTATTTCTATACTTTCTTAGCAATACTAGGTTGGATCTGTACTTTCCTCCTACACATTGTGTGTAAAAGTAGGATAAACAGCAGGGAGAGTTTCTCAACAACTTGAGTTACTAAGATGTAGTGATTCATAAATTATGACTAATACACAAATATTATGTATCACAACATAAAGATTTACCCGTCAACACCGAAGCGAGACCGAACTTTGTACCCTATTTAATTATTTGAACTTTTCTCCACGCGGCTCATAAATGAAGAATTGGACTTACAATCAATGAGCTTTGACGACTAGTTCTTCATTGAAGTGTACTAGTTCTTCATTGGAATGTAGAAGAACACAAGTACATGTGATGTCGGTATGAACTAACACACTTCACAAATTTTTAATTAAAAATGGTATAATTAATGGGTACTTAAGAACTAATTATATCATACTTAATTAGTTCACATGGTCAATGATAAGGAAAATCATACTTAATTTAATTAAGAACTAATTTTCAGTTTTATAGAATGTTTTCTTCGAATATTATGAAATTTCATTCTCTCTGTTGCTTTAAATACTGCGTAGAAGCTATCGTAATGTACTTATAATGTGACTGATGAGATTGTTATATCATAAATTCTAGGATGTCTTATCTAGCTTCATGTTTCATTATTTTATTCTTGTTTGAAAGTGCAACCACGCATCTGGTCACACTCCTCTCAAAATGTAATGTCTTATATATAACTCCTAAACGCTTTGTTCATCTTGTACTCTTTATGAAGTCATTAGGTATTCTTCCGTATGATATTATACATTTTCTGCATGTACCCTTTAAAAGTTGTTTCCCGAGGGGGCAACATATGGTCTTAAAACATCAGTTTTTTCGCCTATGAAGACGCATGATCCAAAATACAAACACAATTGTCCATCTGTTTTCAATCCGCTCGACTTAGTGTGAAAATGAAACAAGAAGAATTCTCTCATGCATACACAAACAACTATATACAAACAACCATATGTGTGTTCCCTTAGTATCAACTCAAACAACCTTCACATGTTTTGGATAGATTGGTTGCATCTAGACCTCCTCTATCTTCTATTACATTACCTCTTGAAAAGAAACCATTGAAAGGAACAATGAGTTAGTCAAATTGCTACTTCAAGAAACTATTGATGAAATTTGAGACTAATGTAAAGTAAAACCCATGTGGCCAAGACCCATAAAAGAGCTATAGAAAGCTTTGTCTTTGCATTATTTCAATCCTAAGATATAAAAGATAGACTAGGAAAGCTTCAATTTCATTAACCACTTATGGCCTTCTTAGGCCTACCAATGTGTCCCCTTAAGAGAAAAAAGGTCTTTGCTTTGGAAGAAGTCAAAGTTTGCAACTTCCACTTGAATTGGGACCTCTAGCTATAAGGTTGAGAAAAAGGAGGGGAGCTTTCATTTTTATGGGGGTATACTTTGTTACTCCTAATTTATCAACAATTTTGTGGGGTGAAATGCATTGGTGGTAACTCAGGTTTGAGAGTTGTAATAGATAGATTACTCGACTTTTAAATTTAGCAGTGTAGTCATTGTAGTTTGCACCTTGAAAGGTAGGAGTAGTTGTTGCTATTTCCATCCAGTTTTCCGTTAAAAATGTCACTTCACGTTGTAATTTCACTGAAAAGTGTTATTTATGTCGATGGAGATTTGTTATGTCAGCTGTCATCTAAGAAATGAATAGAAAAACTCAACGAGAATATGTTTAGGTAACCAGTTTGGGTAAGCTTAATGGTTGAAAAGATTCGACAGCATTGGACGGAATGAAGGTATAGGTAGTAGTTTGGGTTGGTAGTTTAATGGTTTGTGTTAATGAAAATGCATATAGTATGTATGATACTTTGTAGTAATATAACAGTGTGACATGTCATTGTTAAAGAAAAATCGGATGAAAATACTGCTATATTGTAAGGTACAAACTTAGATGATCACATTGTTAACTTTTCAAGCTAAGTGATCACGTTGTTACAACTCTCGACCCATTTAGCCAACCTTTTAGCCTGGATTTTTACATTATTTTTTAATGGGGTTTTTGCTTTTTGAGCAAAGGGTCCATTTGGATTGGACACATGAAGGGGTGTAACACAAGGCATGTGGGAGTGTGTGGGAAAAAGGGTTGGGGATTGTGAAGATGAAGCTTTGCTTTTTGAACAATTTGGACTTAGATTTGGATGTGGAAATTAGATTGTCAAGCACAAGGTTCATGATTACTTTAAAAAGGTCTCTGAATTTGCTAGATCTTGTTCTATGCCATTGGTGTGCCATCTTTTCATGTCCCTAGTGTGTATTGAAAATTACATTACTCGTTATGGATCGTGTTTTCTCTCGTGAGTTTTCAGGGTTGAATGTTTAAGTTTGTATGAGTTACTTGTTGTGCATGAGATGGTGCATTCTTAGGTTGATGATAACTATCCGAGTGATGATACATCGATGAACCAACTCGCAAATCAGGAGTGAGATAAAAGTCAGAAAGTACTGAAGGTAGACTCCTTGAGGAGGCGATAATGTGTTTGGGAATCTGATGAGTAATGTTCGTTGATTCTTCGCTAGAGGACAAAGATAATACATATTATTCCAGGACCCTGCTTATAGTAACTATTTCAGGACGTGTGTCGACTTGCCACTGAACGAGTTTGAGACCCAAATTTTAGCCGTTCTCTTATAGCAGCAGTTCGTGCAGATGTTAATGAATAATATAAAACAAGTATTCCTCTCCCAACAACTCGACTTATTGGGATGCAAATGGTTCACATGACCGAGAGGTCTTGGTTTCAGATCCCGATAGAAACCCTAATCTGTTGCACAAGACTTGTAAAAATTGTACAAACTTCAAACTCTATTAAGATCTTTCGACAATTCGAACAATTGAAATGCAACCGTTCACTATTTCGTAATTAGTTCATATATTTCCTCCCAAAATAGATTATTTCAACAGTCTTAAGTACAACACTCGCTTTCTCTCATTAGTCATTGCTAAGACAGTTACACGTGGCTATCGTATTACGACCAAATTTAAAACAGAATTCAAAGTTAGACGTAATTAAAGAAAAGAAAACAAGACAATTATTCCCAAATTTGTAGTCTTTGCTAATTAATATAAATATATAATATAATTAAAAATTATGTTTTTTTTATGAATAATTAAAAATTATGTTATTATTGGCGATAATGATCAAATAATTAGATTGTGTACAGACCCTTGACGTGTCTTGTAGGTAGAAATTCATGTCTTATCGATGTTGGGGTCACTTCGTCATTTTGTATTATTTTTGGACCTATGCCAAATCGCCAAGTGTAATTGGTAGTCTATCCGTGGATCAGCCCTGGTCGTTTAGTGACGATGAGCTCAAATTACCTTGAATCCACACGGGCCTCATGGGCAACCACCGATATGTAGACTCACTTGTGGTATGAGCCTCATGGGCTCGACGGACTATAACTAAATAGATTATTGAATCGTTCGTTCTTGGACAATGACTCATCAATTACAAAATAAATAATTACCATAAAATATGAGAAAATTGAAAAATTCATTGGACAATGGATAATATTGGAATATTGCATTTGTCAGAAAAGAAGACATTGAAGTATGGATGCAATAAAGCGATTAAAAACATGTTTCATAATTTCTTTAATTAATTAATTCTAATATATATAATTAATATTATGTCGACAAATTTTTTGTATAGTTTTTATCAAACCCATCACTTCATTATACTCTTTTTTTTTATAAAGCCACTTTATAATAATTATTTATAATTTTTATATCGGGTATTAATAGATTTTCCGTCGTGTAAATTCAATAATACATATTTTCTCTAACACCCATGTAACAATAATACATAAACTCTTAATGAAAAAAAAAATAAGTTTTTGAACGACTTTTTCATCAACAAACTGAGACACCGATCTTAACCCTTTTTTACATACATTGTAGGTAGGAATTTCAAAATCTCGTTCGTAATATTCATCAACTCATTATGTTCCATCAAACGAGATTGATATAGACAACAATCCGATACAGCAACCAACTAAACATTCATCACTTGAACGATTTAGATCCGGTATAGAAACCTAACTATAATGTGAGTATCCTCAGCATCTTATTACACATTCGTTACGAATTTTTCGTGTTCTTTTTAGTGATTTTTTATCCTCATTTTAGGGTAGGATAAGATGATCACATGGGTAGGAATGAGGGATGTTTCCCAAAGAAAGAGTGTAGTTCCCATCATCCACACCCAAAGCCTTCTTTTAGAAGTGGGTCATTCTCTATTGGTACCCTATAACTTTAAAAAGAAAATTGTGACACAAACCAAAAATTGGAAAAAGTTATTTCTCTTTATAAGGAAAGTATTGATAAAATTAATATATATTTTTATTAAAAATTATGGCTTTGGAGACCGGTCTTGCTTCGGTGTTGATGGGCACTTTTGTCTGTCACAGTGGATAGATTATTCGTGAATTATTTGTCTGTTATTGGTATATAAGTTGGTATTATGTTGATGTGTTATCTAATAATATGTTACATTGTCAACAAATAACACATGAAATGAAAAAAAATACAACAAATGAAAAAAATAACACACGAGTATCACCCGTTCACCGCGAAGGATGAAAAGCACCAAAGCCAACAAATAATTTTTTTTTTGTTAAAAATAATGTATTTTAATATAGTTTAGTTTGTTTAGTGTGTTGATGAAACTAAATTTGTGTGTTTTAGGAATCTGAAGTTTTTAATTATCTCCAGAATGCGTAATCTTCTCAGAAATAAAAGTCTCTCCATTGTCTTTTTTTTTTTTGCCAAATACACATAGCAACATGATAATCTAACATCCTCCAATTTTCAACAATTACTTTTTGCACTCTTCATCGATCCTTATTCCATCCGCAATAAACACATATTTTATCACATTTCAGTCACGAAAAATCAATAAAATTATGAAAAATGAAAACCTTGTGACTACCAACCTACTAAGAGAGACTAGAGTTCTTTTTCACTTCAAGTGGCTGAAAAATAAACACTATGCTATCACATGGGAAAAATAGGTATGATCTTGATTTTTTTGATTTGAAATGTCATGAATTTGTTCTATAAGGATGAACAAGATTTTCACCTTAAGTGGAGTGGTTGAGAGTGAAATAGTTAAAGAAAACAATCAATTATGTTTGATGGACCAAACATTAATTGAATCAACAAACAACCTAACTCACACCAAACCCTAATTTTAATGTCCTAAAAGTCATTCACCAAATCACAACATCCCATCAATTCACTCTCAATTGAAATTCAGTACTCAGCGGCGAATTCAGAATGATTTAATGTACTAGTCGGATTGTTTAGGATTTGAAATACAGTGGGTTACATGTAAAATATACATTAATCGGCTTCTAAATATTGAGAAAATATATTATAATGACTTTTAGGCTTGGAGATGGGTTGGATCGTGGAATGAGGGAGGCACCATGGTGTATATGTCACTGATTTTAGTATTCTGTGTTGCGTTTGAGGCTTATCTGCTGATAGTGGGGTTAAAACTCTGGTATAATACTGCTAAATATAAAGAAAATTACGTACTATTTGACTTTTAGACTTGGGGATGTGTTGGATCGTGGTCCAGGGGAGGCTCCACTATACTTGTCATTGAATTAGAACTCTATGTCGCATTTCAAGCTTTTCTGCTAGTAGTGGGGTTAAACTCTAATCCAGTTTTAGGACAGATGGGGCTCGCAATATATGCTTATTTATGTCTTAACATGATATATTACCAAGACGTTTCTAAGTCGACTCAATCTAAAAACATATAAATTAAATGTGACTTCTTGTATCAACCAATTGAGTATAAGATAGTATTCAAACTCAAAATCTCTCGTAAACACGACCTCAACTGATCAACAACTTTACTGAGCAACTAGAACATATTGAGTGAACTTTATTGCTAGTTCACAATGATTTTTTTCTTGTAAATTGAAAATGACTAAACATGTGAATTAATGCCACCAAATTAAGGGTCCTATGACTTCATGGCAAATAGTAACCATTGATGAGTGATTTTAGATGGTTGAATCTCGACCGTCGAAAGAATCCAATACGGATAAATAAAATTTATATCTCATTTGGATTAGAGAATTGATTACTAAAAGTTGGAGTGAGGATGAGAATCGAGCTCCAATTTATCAAGTTCAATTCTCATCTCTAATTTCCTGATCCATACCAAAAGGGTAAAAATTTGAGTGATAATATCGTACTAATCAGTCGTAAAAACATATTATAACAGACTTAAAAAATTATCAAAATTGAGTGGAAAAAAACCGTTCGAAACATAGAACCAAAAAATTCACGTTGAATCTTCCAAGATTCAGTGGAATCTTTCAAGATTCGTACATCTTAGACAGCTCTTCAGAGAAGGCTTTCCTAATGGCCTCCCTCTTGATCTTCAGAGCTGCAGTAACCAAGCCAGACTCAGGTGTCCACGGTTCGAAAGCAGCTTGATCTTTGCCGGGATCTCGAGCTTCTCCAATCGTGCCTTCTTCGCTTCCTATCGAACACCACAAAAGGCACGATCTTTACACAATTTCGACTACGAAAAATTTCGAATTAGAAATGATGGAATTATGTGTGTTACTATACCTTTAAAAGAGCAGCTTGGACTTCCTTGACAGTTTCATTCTTGTTACAGAGATCAGAGAAATCTGTGTAGCTGATTCCTTGCTTTGATGCCCATTCTTCCAGGGCGGGCTGCGATGGCACGACTACGGCCACGCAGTAGCTGTGGAATGGATCGGCGTGCAGCATCATGTTGTCCACGTACGAGCTTGCGTTAAGCACAGACTCGACCTGTCGAAGACGAGAGATGATTTTGCGGGTTAAGGAACGTTACCTCTCCCAACGATTCGAGTTATTGGGGATGTAACAGTTCTTTAATGGCTGGTGCATTTCGAGATTAAGATGCATACCTTCCCCAAGGAGACATACTCTCCATGCTGAAGCTTGACTATGTCCTTCTTGCGGTCGATTATCTCCAGGCATCCATCGGCGTGAAACCGGCCAACATCACCAGTGTAGAACCACCTCATTCCCTTCTCGTCGACCTTCTCAGAACCGAGAAAGAATCGACACGGTTAATATGCTTAAATACGAATTTGTTGGAACCTAAGAAGATTGTTAGAAAGGTTGATTCAGAACAATCACCTTGTAGACTTCTCTTGATTTCTCTTCATTTTTGAAGTATCCAAGAGTGACGTTGGGGCCACCGATGACGATTTCTCCACGAGGCATAGGCGAATCGGTGATCAAATACCCGCCTTCTGGCCAATCTACTAACTGCAGACGAGAATGACAACAAATGAATCGACATGGTTAATACTCGTGTCCAAGGTTCAATGCAGATTGGATTAAGGAACTAGTGATGACAGTAAGAAAGAATTACATGAGGGTAGTGAATTCGATCGTGACTAACCTTAATGTACGAGCAAGGGACCGGATTTCCAACTCGACCAACTGATGTATCGTCAAACTCGGAGAACGAACCACCAGCACAAGTCTCAGTAAGACCATATCCTTGGCCAATTGGAGCTCTGTGCATACCATAGCTCATCAGATATAAGAACAGAAACAGAAAGCAACAGTGACAAATAAGCTAAGAACTATGATCATGGCGGTTAATCATACTAACCCAAGGCAAATGTTGATGAATCTTTGAGTATCACCAGAAAGAGGAGCACCCCCAGAAAGCAAAAATCGAACTCTACCTCCTAACACTGCTCGGACCTTCTTGAAGACGAGTACGTTCCACAGAAGCAGTTCGAGTCCCCAAGCTCCAAACCAACTCCCATTCACAGCTGTCAAACGACGATCGTAAGCCAAGTCAAACAGACGCTTGGCCAATCCGCCTTTTGCATCTACCTGAAGAGATTAGCTCATTTACACCATAAGATTGTAAGATCAAAACCGAAATTTTGACTACATTGCATATACGAGACAAGGAATTTGCAGAGCTGCTATACCTTCTTACGCACTCCATCTCGAACACGGTCAAGAATTGCTGGAACTGCTGCCATAATGGTTGGCTTCAACTCAGAAGCATCACCCTTGGTTCCTTTCTTGATCTTGTTCGAAGTGTCGGTAAGTGTCAGAGGTGTACCGTATCCTATAGCACTTCCAACACCAGCAATTATGTTCTGTAGTTCACATAGCCACACAAAAACAAATCAGACCCTATCTAATTATCATTAAGGTTGACAGTTTCGATGAGATTATTACGTACTTCGCCTGCTATCTCGAGAATGTGAGCTAACGGAAGGTACGCGAGATAAACATCATTGCTTTCAAGGTGAGGAACAATGGTCCTAACTGCAGACACCACAGCTAGAACATTAGCATGTGTCATCATCACTCCCTGCAATCAAATTGGTTCACAAAGAAGTCAATAACTGCTGCTAATTTCGAGCTTATACGTTACGATAGAAACCGGTAGGGAAATGAACGAAACCTTTGGCAATCCAGTACTCCCACTGGTGTACATTACTACAGCAACATCATTTGGCAGAGGCAAGTCAGAACCAGTTGGATTCTCTTGGCCGAGTTTCTCCACACTGGAGAGCGACTTGATCGTCCACTCGGTCGGAGAGGACACAGATGGGAAATCATCATCCATACATATTAATCTCTTCACAGTCTTGAGTTGCTCACTTATGTCAACAAGTTTCTTCAGTTCCTTGCTCCCGCAAATCACTGTTGTTACTTCGGTCTGATGATAAAAATCACAGTAGTTACTTCAGCACCTCATAAGAATCATCACATAGAACACAGTACAGGGCTAACTGATATGGCTAATAACAGTGAAGTAACTGCGTTGACTGTCTAGCTAATCAATTATGAACCTCTTACGATAGCTTGAGTGATTGAGATGCACCATACTCGAGTTATTGGGATGCAATGGTTCTTGATAGGTATCACGGTCTTACACCAAGAGGGCTATCGAATTCTATTAGCGGGTTTTCGGTTGTCGGAATGTGAGGTATGTAATATAAATCAGTTACGAATCTCTACCGACAACTCGAGCTATTCATGCAACAATTTCTTGACAGTTGTACAGTGATCCAAACACTATTCTCATAGAGACTTTCAGAAGCAAACCTCATTCAATGAGTGACACAGAGCTTCCTCTCCCAATGAAGCATAGATAGTAACCACAGTCACATTACGCCTAAAGCAACCCTACAAAATCAAACAAACAGTCACCCAAATCCTGCATCAAAACAATCCAAAGAACCCATCACACAGAATCTCCCAAATTGATCAATCAAAAAACCTGCAAAGCAATGAACCATTCAGCTCTAGTATCAGCAAAGATCGCCACACGCTCATCCCTCTGATGCCCAAGCTTCGCCAAACCAGACCCGAAATTCAAAACCTTCTGAAACACCGCGGCGTAACTCAACCACTGATACTCCCCCAAATGAAGCTTCTCGAACGACCTCCCGCCATCTGCGCTCACTTCAACCTCTCTGGAGATCAGCTTCCTCGTCCCGAGAAGATTCTTGTTCCCGTGCCTCTTGCTCGCGTACTCGAACAGCTCGGCTAGAGTCGACACGCCTTCCCACGCCGACTCGAGCGGGGTTGGGAATCGGGCGTTCCGAATTGCGTAGCCCGATTGGCCTCCGACGGCGATCGGGAAGCCACGCTTCTTTGTGCTCCCCCGACGGAGGAGAAGGAGGAGGAGGAGGAGCGTCGCCGGGACTAGAGCTCCGATTAGGTACAGGTTCATGGCGGAATTCTGGAAATTTCTGATCGGGAGAAAGGTGAAAAAGGGAAATTCAAATTGTCCCCGGAGAGATCAATGGCAGGGAAGAAGGAAGCTGATTAGCTGAAGAGTGTGTAGTTTTGCAGAGATTTCGTCATGGATTATGATTGGCTCTGAAGAAATCAGAAATTTCCAAATTGGTAAAGTTTGGTTCTTTCTCCTTCGTTCGTTCGTTTCAGTTTCTGTCGTTTTCTGTTTCCTATTTTATGTGCCTGTCCGATTTTCCTATTTTCTTTTTGGGGGAAATAGCAATTTGCCCCCTCTATTTTTCCAACTTAACAGATAGCCCTTATACTATAAATGGCTCTTTTTACCCCCTCCTATTTCGATCACTTTCCCGTTTGGGTCATTCTGTTACAATTTTCATCTTCGTAACGTTAATTAATACGCATTCGGTACACCATATTAGCTTCAATAGTAATGTATTAGTTTGTTAAGCGTTTTCTAGTTGGGAATATAAATATATATAATTTAATAGGATAAAATCGACGGACAACATGTTTGTAATTTTAAACCTTTCGTATTTCAGCATACTCGTAATGATACCTCCCCAATTTAGCTCCATGACCAACTCTTCGTCTTCTACCTCGGATATCTATCTCCGTCGAGTGCGAATGTATCCAGATTTAATGTTATGAAGATAAAAGTTGGCACGAAAGGACCCAAACGGTAAAGTAGTCAAAATAGGAAGAGGTAAATAGAGCGGTTTATAGTATAAGGGCTATTTGTTAAGTTAACAAAGTAGAGGGGTCAAAATGCTATTAGTGTTAAGTTAACAAAGTAGAGGGGTCAAAATGCTATTAGTAGTGATTTACAATTACTATACTATACATGCTGATTTATTTCATTTTTAATTAAGAATTGGATTAAGAGGTCACTAAACTATAGGGTAGGTACAAACTCGTCTCAAATTTTTAATTCATTACAAAATGATTAAAACGGATTACATAGTAGTTCTAGTAACGTCATACATTGGGTTTGATTGTTCATTTAATTAGATTATCAAGACAAGACTAGATAGATTAACAAGTGTTCTCAAATCGTACCGATACAAACGATCTCATTGGTTGAACCTTGAACCACTCAATAAATGTACAATAAAACTCCAGTATAATTACGGTTTAACTTCAGATCAATCATAATTTATAGTCGTTTAAGCGGTTAACGCACATACCATTAGACTCACTAACTCGACCATCCAGTACGGTTATGAAAACAATGAGATTATCAGGCCTCTAAATCTAGTGAAACTCGAGGTTACGAACTAAAACGATACAACAAAACTACGCCGTTTCGACCAAACTAGAACAGATAAAAGCAAAAATAAAACAAGTTTTCTACTCTATAGAGCTGGTGATCTACCATTAGACGGTTGTTCACCATTATTCCACCGCCGGTGGTGGCAGGCGGAGGTGTAGCTCCGGTGAACATTCCCATCACCGATCCGAGAACTCCTCGCAGTTCGTCGGGCATCATTTCTTCTACGTTCACGTTGATGTTCGCACCGCCTACACCTGGCTGCTGCTGCTGGTAGGGAGGATGATTACTTGCTTCTCCTCCTTGCCGTTGATCAGGATTCACCACGTTTCGCATCATGTTTGCGAAGTTTGCGGGGAGGGAAGACGGGTCGAATGGCATTGGCATTGAACCGAATGGAGGAATGCCGGATGAAGCCGAGCTCGAGCTCTGTCAAACATGGGAGGGTTTCAGAAAGAATTGGTATGGAAGATGAGTGATTGACTAACGTGGATTTGGAATGCTTACCTGAGTCCATGGTTGTTCTTCCTTGAGCTTTTTCTCTGCCACTTGGATGTTCTCAATGATTGACTCGTTTCTTGGATCCAATTGCAAGGCTGAGAAGGGGACATTTCAGAAAGGAACGGAACTTTACGAGATCGACTCGATAACCATTGCAAACAACGGCTCAAGCTCCAAGTTAAAAACCGAACTTTATGAGCTAAGTACGGTCCGATATAACCATGAACGAGCTGGGCTCGATAACCATGACAAGCTCGCTCGTAACCATGACAAGCCGCTCGATAACCATTGCAAACCAAGCTCGGATCAAGCTCCAAGTAAAAATCAGAACTTTATGAGCTAAGTGCTTATTCAAGTAAACCAATATAAGAACCTAAATCATTCTGATGAAGATTTCTCAACGAATCGGAGGGATCTGGGAAGCTAATGTGAGGTTATATGCTTCTCTTTCAGCTATCTGTACGGTTCTTCTAAAATTTATAGTATAGCAGTCAACTTTTTCAACTTCAGAGAAAAAAAAAAATCACTAACCTTTCTTGAATCCCTTATCGATAGCATCTCTGTAGTTCCCTTGTGCATAATAGACTAGTCCCAGACGGCTGTATGCCTTGCTATAACTAGGATCAATTTCAATGGACTTCAGACAATCTCTGATCGCTTCAGCATATTTTTGGACCTGAGTATATGCAGCAGCCCTGATGGGAAAATTCATCAAACAACGCAATTGGTTTAGTTGTAAGTCCTAATTCTGAACGGAATACAGCTTAATTGCGCATAAGAAACAGGATAACCAGCCTATCATTGACATGAAAGAACAACAAAGAAGATCATGGATTCCAGCAAGAGTTATTTAGAAAACAATAGATGCCAGCAAATCATAAATGTGAGACACTACATGGTTTTATACCTGTTGCAGTAATAAATAGCTTTACTTTCACTAAGTGCGATGGCACAAGTATATAACTCAACTGCATCGTAGTATCGCTTTGACTGCAAAGCCCTGTTACCTAAAAGAAAAGATATATGTCATCAGAGAATGGAACTCTGGGTTACAAAAGGACCTAGAAAATTGTAACAAGACTCTTAAATAGTGTAGAAACTATAAAATTTGAGCTACATGCATTAGAGATAATCTGAATTACCGTATGTAAATGAACAAAATCATTTGTACCTTGTGACTTCAAGGCCTCGGCAAGGGTATCACTATTGTATGACTGGCATCCAGATTTTTCCATCTCCTGGAAACCAATGCAAAGCTACTATCAAAAACAGTTTACACAGAAATGCAAATCAAATTTAGCAGCAAAACCTATGAATTATCAAAATTATATTATACCAAAAGACAAAAGTAGCCAAAGAAAAAGAAAATGCAACGACAGATCAAAACCCTATTACAACAAACTGAATTTACATTGAGAGCATCATGAAATAACCGTGTCGCTTTGTCTAGTTGGATTGCATCATCCTTTCCATCAGGAGTCGCCTTGAAGAAGTGATGCTTCTCAAGTGCAGCAAAGAACTGTCCAAACAGTTCATCGTTCGATACCCCTGCCAACAATAAAAGAAGGGAAAAAAATCCCATAGAATCACAAAACTATAACATGATACACGCCATACACAACCTTTGATCCAACCCTTAAAGCTAGTGCTCATTCCAAGCCATACACAGTGTGTCAATGTCCTTTGTCAGAAGTTACCCAGCTTGAACAGATGTTATAGGTACGATTACGAACACTTAAAGCTTACCTGTCCCGCCAGGCTGTCTTCTCCAATCCTCATCCTAACAAAGCAGCAAATGCAGGTCGATAGTCAAGAACAAGAATACATCCAACTGCGGAAAATCATTCAACAAAGCTTGATAGAACTTGCATTAGAATCATTTCTCTAAATCGAGCAACTACATGATTGCTTCAACAGTCCTTCCCCGTCTTATTAACACAATCAAACACCTCCACAATGAGATTCAAATTCAAAGAGGAAACACGAAAAGAGACCTGTTCAGCTGTAGATTGAGACGCATCAGTACGACTCCCATCATTCGAGTCCAACGAGCGAAATAGGTTGACCAGAAGACTAGGTTCAACGGGATCATCGACGGAATTGAGATTAAGCTTAAACGCGGCGGCTAAACATTCACGGGATACTTCCAGTCCTTCGACGTCAACTCCGGGAGCTGGTTCAACTGAATTGCGAAGGAACAACAATCAAAGAATCCGCAAGAGCAAAACAATTGTAAAGTTGATGATGAACAGAAGGAGAAAAGGAGAAGAGGAAAGGCGAACCTGAGGCGAGGAAGTCGAGGAAAGCTCGAACGATGCGGCGTGAGAGGGGGGAATCAGTTTTCAAGTTCGCCATCTCCAAACTCCAGAGCTGCTGAGCAGAGTGAATTTTTGGTAGGAGAAGTTGGAAGAATCGAGAATGGCGGGGTTACGATACGGGCCGGGTTATTTTAATGAAAATACGGGCCGGACTTTTATTTAGGTGTCACTACGTATTATTATTATTATTATTATTTATTATTATTATTAGAAATTGATACAAATTTTAGTGCTAATAGGCTAATTATTAGTACTGATTTCTGATTTATATATTAATCAGATTATTTATTTTTATGAATTATTAATTAAAATATTAATCAATTTAGCATCTTACTATGGAGTGGTTAGGTTGATGACATTGGGTCTTGGAAATGGATTTTAATTCCCGGTCCACTGAGAATTGTAGTGCAATTATTCAAGCAAATTCCTAGTGGGCCGGGAATTGAAATCCAATTATCATACTCAATTCCATCAACCAAACGGCCAGAATATTCAGAAGTTCACTTAGGGCCTAGGGGTGAGAATCAATCACGTTCGGTCAAACTAGCCTGAATTCAGTCAGTCACCAAAATCAAATTCAACCAAAAGCCATTGACGCCAAAACTAAAATTCAGCTCGGTCTAACCGTGACCTAATTGAACAAATTTAAGCTATTATTATGAACAATTTTAGACAATATTACATGATTTTAAATATTCAAATCATGAATTTAAACATTTATCATCAGTTAAACATTTCATTAATTCATTCTTTGATTTGAACATTTATACCATTTATTTCTCTCCAATTTGGACATATAATTCACATTTTTCACTAATAATCAATTTCTAGTCAATGATCAAATTGACTAAACTCCAAATTGACCTCCAAAGCTATGATCGTGACCGATTTCGAACCAGATGAAATCGATCGGTCACAACCAACTAAACTAAGCAAGTTTTTCAGTTTGACCAAAAAACCAAACCGAAACTCCCACCACCTCACTGGTCGGATGGTTTACAAATTTGACAAAGGAAGCCGAGTTGTCTACTAAACGACGTCGTTTCATGGTAACACTGAAAGCCTAATTAATAATTAATTATACGGATATCCTAAACGTAGTTAGCTATATAATATATGTTTTAGCTATGTACTGTAGCTGCAGGGTGGTGTGACTGTTAACACTAATTTCCTAACTGTGCAGAGCATGGGCGAGATCAGATCATTTCCTCAATCTCTTAGACCTTCTAACAACCTGAAATTACGACACGACCGAACCAAGCCGAATCAGACACTCGACTGAGGAACCAAAGATCGTCGAAATGGATGAGAGTTGAGAAGAGAATTTTTTACCTGGGATGGGTCTGTTTCAGCTGTCTTGGGGAGAGCTTTGCCCGCTTTCTTTTCCTTTGCTTCTGCAAAGGAGAAATCCAGATTTCGATGCTGTTAGATTATATAATGACATTGTTATTTACCGCTTTTCGAGCTAACTTTACACGTTAAGACTCGACTTCACAATACTTGGCAATCACTCTACAGTAAGCACAGGTTATCATGGGACATTGGTTAGTAAACGATATAAGATCCACTCAGAAACCTATCCAACAACTCGAGTTATTGGGATGTAACGGTTCATGACATTATATCAGAGCTCGAGCCTGGTTATGAGCTGGCATCAATTTGAGGGGGGATGTTAAGAGTTCGGGCGTAGTCTCAGTTATTTACCCTCTAAACTGAAACCTATATATTATGTAGCCCTAGCCGCCAAACACAAAGTCTGGATCACACCTATAGTGAACCGCGTTAAATCCATGTTCATCATGTTTCGTTATCTCCCGTCTCATTATGTCTAACACCATCATGGAAATCAATTCAATACTAATGTGCGGAAGATGGATCTCTCGATCTGAGTAGTTAACTTAAAGAGGGAAGCAGCATATTTTTCGAATCTGTTACCTTGTTGTTGATTGGTCAACTGTTTCAATGGCTTCCTGGCGACGACCCCACTGGTATTAGTAGTCTTTTTCAGTACACTGAGAGAACTGCAAGCCAGCAGTTCACTGCATCACACAGTCACGGTAAGGTGGTAAATAAGGCAGACAAATAAACAGCAAAGCTCAGATACGATGGCTATGTGTGGTTATTGATGTTTAAACCACGATATTAGACCTTTACAAGTTAAACTACGACATCCAACGTTCACGAGAAATTAAACTACGATATCCGACCTTAACATGAAGTTATAACTTGGTAGAACGTCACAAATACTTTAGGACTACATTTTCCTTATGTTATTCATACCAATTTCAGTTGGTCGCGTTACTTGGGCATCTTTTAACGTCTTTAAGGAGATAAAGTGGACCGCTACGACCAAAGATAATAGACCAATGACGGCAAATACCAGCTAGCTAGGTAGGACATATTATGATGAACAGTGTCATATAAGCGGTTGATTTATCATCTATCTCAACAGTGAAGGCAACGAATCAGAATTTGGTCAATTTTGTGATGGAAGATGTATAATGTAGTGCATTCTAAACAATCAGATGAAACCATTTAAACAATAGCTCACCCGTGACTTGATTGTTTCGTAGTTAAATCCTCTCCAGATAAGTTCTCCTGAAAGTGCAAAAAAACAGCAACAGAACATACAGGTTATTAATAGAACAATCTCGTCTGGAAACCATCTATATACTTTGTCACAGACATGCAAATGCCGAGTAGGAATTGCTAAATCATCTAGCAAGCAACTAAATGAGCGGAGCCTCTTTCTCGCATTCTATTTCGCGTATGGTAAGTATCAGTACTAGTATGATAGTATCGATCCAGACGGCAAGTTCAAGAGCAGAATCATTAGGATGTTCAATCAGGATTAAGTAGTCTTGTAACCAGAAAATTAGATTCAAGATATAATGGTGTTCATCAAGTTGTGTATGCTACCTTTTCTCTCGAGGAATTACTGTTGACATTATTGCATATTTCATTATCCAAGAATGAAAATTCCATCTCCCCACTATTATCAGCAGTCTGTAGGATGCAGAAAACACATAAAGAGAATAGTGAGAGAGAGTCTAGAATGTTGAACAAAACGTTCACAAAAATCCACTTGAATTATAGGATAATATATTCGAGGACATATAACAACCCTCAGTCGTACGTTCATATGATAAACCATGAATTACAATCAGATAAACAGAAGACAGGCTACAGACAGAGGAAACGGAGATCATAAATGGACAGCTAAACACAACAACAACATCTCGGTCTAAGGAGCTTATAGTTACCTCATGAATATTGGGTTGAGAAGCAGAGTTAGCGATCGTGTCAGTAGAAAAGCTGGCATGACAAAAACGAGGGTTACCGCAGACGCTACATTGTAAAATTACAGAATTAGTTATAAGCAAACAGTCCTCACCGTGTAGCGACTGGAGATGAAAATTTGATGTGCTTTGATGTGGATTTCTCGGGCTGTCTATTGAATTCCTATATCTCAAGAGGAACGTATAAATGAGATTCTAAACAAATTCCTGAACGCGATCTCTAATAATTAAAAGATTTTAACATATGCAAAAAACTTACGCTGCTATTTGCTTGCAATGATGAAACATTTCCATCTGACGTTTGTTGTAGTACATCATGCTGCAGCACAGAAGGTGCAACAGTTGCAGAATTGGACAATATGGGCGAATTGGACAATATGGACTTCTGAAACGTAGAGGCACAACCTTGGTGGATCTCTGTTGCAGTATGATCACCGTATACTTGCTCAGATTCAACAGAGGGTGAAAGAGCTTGTTCTAATAAACGCCCCAAGCTGACATCCACAGGAAATGTTGCTTCGGCTTCTGGAGAAATCAGAGTTTGCAAATGGATATGCTCTTTAGACGCCAAACTTTGTGAGTTATACTCAACATCACTAGACTGTTGATTGTCCTCATGACTATCCCTTCCACGTTTATTAGAAGTCCCGGCAGGCTAACATAAAAAGAACAAGGAAATCATTGTCAAGACAGAAGTCCATAAAATCCAATGATCAAGAAAATCTATGCCAAAATTATCGTACTTTGACTACTTCGGAATTCAGAATCGGAATGAGCCTACTGAAGAAATTTTGCTGATCTGGGGAGCTGCTGACGAATTTCAAGTTAACCTGAGATATTGCATGTATGAGAAAACGCCACAACAGAATAACTAGCAAGCACGTTAGGCATCAATAAAGATTCACCTCATTGTATGTCTTGACTGGACTTAATTTATATAATGAGCATGGCAGGAACACTGGTCCTGGTGTAGGTGATACAGACTTGCTGTTATGCTGCAACGAGTTCACAATGGAGATCCCAATATCTGCTAGAATTCGCAGTTTCTGCATCATAATTTGTTTCCAAGATAAATTAGGAGGAGGCCAGTGCAAACTAAAACAACAAAGTTGAAATTTAAACAAAGTCACACTACCCACAGGAGTTGCCTGAGGATCAACAGCATCCTCTGCTTTTTTCATAGCGCGGAAGAACCAAAGCAAACGCGAGATGGTATAATCAACAAAATCCAAGCTGCTGTCCATGTTAGTTGACCTTGTTAATTCCTGTATAGCCCAAAAGAGTGGACTGCAGAAGGCAACACACAGACATCACCAGAATATAAATATTATTAGACAAATCAGGGAATCTATGCGGCATCAAAGGTAGGATTGACATACACACCTACAGAACCGAGCATAAACTTGCTCATCTTGACAGTCCTCGTGTGGAAAACTTTCATCATGAGCAAGAATGTGAATCAAGAATACAATCATATATGCCGGGTCATCTGTAATGGGTTCTCTTTGCCCTGCTGGCATTTGCTTAAATTGGGATTTTTTGACGTAATATTTGATGAAGTCTCTCATGTATCTAGATGACTACAACAACAACAGTAGTAGACATTGCTTTAGTATAGTAAAGTTGGTGATACATATAATGTGACACGAGATGAGATATGAAACATACAACATCACGCAGATCTTCACAGGGACCGCATGCAGCCAATGCAAATGCACATGCATACCTCATAGGTATAGCATGAATAGTCAATAGCTTGTACGTTTTGTGGAGGAATGATCTTCTAACTACAGGAGAAGGGTCCTGAATTTTGACATAAATAAACGAGATTACGTAAAACAGTAAGAGATACAAGTATCCATAATAATATGAAAGATGTCTTGTTCTTCATCACCAGCATACGGACAGAAAACACAACAAAGACAAAAAAGGATATCATTTTAAGCCAATTCTTCACAGCTGTTTATATACTGAAAACTGTGCAGGCTGCATACCTTTGCCATCAAAATTGTCAACTGGAATATCCTATGAGAAATGTGTAAATCCCATCTCTTCGAAAGCTGGAGAATAGATTTTGCAGCAGCTAATCGGATATAAGGCTTGTCACTTGCACTGCCCAAAGGAGTTCATTAAACATCATTGAATCAACCGGACACAAAAAGGGTAGAAAAAAGTAGGAAGTACATGAAGAGAGGACTAGCCTATGTGTTTAGTGTCATTCAGTATCCAAAAAATTGTTTCCTGTTCCACTGATAAAATGAACACGTCTTGCAGCTAATACATGCTAGAAGCCTAGAACATCAATTTTTATTAGGTCAAGACGTAATTATGTACTCCAAACCAAGCCACATTATGAAAAAGAGAAGTAAAGGAATTATAGTGAATATTGTTGAAAGTAGGGGTTGTTTTTTAAGGATTTTCCTTCTGGCTAAACTTAAGTAAAGGTTAAGTTCCAACAACAAGAGTAGGATTGTATTAATGATTCACCTCTATGGAAAAGATATTACATGCTAATAATATTGAACAAATGAGAAACTTTATGGAAAATTAGTATACCATGATAAGACTCCATCAGAAGTGTCACCTGTCTGTAGCATCTTCAACAAAAGACCCAACATTTCATCAATTTTCCAGTTAATATGAGATCCTTTCCCTGACAGAAAGCTCCTGACAAGTGTTTTCAGTGCAAAAATCTGCAGGGGGGTAAAATGTAAATAAAAATTAAAAACAGAAGACATTCCAACAAAGTTGAATGCACTCCTTATGGTCCTATACTCCTATAACCAATTTCTGCTTCCAGAACTTTGGAAATAGCAGATACCATTAATCTAACAAACTTAAATTAATTATTTGAGAGTAAGGTAACCACAAGCCTACAATCTACAAAACCCGTCCAAGATTCAGAAACACAGGACCAACATTCAGCATTAGAAAACTAAGTCCACAAGCTTACTGAATTACTTGCTCCTGCTTTTCTGCAAGTTTCATTAGCATGGTGTGGTGTTGTTAGACCATATGGGCTTTTATTTAACACTCATTTCTTTCTCTTTCAACTTTGAGTTAAAGCTGAGGAAATATTTCTTAACTCTACCTCAAAGTCAAATTATTTCATCTTATTGTTCTCCTACTCAAGGTTACAACTCAAATAAACAGAGCCGGGAAACGCGAGGCAGTGTTACACAGGTCAAAATCCAACACATCTCCACATCAGGAAAAAAAAATCAGATAAGTTCCTCTAAAATACTACCTTCAGCTGACAGGAATCAGTGCAGTTCAACATTTTCCCAGAACAAGTTGGTTCATCAGATTGATTCAACTACAGAGGCAAGAGAATCAGCAATTAGATTAAGTACAAGAACTGAACAAAAAGTGAATTATACAGCACGACCATTATTCTAACACAGGAAACCAAAATGTGACACAGGTTCTACTTACTTTGAAAATTATATCGAATATATATGATCTAATCTCTTCACCATGTTTCTCAAATGCCGATACAGAATGCAGCATAATACAACCCAGAGACTGTAACAGAGTTGAAGTGTTCCACCCACAACGAAGAGAGTTGACAAGTTCCTGCAAATACCAAAAGAACAAGTACCACATACAAGAAATCAGTAAGATCATTATTTGAATTTTGAAGATACAGAATTAGTAAAATTAGTCAATGTGATGCAAACAAAATAAAAACACACTGAACCTACATGGTTAGGCAAGATCGGCTACTCCCCAGCAGAAATTAAGTGAAGGGAAACATGATTAATTTAAATATAAGACAAAATTAAGTAAGGATTGTCAGCATATCCTGACCTCACAAAGTTGTGAGAAAGCAGCTTGCTTGGAAGAACCAGCCAATGAAGCAATTGCTGAAATAGCATGCTTTGCCTGGACACGAGTTCCTTCTAAACACGATCTCTTCAGAAAAGGGTAGAAATCACTGCACCAGCAAAATAAAGGTGATCATAAACAACTAATTAAATGGAGGAGATCGCCAACAGAATAACAGTGCCAAAAGGGACAACTAGAAAAGAAATGATGAAACTCTCGATTATGATATATCAGGAGTATCAAAACAAAACAGTTTCTTCAATACTTGATGAAAATGCAGAATGGACTGTGGTGGCTGCTCAAGCAAGCATCAATGTAGGCATGAATGAACAAGAACAGTAACACGCTTCTATGTAGGTTGTCCAGCAAAATGATTTACAATTGAAGAGCAAATGCATTTTCAATGAGCTAAATGACCACAGGAAGATATTAAATGTTGATCTACCCATATCAACATAATTTCCTAAGGCATATATAACACATGAGTTAATACTTAAGACAACCAAGTCATCACGTGTAACATTTCTCAATTATATATACATGTACTATTTCAGCTTGCTCAAACAAGGACTTATCCACTGCACAGAGTACCACTGCCACATACAAACATCAAGAGAATGAAAAGAACCAAACCACCTGACAAAGTTTGGAAGAAAAAAACATTCACCTAAATTTGACAGATATATGGGAACCCGCTTTTGCTAGTACTTCAGTCAGCACTGCCGTGAGAGTATCATCCTCCAACAGCATCAGAACTTCCTTTTCTGTACCCCTTAAAAGGAAGGGGGAAACACTGATGACAGTCTGCATCAAGTAATTTTCAAGTTACTTTTTGTCAGAATACAAGGAAGTTGTGGTCTACCCAACTTATTTGGAAGAAAAGAAAGCCACACTTAGTGGTGGCATAGAAAATTTTGTACATAAGATATAATCAAATATTTAAATATAACAGCATATTGTCGGCCTCCAATAATCATCTCTGACATGGTACATGTCCTTTGAAGAGGGAAAATGTACTTCAACATAATTTCACCTCATCATGTTTGTCAAAGGCTCCCAATCAGTAAGTACATCTAAACTGGACGTTTAAGATAACTTCTTTCTGCATTTTATAGCCAACTTAACTCATGATGTAATAAAAAATCATAAGTTCTGTTATATTATATATAAGAGGGGGATAACATATGTTACAAGAGATCAAAATTACCATAAGGAGTTTCACAGAAGCCTCCTTTTGCTTGCTTTGAAGCATGTTGCTGGAAATATTAACCAAAATGCAGCGTATAATCTCGGAGTTGAATAAGTTAAACGCACATTTAGAAGATAGTAATTGTAGAAAATCACGTTGTGGATGTTTGTCTCCAATCACTTTGAGAAGTTTATTCTGGCACAGAAATAAGAGAATGATCAGAGAAAACAAGAATACTAACAAAGATGAGCTTTAAGAAGTTGAAACATCAGATGACTGAAACCAAATGCAAGTTTCAGAGTTACAGTTTTGACAAGTTACACACAAGAAGCATAATCTCACATTTGGATATAGCACATAAGATTATACCCTTGAAAGAAATTCATGTTCTGAGGGCTTAGCATCTATATCCTGAGATAAATAACAAAGAGAACATACTCTATTTTCTTGCACACCAGTAATTGTTGAATCTTTTAGTAATAACTCCAGGGTGCTGAAAATATTGCAGTCTTTAATTTGGTTCAAACTATTAAAGCAATCTTCGGCTTTGGAGGGATCAGGGAACAATGCCGACATATTTAAAACCAACTTTTTTATTTCACTCTGCATCACTTCCAAACTAGTGCCCTGCAATAATCATATAGCAACACTGTTTAGATATCAACATAAATTCAGACCACAAAGAAGATTTCATGTAACTGGAACATGTATCTTAAGAGACATCATTACCTAAACAATTATGCAGAAAATCGTAAGCACACTGTAAATACTCAATAGCTAAATATGTTCTTGCTATCGTCCCATAATTAAGCTTTCATTGAAATATAAGAGATCTGGAATGTACCTTTTCTTTCTTTCTCAAAGATAAAAAAGTTTGCATTTCTATCTGTAATCTGCAATTGAGAGACCTCTATCAAAAAACACACGCATCTTTATTACCATAATAAAGCTAAAGTTCACTACCTGCTTTTTTGAGACAGAACAGAGGACAAGGCCTTCCAGTGAAGAGGAGTGAAAAGAGAAACTATATGAACCCAATGTTTGCTTCTCTCTTCAGCAGAAAGATTAGCTGGAAATAAATCCTCGCCAAGAATGTTCTCCATAAATTGAAACCTAGAGAATGCGGTTACATCAAACATTTATATACGAGAACCTAAATTAGTAACAAAAGTGTAGAAAACTAACCTGAATTCCTTACTCTCTATGTAACATAGCATCAAAACTTTAGTAGGAATCTGTTCAAAGTGATCTGTAATAGCCATGTGGCATTCTGAACATTTGCTACAATAATCCCGATACAATTTCATCAACTCCATCAAGACCTTCTTTCTAACAGAGAGCTGTTATAAGAAAAAAATGTGATAAGATCCCTATTCTCAGACAACAAAATATATTGTACTAAGAAACCAAAAAATTAAGACTGCCTACCTTCTTGTCCCTCAATCTTTCAGTTGCAGATAGTACTAGACCAGGAGGAAAAAGTTTCATATTAGCACTGGCCAGGTCACATATAGAGGCAACTGCCTGTGTTCGAACATCTTCATTTAAGCCCAACAATCGCCCTTGAAATGCAGCTGCGCAGTTGAGCCATTTAGAAAATTAGGACTTAAGGTCAAAAACATAAAAGAGAGACCAAAACAAGACTTACCAAGAATCTCTTCTGATACTTTTCCCTGTGGATTGGCGATGTAGCAAGCTTTGGCACATTGCAGAGCACTGCGTCTAATGTCCGAAGATTTATCAGAAAACCTGTTCTTGAACTCCACAAGAAGATCATGATGTTGCTGTGTGAAATAGTCTCCGCGTAGAGCAAGTAGTTTCCCGAGCAACTTGACAGCTTTTAGTCGGATATCAACCTGGTCAGTCTACACAAAATGAACAAGAATACTCATCTTCAGCAAACGGACCATGCAAAAGTACATTTCAGAGAAAAAAGAAAAGCATTTTTTAGCTTGTGGGAAGAAATTGAGCAATAACACACTTCTCATGGAAAGTTGAAAAGCACATGCAATGCATATTCGGAAGAAAATGGCCCATATGTACATGCATGCATGTGTGTGTGAATGCAGGGAAGAAGCCTAAATCATAAGTTCCATGCAGTATAACTTCATTGGGAATCAAGAACAAAAAGGATAATAAAGATAGAAGCTATACCCGTAGTTCTTCAGTCAGGTAAGGGATGACGTTAAGAAGCATCTGAGGCTCATGTTTGCAAACTTTAAAGAAAACATCGTGGTAAGATTCTTTTAGTTCACTTTCAACTGCATCTCTTTCCAAGAAGCAAGAAGTCAAGAAGCGGCAAATGGAAGGCTTAAGTGCATCAACGCACTTATGGATAATTAAAACAGCAAGCTGTGACGGAGCCTGAAAAATCAAAATATGGGATGAGGACAAAAGGGGAGCATATCAAGAGAGAGAGAGACAAACTGCCACCTAACATAGAAAAGGAGTAAAATGTCTACAGTCTACTGCAGCATCCACGTCAAGACATGACAATCAAACAGATGTTTCCACTCAACCTATAATCAGAAGAAAAATAAATATCCATCTAATTAATTTCTTGTCATATCCGAGCCTAGTTTCAGTCATAGGTCTCATGGGGGTCAAGATCTCTGAAATTTGGTTCCTTAAAGGCAATTATTAATTTCATCTGTCGAGAATGAACAGAGTTGCATTCAAACAATGCATGCTGATAAATGTGCAGTTATCCAATATTCTAGCTAATTTGATAGGTGACATATCGTAAATAACAGGCACCCAGGAAACATATTATTGTGTTTTTAACATTTAAGCCCCCTGATGAGTATAAACTATTCAACATTTTGTCCTTCACCTCCTCGAAGCTGTTGCCACTTTAGAGACTCTAATCTATGATCTCCAGTACTGATTCATGTAAGTGTATAAAACTTTACTGATGAAATCAAAATGTTCAATGGCCTAAGCACCATAGTTGAATTCTGAACTAAAACCCCATTTAATCTAATCACTTTAGTCCACAATCTTAACTAGACTTATGTTCCTAAGCAGTGATTCCCAGAACACAGAAAGTTGAGTTTGTCTTTAAGCACAAAACACAACAGATATCAATTAAACCAGCCATACCCATGCTAAATTTCTTTGTGAAAATCGGTACAAATTGCACGAAACTGGAGTAAATGCATTAGGTCCTCACCTCTTCTTCCTTTACTAGATTCTGCAAAATTATATCTGTAAGTCTTTGAGAAGGCTCCTCGTTCAAGATGCGAGACATTATATGCAAGATATTCCTCTCCACGCTACTATGACGATGTCCCCTAACAAGAAGCACAAAGGACCGTTATCATGATTGTCTAACAAATCAAACTCGTCATTATATCAAAGCAAATGACCCAAGCAACCATTAATGACTACATTTCAATTTTCTCTGGAATTATTAAATTCTTGATGTTTCAATATATAAGCCATGGTAGGTTCAATTACCTGGATAAGCACAGCAAATTATAGGAACAAGTCTATCAAGTGAAAGAGGCGAGATATTGACAATTAGTTCATCTGAATGCCTACGAAGGAACATCAGATGTGGAGACAGATCTTACATACCTCGCAACTGAGAAAAAAATATTGAACATCTCATGAACCAATCCAGAACAAATATCCAGCATAATCACATAGCATTCACATTTAGCAACAGTCTCCAGAACACTAGCCCTCTTCCCAAAGTAAGGGCTATCCACATCACCAAGCTCCGAGAACGTTCCGAGCAGCAATTTGAAAACATCCTTAACAAACAAAAACACAGTCACAATGAAGAACAACAGCCGCAACGCAACAACAACTACACACTGAAAAATCCTTACTCCGAGATACTTATCAGCAAACGGAGTCTCCGGCGCTTGAATCCGAAACAACTCAGCAACGCAGACGGACACCAATAGCTTAACATCTCTATCTGCATGGCGATGAAGGCCGCGCTTAACTACAGCTTCCTTCAGCGGATTCAACGCAACTGCTTGTTTCCTATGAGCTTCCGCCTTAGCCGAGTTCTCAAGCGAAGAAGTGTGTTCAATTCGAGCTAACGCATCCGTCACTTCCTGCAGATTGTGCGGAATCAGAAACCGCCTAAATCAAACACTGGAAATCGAAGCTTACGAGCTATGGTGCGTACTCGGAGGGATTTGACGAGGGAATCCTTGCCGGGACGAGTGACGCGGCAGAGCTGAGCGCCTACTTCGGAGACGAGTTTCAATGGATGATTGTCCATTGATTCGGAATCTGGAGAGCTTTGGAAACCCTAGCTTTAGAACTGAGAGGAGAATGGAGTGCAGTTTTTCATTCGTTGTTTGTTGAAGGTCTGTGCTCTCTCTAGAGAAAAGCAGAGAGTGCGAAATGAAAGGGGTCCGAGGATTTCGGATTTTGAGCGGGGGGTTAGCCCGCGCTTTGTTGCGCGTGGGATCACGCGACAAATGTTTTCAATTTTTCTTTATTTAATTTTAATAAGTTTGAGAAAATAGCACTTTGAGCCCCTCTACTCTTCCAACTTAACAAATAGTCTCTATACTATAAATTGCTATTACTCTGTCCACTTTGCATTTCGGGGTCAATCTGTTCGATTCTATATCATTTATTTAGATAATATGATAAAATTAAGTTTTAATTATAATTTTTAATTTTTAAATCACATATAGTTAAATTCACTAGTTCTACATTTAATATGATTATGAAAAATTATGAGTTCAGCAATGGTGAGGGCTAGACTGCAGAGAATTAAACACGATTATAAATATATATATATAAATATTTTGGAACACAATTTCACCAATTGGAGTAAGACTAAATTTCGGAAAATGGGTCGGGATCGAATTTTGCAAATTGGGTTAGAACATAATTTCATAAACTGGGTCGGGACTAGATTTCGTAAACTGGGTCAATGGCGAATTTCAAAAACAGTTCGGGATTGAATTTCGTAAACTGGGTCGGAACTTAATTTCACGAAGTAGGTCGGGACCAGATTTCATGAAATGAGTAGGACCAGATTTCGTGAACTGGGTTGGGACCACAACAACATCAGCATCGTAGTCTAGAAATCGATTGTGTAATTTGGCATATAACAATTTTTAAAATACTTTGCGTATCAATTTCATAATATTATGAAAATGGATGATCAAAAAGTAAAACAAAATAATTGGAAATTCATTTTCCAATTATTAATTACGAGATCCGTATTCATCCCCACGAAACTCTCGCCGGAGACGCAGTGCGCTTCTCCTGCAAAATCTCTCGGTTTCAATCTCAGAAACTCCTTTCTCGTGTTTTCTAATTATACATTTCCCAATTTTTCCGCCATGGATGCCATCTCCAAGCTCTCCACTCCCTTATTAGTTATTACTTCACTCACCACCTCACTCCACTCCACACTCATCGTCGCATCACTCAACACTCACCGTCGCCGTCATGTGTTCCGCAGCCGATCCAACTCTCGGCCGTCACCTAGCCCGCCGCCTCGTCCAAATCGGAATCACCGACGTCTTCTCCGTCCCCGGCGACTTCAACCTAACACTCCTCGACCACCTAATCGCGGAGCCACGCCTCAACGTGATCGGCTGCTGCAACGAGCTCAACGCCGGATACGCCGCCGACGGCTACGCCAGATCCCGCGGCGTGTCCGCCTGCGTCGTGACATTCACCGTCGGCGGACTCAGCGTCATCAACGCCATCTCCGGAGCATACTCGCGTAACCTCCCCGTGATCTGCATCGTCGGCGGACCTAATTCGAACGACTACGGAACCAATCGGATCCTCCACCACACGATCGGAGTCCCCGATTTCAGTCAAGAGCTCCGGTGCTTTCAGGCTGTTACCGCCTTCCAGACGGTCGTGAATCATCTCGAAGATGCGCATGAGCTGATCGATAGAGCGATCTCGACTGCGTTGAAGCAGAGCAAGCCTGTTTACATCAGCTTAAGCTGTAATCTCCCAGCGATTCCTCACGCCAGCTTCCTCGGCGAGGATCCGGTTCCGTTCTCGTTGATTCCAAAGCAGAGCAATCAGATTGGACTCGAAGCTGCCGTGGAAGCGGCAGCTGAGCTCCTCAACGCAGCGGCGAAGCCGGTGATGATCGGCGGTCCAGAAATCAGACTCGCGAATGCACGCAAGGTGTTTGTTGAAATGTCTGACTCATGTGGATACGCAATTGGCGTGGTTCCTTCCGGTAAAGGCTTAGTTCCTGAAGATCATCTGAAGTTCGTCACTACAGGAAGCGAGATCGTTCAATCCGGCGCCGACGCTTATCTCTTCGTCGGAGTTCCGGTCTATAACGATCTAGTAGTTTCCAATCGGGAGAAGGCCGTGATCGTGCAGCCGGAGCGAGTCGCGATCGGAAACGGACCTGCATTCGGATGCATCGTAATGGAAGAATTCCTCAAAGCTCTTACTCCAAAGCTCACACCAAACAGCGCTGCTCACGATGATTATCTCAACAGCTCAAATCCAGAACCTGAAGAACACAGCGACGAACAATCTCAAGATCACGTGAAGGCGAAGGTGTTCTTCAAACATGTGGAGAAGATGCTATCAAGCGGAACTGCTCTGATTACCGAGACAGGACAATGGTGGAGGTTTACACAGAAGCTGAAGCTGCCAAACGGGTGCGAGTACGAGTATGGATCGTCGATGGGGTGGACAGTTGGGGCGAGCCTGGGATACGCGCAGGCTGCAATGGAGACGAGAGTGATTGCTTGCGTCGAGGATCGGAAGTTTCAGGAGACAGTTCAGGATGTTTCGACGATGATGAGGTGCGGGCATAAGAGTATCATCTTCGTCATGGTGATGATTGACGAGAAGAGTAAGTACTGTAAGAGGTGGGACTATACCGGAATTGTTGACGCGATCCATAACGGTGAAGGGGAGTGCTGGACGAAGAAGGTGAACTGCGAGGCAGAGCTCGTGGAAGCAATCGAGATTGCTTCAGGGGAGAAGAAAGACTGTCTGTGCTTCATCGAGGTGAAAGTCGAAGTCGAAGCAGATCAAGCAAGCAAGCCGGCAGAATAGATAGCACATAGATTGAATTTGAAATAAGCACGATGTTACATCGAACGATAAGGTTCGATGCTTAAATCGCTTTTCGAAAACTAGAGGAATAATTTAAGGTTTTGTTTGGTATAAGGAATTGAGAATTAGGAGAAGCATGAGAATGGGTGAATGATGAAAATGTATTTGTTGAAAGTTTAAGGATGATAAAAGTAAAAACTCTCGGAATATAGAAACTCAGGTATCTAAATGCAAAAACTCAGCTCTATTAGACGGTAAACAAACAAGAATATGCATAGTTTCCCACAAAAACTACATACCAAAACGATGAAACGACCCCTAAATCGAAAATCAAAACATATCAAAATGATGAAAACGACCCCTAAATCGAAACCAGAAACAATGTCGAGCGACAACAGCAAATTCCAGAACCATATAAGAAGATGAAGAGATTCATCGAGTTTATCTCGAAACAATCCAAAACAAGTCTGATTATGAAAAAACCACAAACGGAATCACGATACGATTCATCATCATCATCATCACAGACCACAAGTTATACAGTAATGTCCGAAAAGGGTACTCAAATTTTAGCGGTTTAAAACCAAACCGCTGATTATTCCTCTTCCTCAGCCTCCTCGAGCCAGTTCACGAACGGCTCGATAGCCTTCACAAAGGTTTGCCTGCAATAACCAGCCACCAAACATCAGCAACACACTACACTCGAATATCAGCCAAATCGTGGTTTTTCGAAAAGGGAATTGACTTGGTTAAACTCGGCTTACCTGCCCTTCGGGTTGGTTCCCTTTCGGAACCAGTGGAGAATAGTATCTTCAGCAAGAACATCCTGGTCATAGAGAGACCTAACTATGTCAGGAAACAGTTTCATCAGCTTAGTGTCCTCGTAGCACTGCATCTGGACTTTGTACAGGAGTTCCAGCTCGAGCTTTCCGCTCGTACAATAGGTGTTCAACAGCTTCGCCCACGATTTCACCTATGACGGAAAAAAAAGAGTCAACCCACCATTTACAAGGGCACAAAAGTCAAGGGGATCGTGACAAGACCAACTCTGTAGAATCAAGATCATACCTGGCGAAGAGCTGCATTAGAATTCTGCTGCTGATTCTTCCCAGACCACTGAACAGCATCCATCAAAACATCCCAGAGAATTCGAACAACTTCGATCTCGGGAAGCTTAGCATCAGCAACTCGTTGCTTCACAACATCAAGGACCTCAGCTTGATCAGCCTCCTCGGCTATTAAAGTCGTTAAAGCAGACTTCATGTCCTTCAACTTCTCGTCGAATATTTTCTTCTCGTTGTATTCAACCAACTGATGCATGCCCTCCTTGCTAGCAAGAAAAGAAGAATCTTTATGACCAAATCGAGGAAAAGATAGAACGATGAGGGAGACTATATAACATACGTGAAATGCTCGGAAAAGGCTTCAGGAGTCCGCTTCGAAGTCGGGAAGAAGACCAGAAGATTGTCCTCCACTTTAGCCCTCTTCAGCATGGAAATCAGGTCATCGAGACTGTTGTCGAGTAAGTACTCCTTGAAGAACTCGGTTATGAATGAGAGAACTATCCCTTTGGCCACGAGATTGTCCTTGAGCAGCGGCTGTAAGACGGACTCCGGCGGGAGTCCGGACAGCTTCTGGGAGAATGCGAGTGCCGTGAATATAGCAAGCTTCTTCCTTTCATTCTCGTCGCAGAGCTCCAGCGACTGGAGGAACCTTCGCATGACATTTTCGAGGTTCTTTATGAGAAATGGCCTCCGGCGTAAGATCTTCTGTACGTAAATGACAGAAGGTAGAATAGCTTCACGCTGGGGCTCGCAGTCTAGAAAGGAGTAGGGGTGTCTCTCGCCCTCATCGGGTTTCGTTGTGCCGGGTTGAGTTCGGCCTCCTGTGAAAATAACCTGCAAAAATATCAGGTTGAATATTACTGTTACACTACTGACATACTATGGAAACTTGAAGCCATAAAAGAAGCCTAAAGCTTGCCTCAAAAAAGGTGTCGCCGTATCTAGAGAAGTTGAGTTCTGAGGATTCGAGGCTCTTAGCGACAAGTTCCTGTCAAAATGTGGTTACCATGATAAGATTTCGACAGGTCTTGCTTAATACACCATATATATTCAAATGCAGAAAGGATTGGGGGAGGTAGTTACCAAATCACCAGCATTATCTAGATAGATCTGGACCACTGCATCCGAAAATGCTGCAGGGTCCAGAGACGATGCAATGTTCCGTTTGCGGGTCTTAATCCGCGTGCCACTGTTCAAAAAACACCAGGGATCAGTTAACAAGGTCACTTACTCTACAAGCCAAACTTCATATATTGAATATAGCACACTAAGTAGCAGAGATTTCCAAGGCAGTAGACTCGGAATCGGAATCGAGGAACGAAAACACTTTAAATTTGATAGCTTAGTAGGGTTTTTGTTCCTAGATACCATTTCAACTTTCACGACATGTCATAGGTCATAGGTCATACAGAATAGCACACACAAAGTAACCGAAATTTCCAAAGCAGTAGACTCGGAATCCGTATCGAGGAACGAAAACCCTTAAATTAGATAGCTAATACTTTCATTACAAGTCATACTTCATATATTCTGAATAGCTCACTATGTAACATAGATTTCCAAAGGAGTAGACTCGGAACCAGTATCGAGGAATGAAAACCCTCGATACCGATTTAACTGTATGCAAGTCGTTCTTCATATTGAAAAGACAAAAGTAACAGAAATTTCTAAAGCAGTAAAATCAGATTCAGTAGCGAGTGAAAACTCTTTAAATTTGATAGCTCAATCGGCTATTCATTCATTCCTCAATACAGATTCCGAGTCTAAACTACATCCCATTTCCTCCCATTTCAGCTTAAACTACATGACGAAATTTAAAAGGTATGAATTGCCGATAGACTTACCCAAGAGTGGGTCTCTCCTTTGAGCTGCAAAACCAAACAAAGAACAACAGAAATCAGCTTCAAACTCATCCATGGAGCCAACCAACAACCGAATCAACATCCATCGAAACTTCATTAATCATTTAGTAGCTCAAATAATCTAATCACACAAGCTAATCACAAAACTGAGTAAACAATCAAAATCAACAGCAGCAAAACCCTAATCACGAAAAAAACGACAAACCAGCTATCAAAAACCCTAGCCGCCACAAAATTGGGAAAATTTCAAAAGTGCAAAAGCGACTGATTACAACTCAGAAAACGAAAATTAACTTCATAGATAAAACAACAGATAAAGGATGAAACAGATCCGGAACTATAACCCCGAAACAAACAAAACAAGTATCATTTCGTTTCAAGATGAAGCACGAGCAAAGGAAGATCAAATTACAGATGGAACCGTTATGAGAGAGATTGAGATGGTTTAGGGAGAGCTGAGATGTTTACCTCATAAACCAAGTCGAAGAGAGGATAGCTGAACGAAGAGAGTGTTTGTGAGATTTGGAGCTCTCCGCGTTTCTGTAGTGAGAGAGAGAGAGAGAGTGACAGAAGCGAAGAGGAAGAAAGAGAAGGAAAGATCTTTATTTGGATATTCATTTGGCATCGTGGCCGGGTCTGGGTCATGTTTGGGCCGGGTTTGGTGGCCCATGTTGAGTTGTAAGGCTTTGGCTTGAGATGAGTGTGTAACATTTGGGTTAGAGTTGGGAGTAAATCTGAGCCGGTTCGGTTATACTCGATATTCATATGGCATAAGGTTTGAGTTTGTGACCCGAATTCAAACTTTCATTTGCCTTGTAAGGTACCCAACCTCGAATAATTCTACTCGCAGATATTCTATCTATCTGTAACCTTTTGACCCTTACCTAAAATTCGGATTAGCTCCCCTACTTACCTACTGACTAGACAAAATCGAATTCGAATTTTCAAATAATCAAAATTCCTTTCAAATTCCCTAATTATAATCAGTAATTCTCCATTCTCGACCCTTAAATCCTAATTCTCGCGGCCCTCTTTCCAAATCTACATTGTAATCCCTAATTATCGGCGTCCCCCTTTGCAAATTTGCAAATGTCAATGCACATAACATCCAATGCTTTTTTCGAGTTAAACGGTACCCAACCCCACATCTGCACTACCCGTTCAAGTATACAGAGGGAGCCAACCCGAATAGGTCCAGGTTCGGATTAAATGCACATAACATCCAATGCATTTTTCGAGTAAAAAAGGTACTCAAACTCATATCCAACCTACCCATTCGAGTACACAAATACCCAAACAGGTTTGAGCTTCAGATTAATTCACGAATTCAGTTACCCGCAAAGTACAAAACCGGGCACCCGAACCTGACCCGTTCTCCAATGTTTTTTTGTGCCATAGTATAACCAATAGCTTGATGACACACATTGAAGAGTTGCAACAACTAGTAGCGAGTTCGACCTTTAACTTATGACCGACATTGAAGAGTTGCAACAACTAGTAGCGAGTTCGACCTTTAACTTGTTGTATACCTCAATTATTCTCATCACAAAGTCAAAAACATTTCAAGTTAAAAGTTCAGACCAAATCATTCAGACAGCATTAATCAAAACAAAACAACCTTAAACAGTTTAAACTGTCTTCAAGCAAGCTGTTCTTTTCCTCTTGTGCAATCTTCGAGTAGCCACAGTTACTCGGTTCGAGTCACGGTTCACTCACCTGGTCAAGAAGATAGCAGTGGGGCTACCAGGAGAAGGAGCATTCTGTGTCAAGACATTGGCATGCTCGCCAGCTCGAGCACGATGATCTGGGTCCGATGCAGATAGAATCTCGACCTCTTCGAGCCCGAGCTGTCTCTTGATCAGCTCGAGATTCTCCTTCAGAACATCAATCTCGCCAAATGGCAGCTTCAGATCTAAAGCCTGTGCACCGATTGCTACCGCTTCGTCCTTCTTGAATCTCAGGAACGGCATGTACTGCTTCTGGACTTGCTTAAAGTTCCCACCTTGACCTAGTGGGCTCTCCTGCAATGCCTTTAGTATCTCCCCGTCGGGTGCGAAAGCTCGAGTTTCGCTGTTGAACTTGCTCTGGAGGATCCTCAAGCATATAGCTTTCTGGTCGTCGAAATGCTCGTTGACGTATATCAAACCGGTTGTTGCTTTCGAGGTGGTGGTATCTGCTGCTGGTGCTGGTGCAGGTGTTCCTCCCTTCTTGTTGCCTTTCTTGGACCCCAAGGTTTGTTTCTGGTGCAGCTTTCTCATCACAACAATGGTGTCCTGCAAGTATGGGTGGTGGAAATTGATTAGTGGTTATAACCATTAACCAAATTGAACCTTGTGGTTAGTGGTTAACCACAAAATCGATGTGATTAACCACAAAACTTAACCTACCTAAAAAAACATACCGTAAGTCTTATCTAGAAATATTTCGATTAATCGAACTAATTCAGCCTACATAACTTAAGTCTTAAGTCTTAGTTATCTTCATTACGACTGTAATCTTTGAAATTTTGAGTTTGATATTGATGATTTAAGGTCAATATTTTGTTGAATTTTTAACACATACCTGCAAGTACTTGTTTGCAGCTTTCAGCGTCAGATCAGGAGAACCTGACAATGGCCAACCAGCTTTAACAGCGTAGCCTTCCTTCTTTAGCAGCACCCTCCATACATGTTCTCCGTAGTGCGGACAAATCGGAGTAATGAGACGAGTCTGCACATCCATAAACCGATAAACCAGGTCACGGTTCATCCCACTGCTACCACACGAGAATCTATACTCGTCTCTTGCAGTTTGGAGATCGTAGAACCCGGTCTTGAGCGCCTCTCTGAACATACACTGACTGTAGTTCTCCTCGGTCATCTTCACCGCAATGTTCATCTCGTTCTCAAACACCTTATCGGCGTAAGTTGATGGAGTCCCTGTCCTCAGAGTCGATTCCACAGCTAGAACTTCCTCCATCCACGCAATCTCTTTCGTGAGTCGAAGGATTGCAGAGTTGGCAGTTTCGAACACGAAGTTAGCATCGTCAACACCGTCTCCAGCATCAGCTAGAGAGAACCTCGTGGCATCCGCTGAGAACTCCTCGATAGCCTGGCGTAGGGTTCTGAAGTTTCCAGTCGACTTGGACATCTTCTCGGAGTTGAGCATTATGTGACCGTTGCATCTGAATCCACGAGGCCAGTGTTTCTTCGCCATGATTGCTACATGGTTGTAGATGGAGAATGTCAAGTGATTCTGGATAAGGTCCTTCCCCGAGACTCGTAGATCGTAGGGATACCAGTAGTTGAATTCCTTCTTCATCTTCTGAAGAACAGCTTCTGGGATATCGGAAGATTGAGGAAATGGACCGTCACAGAGGATGAAGTTCCAAACTTCATCAGTCATTTGCGAAACTTTGATGGGATGAGATTTTTTGCCGTACATGTCTTCGTTATGTAGGATATGCGAGACGGTATAGTAGGCCATGTAAATCGTAGAGTCTGACAAGGATTCGACGAGGAACTCTTTATCCCATGGAATACGAGTCCCAAGACCGAACGATCTCGAACAAGCCCACTGATTCAGCCAGCTTAGAGTATGCTCAAAGCCATGCCGGGTCTCATCTGAATACAGGGTCATGCTGCTTAAGCATTCCTCGGCCAACTTCTTCCACTCAGATTCTCCATAGATTATGTACCACTGATCTGTAAGTGCCACCACACATTCATCGCCGGATCTCGACATAACTCGCTTTTCAGGCTCGCTATACATGATTCCCTGGCCCGTCTCGATAAGCTTGGTTCGAAGCAATGGCTTTGCTTCTTGAACTTTCATCCCTTCATATTCTCCAACAAGCATTGTACCTTCAGTAAACCCTCTCAAGTAAGTCAACCTCTTAGCTTCGGCGAGCTTGTCCTTCTCGTTCTGGCTCTTGATCTTCAGATCTAAGCAGACTTTCTCAGCAGCCTTGTCTCCAAACTCTGGAATGTTGATGATTGGGACTACCTCAAAGGGCATAACCCATTCATCCTTCACACCAAACTTTGCCCTAAAAGCCGGTTTCGCTTTCAGATCGTGCAGAGCCATGTAATCATCAGGTGCATCACTAGGCACACTAGTGACTATCCCTGTACCTTTGTCTGTCAAAATGGTTAACATAGGGAGAGCATATATGACCTTGTTGCACGAAAGAGGAGAGCTCAACGGTAACCCGATCAGATCATAACCAGTGAGCTCTAACAAACAAGTAGGTTTCTGAGGAACCTTGGAAAAGTTCTGATATGCAAGGTTAAGGGCAGCTCTCTGTGTGATGACAAACACATCCGTTTCGTTAATCTCGAAAGCTCCATATTCTCCCTCAGGTAGCACCCAGGCGTTAGTTTGCCCGTACATGGTCTCGGGTCTCAAAGTAGCAGCTGCAAGGTAAACATTCTTACCTTCCAGAGGACTTAACTTGGGAGGAAACGGCTTTAGAACCTCCATTTTTATCAGAGTGTAATCCTGAGGCAGAACTCCTTCACCAGATGCTCTGTCATGATCTGCACAAGGCTGACCATCTAAGGGAGAGTAGATTGTGTATCTAACATCCTTCACAATCTTACCCATAGCTTTCAGCTTCCTCATCTGCCACTGCACAAAGGAATCAAAATACGGGTTGCTATCCGTCGTCACAAAAGAGCGACGCCAATCGCAACCCAACCCAAATGCCTTGAGATCCTCCATTGCCAATGGTGGGAAAAACATTAACCACTGGCACGGATCCTGAAACTTGGCAATCTCGCTATCAGACAGCCCAAAACTACGCATGATCTCCCACTGGAACACTTGACCAGTTGATTTTGAAGCAGCCTTCGACTTCTTGCCCTTGAACTTACTAGGCTGACTTTCATCCCCTTGCTCCTCCAGTTTAAGCTCTTCCAATTCCTCAGATGGACCGGGAAACACAGGAGGGTTACCGAATTGTTGGATTTCTCGCCGGAGCTTATCAGCTGAAGCCTTTATCGGCATGCCAGTGCAGTGGAATCCGAAGGGAAGAAGGACATTGGCACCCCTTAGCCTATGATAAGCAGCTGCAAACTCGAGCTTCGAAAGAGAGAATGCATGTCCAAGATGCAAGAACCCGTTCATGTATGGGAAAGGAAAGTTTCCAAAGAACTTCTCCCCTGGTAATGGAAGCGTTTCACCTGGCTCCGATCTGAAAACATCTTTCTCGTCCCACCATCTTCTAGCGTTTGCTTCTATCTCCAAGAGACTGTCCCTTCTCTTCAGACTTCTTCCGCTCTCCGTAGCCATTTCACAGAATTTACGACAACTGCAGAAAGAAAGCAGAACCCTAATCTTAGCCAACTACACAATAACAACGAAATTATCAACTCGTAAGCGAAGCTAAAACACAGTAATCAACGAATTTGTCAACTCGTAATCGAAGCTAAACACAATATCAACGGAATCAACAAAGACAATGACGAGCACCGACGATTCCAAAAACCTAGTCAAAACACCAAGCCAGATGGATCGAAATTCAGCGGAAGCAAGAGATCGAAGAGCTGTAACAGAGCGCACCTTCGATTCAGGACCGTCGAGCAAAGAGCGCGACGATAGAAGATTGACAGATTCAGCTTCGAGTTGTTAACGAGCCACCGGAAGAGAGAGCCGGCAGCATCGGCTGGGAATTTTGCGGCTGTGGAACGGAAAACGGCGGAAAAATTAACGGCCACTCTCAAGGGTTTTTTCGAGGGTTAAGACATGAGATTATGGTCACCTAATTTTGGATGTGTGATGATTTGGTCACCTTACTTTAACTTTTTCACACAAAAGGGTAACTGAAGTGTTTTCAGAGGTTTTTTTGGGCTTCAGGATTTTAGGCCCATCTGACGTAGAACTGGATTATCATTATTGGGCCAAGTCCGTAATGCAGGCGGATATTAGGGCTTGGTCTTATCGGGCTCAGTGTATGTTTGGTCAAATATGAAATTTGGTCAAATTTGATTAAGCAAATTGGATTCGGTTAACGGAATTGAATTCAACCACGACCACGGTCACAATTAGAAGCTTCGGGCTGAATTTAACTTTGATGACCAGTCGTATTTTTTTTTTTCTCTCCCAATGGTAGCTAACACACGATAAAATCAAAGCGACCAATCGTATTATCCACAATACTAGTTTTTTTACCCGCCCCTTGGGCGGTTTGGTGTTTGTGAATGTGTATGTAATTCATTTGTTGAGTGGGCTATTGTAATGAATTGGTTGTTTGTTTATTTTATGTTGGGTTTTGTTTTTATAGAATGTTGGGTTTGGTGGGATAGTCGATCGTCATCGTCTTTGTTGTATAGTTGAGCAGTTGGGACATAAAAAAATCTATCCCCTTCATAGCCGAGAAGTACAAATCCACCTTCCTCTGAGTTGTCAGCTTCATGGTTGAATCTAATGATACACAAAATTGATGCACACTTGCGTAGTTATTATTCTTCATTATTAGCTCCTTGATTGAGAATGACAGATTTAAATAGAGAATGTTTTTATGAGTAGGACACATTTTGATTGAGAATGATTTTATTAGAAGTGATTTAGATGATGTGTTTGATTCTTTTAATGTCCATGCTTATGAGTGTTCAATATTGTGTTTTATTGGATTTTTACATGAAGCATGAGTGGTGAGTGGGTGTTAGTAGTTGTTCAATGCATTGTTTAGGATTCTATTTTATTGAATTCATTTAGTTGTTATTTTTAATCCGTTTAATGTCTATGTTTATGATTGTGTAATATTATTTTCTATTTAGTTATTCCATACCTTGGATCCAGTCTCTCTTCTCAACTTTGTCACCCAAATTTTGGTCTGTACTTTTTGAAGTGTAGTCATGTACACGTCCATGGTATCATGACCTTCACATTATTACTTCATAAATCAAGTCCATTCTGATAACTCTACCTTGGTAGTTGGCATAGAGCAATCATATAACCATATAATCACGTAAAAGCATTCTGTCTTGCATAAATTCACCAACCTATCAAAAGAGAAATCCAAACCAAATGTTTGAAAACATAGAAACAATGATCACTGCGTATCTTACCTGGCGAACTATAACAGGTGCCGAGCCAGAGTTCACAACACGCACAATTAAACTGATTCATCAACATAATCACGTATTATCTAACGTATAATAAAATCTTTAATCATATTTGTAGAAAAAACAACTTGAGTTAAAAGAGAATGCTATTCGTGTATTAAGTTGTATATAATCTGGATCAAAATATTATTGACATTGTAGTGTAAAAAACTACAGTGATAATGGAGTTTAAGATTTTTCGAAAGAGAATCGATCTAACCAGTAACGTACCAGTAATGTAAAGGATTGCTATTAATCATATTGATGGATATACACAACAACAATACGGATGAGTTCATCTATTTAGAAGACATTGTTCATGAAATAATCTGAATGTGGTTATAATGGATGCAATATTGCTCATGAACAATTTTGTTTGATGACTGAAGTAGTACAAATATTTTTCAGAATTATCAATCTAACTCATCTCATATAGTTTTCTGAGATGACACACTCAGAATTCCCATATACAATATTTGCTCTGATGCTGTTGAACCAAAGAGCACAGGCTCCGCCTCATAAAGCATTTTTAGTTAATCCATTCACTTGAGCTTTTTGAGATTCATCCCATCAATAAGAACCTCACCAGAAGCCAAGATGACACCTAAGTTCCTGCATCAAATATGATTGGTGCCGTTAGCTGACACCTTGGTGATGACCTTAGCCATAATGCCGCCAGAAAGCACTAAGAATGGAATAGCAGGCAACATTACCAAGGCAAGCCTCCACCCTCTTTATAAATGCTATAGCCAAACCCTCAACAAATGTTGCTTGCAACTGCAGAAACTTTCTTTGCTACATCATGAGGTGGAATACCCCTCCCCAAAAGTAACTGAAAAGGAGCTTATTCCCACTTGCACCATCTTATCAGAAGCAGGACACAATGGATTTCAATATAGATGATTTGCAGGGAAGATACGCTTGGGTGTAAGAATGAATTAAGTTATATGTTCTTAATAAATCATAATAAGGTTCTAGTGCTACCTACTTCTTCTCATATAAACAAATAAACAAAACATCAGTGAAATCATACCTCCCACCGCGTTGTTGCGATCCCACTGAGACAGAAATTGCCCACCTCGTCTCGACTGCAATCTCCAGCTAGTTATCACCTGCAATTTTCAGAAAAGTTCTCAGCAATCTTTCATGATGATCAATCAATGGAAAATAAAGTTGGGCAAGTTTTATAAGTTTGCAGCATTCTGATTTTGATGGTTCAGCTCAGAATGATGATTGATCCATAACTTCATCTAACCAAAATTGAAGTTTGGAGCTTTAAGCTTTGAACTTAATTCATTGCTTAATGCTGATCAGCTTGAATAGTCTGCAGCTTGGTAAACAGTAACCAAGCAGAACCCACTTTATCAAATTCATAACTTAGGATCCTAAATTCCACAAAGTAGCCCTGCATAACTGAACAGAAACACTCTCTAAAGTAACCATTTTTACCCTAAAACACCCCATAAGAAACTGACCGAGCTGCTCCATACCAATGATCTACCTCATGAAAAGAAAACCAAAAGATATGCAGTCAATTGACAGTCTATTTTCCTAGACCTGTTGTATGAATTTTGAACTCATGTTACCAAAGATGACAGGTGAATCATTTTCCAAGATCACCTAATTAAGGCAGATCATAGGTTGATGAATAATGCTTCAGAAGGCAATTTCAGTGAAGCTGCAGACACCTAATCAGGAACATCTAGTATGTTCAAACTTCATAAACTCAGATATCTTGTTATTCTTTTTCAGAAGAGACGTCAGAAAACTACCCATTAAGTCGAAGTTGCGTCAATATAAGGTGAGAAGCGACCAATTCATCCATAAACAACGATAGACAAAAACAAAGGATTATTAGGTCAAACATGAAACACCATTGGGCAGTGGGCATAACCAATTCCAATCCAAAAATAAAGCATACATTGAAAGTTAAGCCACACTAAACCCATACTCACTATGCCATCATTAACAGACAAACAATAAGAACTGGAGCAGAATTAGCCAATATCATCATAAACTGACAGACATATGGACAACACAGCCTAAGAGTAAGATCAGCATCATGAAAATCTCTTTTAGTTGGTTCAGAGATTTGGGATGAAAAGGACCCTGTATCATATAAGAATCACAGGAACCTTTCCTTTGTAAGGATTTTTACACAACAGATAAAGAAAGAAAGGAGAATAAGAAGCTGAATTTTCCCAATGAGCACATATCTCAGCTCTGTCATTACCATATCCCTATATAGCTATAGGATTAAAGAGTGAAAGTTGTACTGAAGAAAGAAAAACAGGACTCAATCCACGCAAAATGTTGTTGTGTATATAAAGAATCACAAATCAAATTCGGTTTCAAAGTAGCAAACGGGAGGATGAGATTGGGAGAAACATCACTCGGGCATTGAAAAAACAAAGGTTAGAACTGAACAGGAGTTAATGATATTCAAATTCGAAGTCAAAACCTCATTCGTCGACAGAGTTCTATCTATTACTGTAAGCTAAGAGTTCACCACCACAGTTTGCCATAACTGAAAAGATTAATCTATGAACTCCTCAATCAGACACAATCGTATCAACGAAATATCTTGAATGATTAAGTTCTGAGTTTCTGTTAATGTTCTTCACAGAGCAAGAACAAACTTGATAGAGAAGGAAAATCTAATACTCCGATTCAAATTACTAACACCGAAGAAAGTTCTAAATAATATTATAGGCTAGAGAAATTACCTCAAACGGAACACCTTATAATTCCACCGTTGATGGCCATCATCTTCTCAAACTCTGCCAAATTGACGCATTAAGCAAAATTCAGAAACTGAAAAGAAGAAAAAGGACTGGAGATAAGGATTGTTCTTACTTTAATATTGTCAAATGCAAACATCAATACAAACAAAGTAGAAGGCTCGCATATGAGAATTTGAACCGAGCAGGTCTGGATTTAAATGTAAAGTGCAGCTATGAATCTCAAATTATCAAACAAATAATCCACGATTCAATATTGGATAAAGAAATAAGACCCAGCAAGGCAATGAAAAGAACACAATCAGAGACTTGGAGATGGAATCCAAAGCTTACCCTTCTTTCTGAATTCTAACTGGCGATTGAGTTTGGAGATTTGGAATCCAATGACTCAATCAAACCACGCCCATAGTACTTAAGAAGAAGACGATTATAACTTTTAATCTCCAACAACCGAAGAAGCGGATTTAGAAGGTTAGAAGTAGAAGAGTTTACGTATTCTTGAATGAGAGTGGTGGGAAATGCAACAGCCATTGACCAAAACCTAGAAGCATGAAATGAAATTCAGAAACAGAAGGAATTTCACCTGAAGCAAGAGCTTCGACTGCAACTTCCGCCTGATGTGGTGTCCGACTCCGACGATCGGCAGTCTTCACAGGTTGAATACACACCAGCCAACAACCTAACTTTGTTCTCCGTGAAAGAACCCAACCTCTGGCCAGAAACCAACAAACAATCGAGGGAAGGAGGGGCAGTTCATATATTTGATTAAATTGTGTCGTTTTAGCGACACTGAGGTGGCAGCCTAGATTTCCTTGAATGGCTGATGTGGCAGCAGCTTTGCTGCAATCTCCTATAGACTATTTTATGATTATGATTTATGATTATGATTATGATTATGATATGAATATCATCTATGTGTAACGGGCAGACCCAATTTTTTCTTCAGTGATTCAGTTCTTCACTTCAACTCATCGATCGACAGTCTTTCGTTCCCTCTTGTAACCCTAATGCTCTGAAAAATCGTAGATTCATCTCGAAAAATCTCTTTGCAATCTAGATGTAGAGAGATTTGTGGGTTCATCCAATGGGTAGCACCCTATACCCGGCCAAAGGATGGTGACATAATTTAAATTATGTCACCTCAACAATATTCATTCACAGCCATAGGATGGGATTCCATAATCAAACCAACTGATTAATTATGGAATGAGTGAATTAATTGCATTGATTATATTTGAGTCAATTTGGGGCGGCATTTATATTATGATATTATTCTTATTCTTTGCAATCAATCATTTATATCAGTTACCATATTATTACTAATATTATTCTTGCTCAAATCCGAAAATATCTTACTTCCTTTTTTTTTCAATCGAAGTAAATCATTCAGAGACGACTGAGAATACTGCACCATCTCTGCCAATCTTGAATTTTTGCAAGGCCACAGTATGGAGGGAATACTATTATCCAGCCAATACTATTATTTCTAAACCTTCATTTTTTACTTACTCATTATGAACTCGATTTTCAATAAGATAATAAATGATTTATTCTTTATGTTTTTTTTATAATCGTCTTCAGTCGGATCTTCAGTGTATATTTCGTTCATTTTTCATTTTTTTTAGTTTCCAAATAACCGACACTATTATCTAGCTAGTAATAGTATTATATGAATTCTGATGTTTCGTTATTCGCACAGTACTGATATTTATCTATTTTAGTGTGTGTTTATACGTGTTTTACATATAATACTATTATTTACCATTAGTTTCTGTTCAATTTCTTAGATGTGCCTGAGGTAGCTTTTGATTGGGAGGCGTTGGAGTTCAAAACTGTCAAGGATGCCGAATTATTTTACAGAGACTATGCTCATAGGAGTTTTAGTACCGAGATTTGCTTTGCTGTGTATTCATTTGAGATTCACCAACAGTAGGTTGATCCCGCTTATTCACCGGTTCATTCCTGTCTACCGGACGTTTTGGTACAACAGGTTTCCTCGGCTTCGGCTTTTTGGATACAACCAACTTAATCCTTTTCCCACTTTTCTGAATAGGAGTTTTAGTCATCCTGATCCAAGATTAATTGTATCTGCATGAGGCAAAGGCATCCTGATCAAAGAATAATAGTATTCCTAATATACAATTATTGGAACAACCAAACTACACCCCAAACAACACAGTATAACTCAATCAATAATAGTAAAACTACAATACTATTATATGCATACTATTGTGTTAGGAGACAAGTAAATGTTCAAAATCAATCATAATAGCGGTAATTATCTGGAACGAATAGTATTCATAACATACTATTATTAGCATGAACAAATCACAGTTGCAGTCACCATTTACAATACAGATTCAAAACAGGTCCGCACGAGATTCAAAACTCTTAAACCACAAATCAGACTCTTCGAACACTAATCTTGTTTGATAATAGTATTAACCTAATAATAGTATTTTCCATTCCAAAATCAGAGCAGAAAACATATATCTGAGATGAATGCTGGTTCACAAACCTAACCCAACACAATCGACAAATAAAACTAGGTCTGATCGAACATGCAGAGTAAGAAATCAAAACCTGATTATAGGCCGAACGAGATTAAAGGAAACGACGGCGGCTACACCACGCACCAGAAACCGAATCGGAAACACAAAACGAGCACTGAGGAATCGGCAGTGGAATGACGTCCGGTAGTGGTTCGCTGAATGTAGAGATTGAATCGGCGAGTTCGGCGACTGAATGCAGAGAAGATTTGGGAGAGAATGGGGTGCAATTTTTTTTGTGGCAACGGTTAAAAGATGAATGAAAATGGAAAAGGTAAGTAATATAATGCAATTTGGGGTAATAAAAATATTTAATATGGCACAATAAATAGTGGGATGCCATTATTTTATTAATATAATTCCTCCACCATTGGATCTAATATATGGAAATCTAATGGCTCTTATGGATTATGTCTTATAGACATAATCCAACTTTTGTCACCACTCCTAATCCGCCCTATACCCATTTAGGGGTGGGTACAGTTTGAATTTTGTACCCGTTTAGTCTCGTTAGACTGGACAAGTAGTCGGGTACGAGTTATGCCCGTATAATAAACAAGTAGATAGTAAATACGTGATATCCAGATCTGTGGGTACTCATTTTATTTTTGTTCTTTCATTAGGCGATAAGTCACAATCAACTTATCAATTTGCTAATTAAATAATCATTAATTTTGAGATCTGCACGTTGATCTATCACCCCCTTTTGACTATGGTCGTACTCTATTATGGTACTTATTTGACAGCTGAAATTCCAAGCTGTCATTGTATCAGATTTGCATGAGGGATTTGTCTGATGCTAATTATTATTAATGCTAATTAATTACCCGCCGTTAGTTAATGCTACAAGTCGTTTTCCGTCAGGCTAGCAAGGTATAATATAACGGAGTTAACGTCATTGATGACGTCGTGTTATTCCCATGCTCTTTTGGGATTCATGGTATGTTATGTTATGTTGTATCTGTAGTCTTGTGAACGGAGCGGGTTGGGGTCGGGTTTGTTATATCCGTTCTTCGTTTTCCAGGTTCATCGAACTTTTAATAGAGCTGTCGACATAGTGGTAAAGTAAGTTTCGTTTGGTTCACTTTTCTTTGTCGTGGATTGATTTTGATGGGTCCTAGCCCAAGGGTTGGTCAGATCAATGGAACAACCCGGTAGGCTGAAGATCCAAAACTAATGGAAAAACCTAGTAGGCATATGCCTTAGGGATATATGCAACAAGCATATAGAAGTCGTTTCTTGTCAACAGTTCAGATCATATCAGGTAAGGTTCATCAACAAACTGGTAACATGTGGCGACCCAATTCTTGTCTCAAAGAGCTATAATTAGTAGACTGGGCCAAGATCCAAAACCAATCCAAAAAGTCCAATAGGCACATGCCTTCGGGTTATATGCAACAAGTATCGAAGTCGTTTCTCGTCAACAGTTTAGATCATGTCAAGCTATAATTAGTAGACTGGTCTTATCAACGATGGGACAAGCCATCAATTCATCACCATTGCACCTACCTACATGCACTAGCTCATACGCTCTTGAGTCATACACCCAAGATCGAAATGCCTACAGACATCCCCTAAGTACTTTAATGTCTCCCAACCCACCTAATATACGTTTATCCCCTCTTACACAGAAGCTTACCGCTCTTTAGTTAGCACGTGCAAGGGAACATCCAAGGAACCTAAAAGTCGGCCAATGAGCAAAAGACGATTAATTATTCAAACTCACCCAATCATTCAAATCAAACCACTTATTCGATTAACTTACCTCATATACGTTTATTCTCTCTTACACAGAAGCTACTACTATCTGGTTAACACGTCTTTCCAGGGAACATCCTAGGAACCTAAAACTCGAACAAAGAAGCAAAAAATGATTATTCACACTCGACCTACTCGATCTTTCAAATCGAATCAATTATTAAATCGACCACTCGAACCGGATGGAACATGTTTGCATCGATATGTACACTATCATCTCTTCTGATAAGTACTTACAAAAACGTACAAAAGGGTATTTGTTTGTTTCAGCCATGCGTAACTAGTTGACTGCTGCTTTAGACGTTTGACCTTATTGGACTTTAGTCAACTCTAATTGGACCTGCTGCCCAGTGAGTCAGTGATAGAATAAACCGGTTCGGTTCATTTGGGTCAATTCATTTGAATGCTGACTCAGATTCTTTGAAGCATATCCGTACGGATCAAACTGAATGACATTTGTATTACCTTTTAATCATGCATGCAAATACGTTATACTGAAGTTTATAATGACTGACCAATCATCGCACGTGCCGCACGTGCTCAAGGAAGAATGTAGAAGAACCTAGTGGGGTGTTTTTTCACTATTTTTTACTTAATATACCATTAATCATTTATCCCATAAAGTGAAATTAATTTAATGAAGTATGTTATTATCCAAATGTAAATTAAAAAAAATAATCTGCAAATAAAAATAAATTTTTTTATCAATAAATAAAAATATTAGTATTTTCAAAATTGTATTGGTACATGCATTCTTACCAATTGGACTATGAACTATTAACTAAATGGTATGATGCAGCGTCGAAATAATGTTGTTTCAATTATGGGAAAACCGGCCGGTAACAGTTTTTAAAAAACTCAAAATAGTAGTTCGTGTATTGATCAACTTAAACTTATGCAAACAGAATGTATTGACTACCCATGGGTTGGGTATCTGAGTACCCACTAAAGTTGAGTAGTTGAGGTAAAAGATTCTTGAACGTTTTTCCAACCTCTTTCGTCTGTTATTTCGCTTCTGTATTACTTGATTTAGATGTCTATTTGGGCAAAAAAATCACCTACTAGTCAGTCAGATTAACAAGTTTTCTCTTTAATCAAACGGGATGGTGTGGTGAGCATTTTGACAGGATTTTTCTCTTTGATCCGGAGAACACAATTCTCAATAGCATGATGCCTTATTTAGGGCCTGTTGATCCATTATGCTCAAAACCCCGACCCTCTACCCACAAAATTTCGAGCTGAGTGTATAGATACTCATATACCTATTTTTTGGATGAATTACCTATACCTATAACTCGACCCAACATATTAAACTATTCTAAATCGAGGCTAATTCAATACCTAAAAAATTTCGAATTGAATGTAAAATAACCCAATACTCATACCCATACCCACTTGCGCCCACCCTTTTCTATTCATTAAAACTAGAAAACACTAAAAATCCATTGTTTTGCAATATTAATTTAATAAATAATTTTTTAACATCTAACAATAATTAATTAATTAAATAATTGCAGTTACGGAAAAACAGAAATACAGACAAATACAAAATAATATACGGAGAAAAAGTAAAATGACAACTGTGAACTGACAACCATGTGAGAGAAGCCGAATAATCCAACGGCTGTCCTTATCTCACACCAAATCAACGATAGCTGCGCGTCCAGTACCGAGTACCAAAACGGTACATGAGCCGCTCCCCCTCTATATAAAACCCCCTCTTCCCCACTTCAAAACTCAGATCATTTCCATTTCACTAATCTCTAATTCGGATTCCCTCCCTTTTCAGCCAAACAGAAACGCCTCTCTTCTCGCCGCCGGTCAATAACTCTTCTGCTTCTCCGGTATATGGCAGATAGCTTGTTAGCTCGGGAGGTATCCGATCTATGCCTGGGGAAGCCTGCTCTGAGATCGCTTTCCGATTCCGCCACCGTCGCTCAAGCTCTGCTCGCTCTCCGCCGCTTCGGCGACTCGTTCATAAGCGTGTGGAGCTGCGACGAGAAATCTCTCGAATGTAGGTGCGTCGGCAAGGTTTGTATGGTGGACGTCATCTGTTTTTTAGCTAGAGAAGAGAATCTGAAGAATCCGGCGAGTGCGCTTCAGAAGCCTCTGTCGTTGCTTCTCGTCGGCGCTTCTCCTGGCATCGTTCGTCACTTGGAGCCTTACGCTAGGTAGGAATCGGAGCTCTCGAATCTCTAATTGAATTTTGGAATTGAGTTTTGAAATTTGAATTGAGATCTGGTTTTTTTGATGTGCAGCTTGCTGGAAGCGATAGATCTGATACTGGAAGGAGCGCAGAATTTGGTAATTCCGATTCAGGGCTCGAGGAAGAAGATGATTCAGACGAAGAATTCGACTCTGCACAACGGCCGAGAATACTGCTGGCTAACGCAGGAGGACGTAATCCGCTACCTCCTCAACTGCATCGGCTTCTTCTCTCCACTCCCAAGCCAAACAGTCGAGTCTCTCAACATCATCGACAAGGAATCAATCCTCGCCGTCCGATACGACGAACCAGCACAATCCGCTCTCCCCCTAATCTCACAGTCTCTCGCCAAGCAGACCTCCGTCGCAATCCTCGATGAGGAAGGCGGCCTCGTCGGAGAAATCTCTCCCACAGCTCTAAACTACTGCGACGAGTCCGTCGCAGCAGCCGTCGCCACGATCTCAGCCGGAGATCTGATGGCGTACGTCGACTGCTGCGGCGATCCACCGGAGGAGCTCGTTCAGCTCGTGAAGCAGAGGCTGAAGGAGAAGAATCTGGTGGCGGCGGTGGAGTTGGTTGAAGGCGATGATGACTCTTCCGGACTATCGTCTGGATTATCGTCGGCGTCGTCGTGCTCGTCGGAAGATGAGGAGATCGTCGGCGGCGGCTGGCATTCGCCGAAGGTGGTGAGGAATACGGAGGATATTGTGTGTTATCCGTGGAGCTCGTTGGTTGCTGTGATGATCCAGACGCTGTCGCATCGGACGGGGTATATTTGGGTGGTGGAGGAAGACGGGTGTTTGGCCGGAGTTGTTACCTTTGCTGCTATGACGAGAGTTTTCCGGGAACGTTTGAAATCAATGGCATGGTAGTAATTATTGGTAAAAATATATAAAAAGGTTTGAAATCAATGGCATGGCATGGTAGTAATTATTGGTGAAAAAATATGAAAAAAGGTTTAAGAGAAATGAATCTTGATTAAGAGTGTTATTAGAAAACCTGTAATAACGGACTCGGGTTTTTTTTGGCCATTATGGAATTAATCTTAAATTAATGGATCTAATTGGTAATTAGAACTATTAAGAGTGGGTTGGTTGATGGAATTGGGTCTGAGAATTAGATTTCAATTTTCGGTCTATTGAGAATTGTAGTGTAATTATTTGGGTAAATTCCTATCAAATCGAGAATTGAAATTCAAATTTCATACCCTATTTCATTAACCAAGCGGCTCGTAAATGTACTTAACAGAATTGGTACATGTACCAACTGTAGGAGCTTAAGTTTGGGGTATCATTGAGGTGCTAAACATGGGCATGGAAGCATGGAGCAATGCTTTGCCACGATACCTAGGCCACCGCCCCTGAACGAAACCATTTGGAATTTCAGTGTGATGGCTCACTTGATCAGACTTCGTTTGAGGCGGAATATGAGGTGGTCATTATTAATGCCCATGGACAGGGTAGTCATTATTAATTCCCATGAACAGGTGATCGGTGGTCGAGTCGAGAAGCTTGTTTGTTTGTTGGCCATTGTAGCATAAGCTAAGGCAGTCTTGGTTGCCTTGAGGGTCGCAGAAGGGTACTCTGAGCGTGTTAAAATCAAGTCGGATTGCCTGGTTCTGAAAGACGCTTTGTGGAAGGGAAGATTCGTGTGGCCATGGGAGTGCTACTTCATGGAAAGTATTCTCTTGGCCGATGATCGTATTTCCCTTGCTTACTTCACATGTATCGCAACTGTCTCATTTATCTCTTCGGTACACATGAACTAATGAAACCACTGCCAAAGGACATTATTGGGGCTAACTTAGCTAGTATCATGAATCATTGCATCCCAATAACTCAAATTGTTGGGAGAGGAATGGATCTGACATTATTTACTAACAGCTAGTGTGTTCTTATCTAATCTATAGTTTTCCCTTAGGCTATTAAACCACATATGTAACACATCTTCTCAACAGTCATCCTAACTCCTGAGCTAATCTATCCATATTCCTCGTCTCCATCTCATAACCTGGTACCAAACATCTTATTAGTAAATATTACAAGATCCATTCAGAATCTTCTCCTAACAACTCGAGCTATTGGGACGCAACAGTTCTAGGAGACAAAGATTACTGATCTGGGGGCTCCTTAACAGTACCTAGACATTTGAAACTACCACATTCAGTTCCCAGAAAGAACTGAACCAAAAAGATCCAAAACTCCATGACTGTAATCTTCTCTGTTTTTGCAGAGGAAGACAACATCGGATGGGACAAACTGAGACAACTGCAGGTAGGACCCTAAACTTGCAGTTGTCACCTAGTAAAAGTGTGATGTTAAGGCACACGCGTTCCCACCTACTAGCATACATGTGCCGTTTTGTTTGTTCTGATTTCAGAGCGTCAGCAATCATGGCTATGTGACAGATTTTGGCCAGGACACCTGTCCTCATACGTGTCGAGCTGAATCAAGTTCAAATCGAGCCGAATTGAGTTCGAATTGAGCTGAATCGAGCAAAACTCGGGCTTGTTAAGGACTTTAAACGAGTCGAGCTCGAACTCAGCCTCGTCAAGGACTTTAAACGAGTCGAGCTGAATCAAGCTCGAGCTCATGATTTGTTCAACGAGCCGGACTCAAAACTTGATTTTCAGAACTCGATTCAAGCCTGAGAGCCGAACTAGAGTTGAGTAAAAATTTGACTCAACTCAGCTCGTATGCAGCTGCTACTCATACCTAGTTTCTAGTTCTACAACTCATCCCTATTCCTAATCCTAACCTCAATCCCTAACTCAAATCCATCTCGGTTCTAATTTTACGAATCTCGATCTTTAATCGAGCCGAATTGAGTTTAAATTGAGCCTGAATCGAGCTCGAACTCGGGCTCATTAAAGACTTTAAACGAATCGAACTCAAATCGAGCCTATGGTTTTCTTATACGAGCCGAACTCGAACTTACTGAAGCTCGCGCCCGAGTGAAAAATTTGACTCGGCTCGGCTCGGCTCGTATTTAGCTCCCTACTCATACCAACTTCCAATTCTACAACTCATCCCTATTCCAAAAAAAACCACCTTATATAAAAAACAACATTCAAGCCAATGCTAGAGAAGAAGATTTGTATTTTATTTGAGGATAGTCATAAATCGAAAATACAAGAGTTGACATTTAAGTTGACATACAGAAACGACGTCGTTTTAATTTGCGAGGCGGGTATGGGTATTGGATACCTCATACCCGACCCATCCCTATAAGCTTTATCTCCGTACCCGCCAGCAACCCGGTCAACGCAAATGTTCCGGAGCGTTGACCGAATCGGGAGGGTCGGATACTCCAGATATGAATTTGACTATCATACCTAAGCATGACTAATATCAAAGTATGCTGAACAATTTATTGGCACACATTAAGATAAAACAACAGAGAGATGGAGGGAGCTAACCGGAGATATAATTAGGCCGGAATTCGGCTGGATCAGAACGACCTGAGCGATCTGCGGCTGAGCTCAGACGTGCACGACAAGAGTGCATCTCGAACTTGGACATTGTCGGAGTCCATATGCAGAGCGTCCTCGTATAGCCTTCTCGCTTGTTCGAGTAGCTTCACTTTCTGTCTACTGTTGGGAGGCCGCAGACGAGACCTTTGTTGCAAGACCACGCCCCATTTGAACAATGCTGCAAATATATGGCCATTGTTAAAGAGTTCATCAGAAAGAAATCATCAATACTGGCAGGCATTGGAAGATCAGGATGTGATAGGATGTGATTAGTTACGGGATGTTATATAAACCAATTATGAATGTTTCCCTACAAATCGAGTTACTGGAATGTAACAATTCTTCGTGTAGTATCATAGCTTTTATGACTGAAAGGGGTGTATCCAATTATATCGGACTCTCCCAACAACTCGAGTTTTTGGGATGTAACGGTTCTCACAGTTAAGAATTATACAAGTATTCAAACACTGGCAAGCAATGATGAAATTCCTGGTATCTAGGTTCTTCGAACATCCTGATTTCGTCCTAGTAGCAAAATTTGTGATCGTTTAGCCACATTAGATTAGATACCAGCATGTTCTTGACGAAAGCTCGAAAGATCACTAGTACTGCTATTACTCACAGACGCTTATGATCATGGTGAACAGATATGACTGAAATAGACAGATGAACGAAAAGAATACTACTTCAATACTTCACTTACCATCTGGTGCATGGACATTGCTTTTCGACATCATAGCATCGAATTTATCAGTTGCAGCCAAGAACAGCTTGTCAGCATCAAATGCAGCTTCCTGCCATGGAGAAAATGAAATCACTATGTCAGCCAAAACACTACTAAAGTTTTCTGACTTTACGAGAATGCTTACGGGTCCAATGTCAGCAATCAACTGTGCACGGAACGTTAGAGCAAGCCCCCAGTTATAAAGTGCTCTCACATCATCCCCGTCAATTGATAATGCCAATCTGTATCTTCTACCTGCCTCAACAAGAAGTTCTTCACACTCTTCACATACACCAGTAAGGACTTCCACGAGCTTATCTTTCCGTCTGAGCTCACCACGTATCGAACCCTGATTCTCGAAAGATAAGGGACCCCATGTTGAAAGAGTGGCTCTTAACTCACGACTGATCTTCAGCTTCAGCTCTCCGTGAAGAAGATACGTGTTTCCCAGCTGCCCCACGGCTAGTAAACTCATGGGCTTCAAGGCTATGGCCTTTGATAGCAGTTTAGCAGACTTGTATAACATCACTTCAGCATGTTCTTCGTCGGATCTCCCTCTTATGCAGTTTTTAGCTTCTTTGAGTAGGGTGTTCGCCTCAGTAAGATACCGGTTGAATGCTACATCATCCGAGAAATTCGAGGAATAAGAGCCTCCTGGATCCTGTTCATCTTCCACTAGATGCAACTCATCGTTCAGTCTTTCTTCTCGGTACCTTGAACTGAACATTTTACCATCATTTCTCTTCCTTCTGCGAGAGCCGTACGCTCCATTAGAGTCCTCGAAACTCATGTCTCGTGCATCGGAAGAGGCTGAAGAGCCATGTTCTTGCATAGAATCACTCAGTCTCCATGTATCATCTTCATCACTTTCGTCAATCTTCCACGAAACACGACGTTTACCATGGTCGTAACCTTCCTCTCTTTCAGTAAACCTCTTTCCGCCTTCAACAACTACATCACGATCAATTTCCGTGCTCTCTGAAATGATTCTAATCCTTCTTTCTTCATCCCAGTCCAGAGCATACTTACTGGAACCATCTTGAGAAGAAACAGAACCATGGCTTCTGCCTTTGGAGTCACTAACATCCTTGTTAACATCTTCTTCGATTCCCGGACCCCGATCACTCGATAAACTGATGGTAGCTACTTGTTTAGGATTGTCATTCTCTTTAACCTTGTTAGGTTTCGAACTAGCACCCTTTCTGCCTCCAAACATTCCTCCAACAAACTGAACCATCTCAGACCCGATCTCACCGATCTTCTTCCTTCTTCTGCTCGACAACTTACGATTATCGAGCTTAGCACCATCGATCTCAGCCTCAATAGCATTTCTCGTGTTCAATGCAGATGCCTGCATTGCTTCAATCACATCAACATAACGTTCAAGCTCATCCATCCTAATCTCCTTACTCTCAATAGCTCCTAACAAACTCTTCTTCAATTCACTCACCTTAACCTCAAACTCGTTCAAAAACTCCTCTACAGCAATCATCCCCTCATTATAAACCCTAGCACTCGACTCCTTCCCCTTTCTCTTACCTCTACCAACATCAACCAAATCAAAACCACCAAATCCAAAACCAAATCCAGCGGCGAACACCACCGCCGAAGCAGGCACCAGCGCGATGTACGAAACCTTAACTCTCGAAAACGCGAGAGCAAACACGACCCCGAGCAAGAATGTGAGTCCATACCTCTTATCGATGATTCCTACGAAATCGCGGATCTCGTACGACTCGCCCGAGCTGGACCAGTCGCTGCTGAGGTGATGGAAATCGTCCCAGCCGCGGCAGTTGGAGATCGGAGATGATGATGCTCCGGCGAATCGGATTGTGGAGGAGCGGAGCTTGGGGTGTGGAATGTAGAGGAGTCGGTTGTTGAATCGGGAGAGGGATGTGAAGTGGAAGATTGGTGGAGATTGGCGGGAGATGGAGTGTGTGATTGAGTTGAGGAATGGAGATTTCATTTGAATTTGGAGATTGGAAATGGCGGTGGGAATCTGGATTTTTTGGGTGTTCTTCCCGCCGCGGCCTTGTTATATCGGCGGTAATAACTACGATCAACTGGTTTTATTAATTTGAATAATGGATTAATATAATATAATATTGGGCTGGACCGGGCTTGATGGGCTTGATGGTGAATAACGGATTAATATACTATTTTAGGGAACATAGCACTTTGGCCCCCTCTACTTTGACAACTTAACAAATAGCCCCTATAATATAAATTGCTCATTTAACCCCTCCTACTTTGCCCATTTTGCATTTTAGATCCTTCCATTCCGACTATCGTCTTCCTAACATTAAGTTTTGACACGTTCGCACATCGATGGAGAGATATGTGGGGGTAGGAGACTAAGAGTTGGCTAGGGATCTAAATTGGGGAGGTATAGGAAAAAGTATGGTGAAACATCTGAATTGGATTATCTATTGAGACTATTCTGCTAACTCATATGGCCATTACTTAGCGAATAGTCTGTTGCTTACCTCAAACGACTATTCAACTTTGAATCCTAGCGTGGTGGCGAATCTGGAAATCCCGATGGGGACATAGCATCTCCCGTGAGTGGTTCAGCTGGTTTGAACGTTAAAGACTGGACTTTAGTCGTCATTTTGTAACCGGTATTTCTTACTTAGGCATCCTTGATCCTCCTATTATAGAATTGCTTACTTTCACGAATGCCTGTTCGACCTGCTCCGCTCATGGATGGACAGACGTTGATATTGAGAGAGATGCAAGTTTGGTTTCAACAATGGTGGCAAAATTTCGGGTGTTTCACGCTCGTGAGCAACCCCACGCGCCTATCATTACATGTGCACGTTGCATATTACACAAGTGAAGCCCACTCTAGCGTGAGCAACCCCACACGCCTATCATTACACGCGCCCATGGCATATTATGCAAGTAAAGCCCACTCTCGTGAACGTTGTGCACGCGTGAAACACCTAGATCTTTTTCAGGTCGGGTCGGCCAGTCTGGTTTGTTGACCTACTCTTTTAGAGCGTATGGGCTGGCCCTGACCCGGTCTAATGGGCCGTGTTTGGGCAAAATTTCCTGCATATTTGAGCTTGAGTAAGTGGTTAGTTTACCGGGTTGACCCGAATTTTTTTCAGCCATACAGCTATTATGTGGGCCTAAGGCCCATTTCATCGTTTCAGTATTGGGCCCTCCCTTGATTTCTCCCGCTAATAATTCGTGTCTCATACAAAAAAAAAAAATTTTTTGATCGTTTAACGGACGGTCTGGATCCACTGATCTACCAAGGTGAGCTGGACTTAACCGCACTCAATCCCACCACCACCAGTACCAAATTCCGCATCGTCAGCACTCAACTCCTCCACCAATTCCTCCTAGGTTCGGCAATCAGAACCTCTCTACTCCAAAGTCTCCGGCCAACAACTCAGAGAAGGAAGTAAACCGACGACCGACTCCACTACAGACTTCGTCGGCGGGGAAGAGTAGAGTATATGGAGAATCTCCTATGGCGGCTCTTCCCTCTGCTAGCTCTACTCGCTTCCTTCATCTACTTTTCCCGCTTCCACTCCCCTCTCAAGGCAAGTCTCTCCTTCGTTCTTTCAAAAAAAATCCAAAATCCGTTTCTGAGAATCCCTATCTCTTCCGTTGCAGGCGTCTGTGAGCGGTAAATGCAGCCTTCTCCCGCACAGCCATTACTGGATCGCCAGCAGCCGCATCGTCACACCGAACGGCGTCGTTTTCGGCGCAGGTTTTGTGAGACTGAAACGATTCTGATCTCTTCTCATTTGCTGCGGTTAATTTTGAATTGTTTTTCGTAACGATGAATCAGTTGAGGTGAAGGAAGGGAAGATTGCATCGATTGCTACGGGAGTGGATTGGAGAGGTGGTGGTTCTGGAGAAGTGATTGATTATGGAGAAGCAGTCGTGATGCCTGGCTTGGTTGATGTGTAAGTTTGTGATGGTTGAATCTCCGGTTTGACTTGATTTCTTGAAGAAACTGTCGATTAGGAATGTGATTGGGAATGATGATTTGCAGACATGCTCATCTTGATGATCCTGGACGAGCTGAGTGGGAAGGGTTTCCTTCAGGAACTAAAGCAGCTGCTGCAGGTAATGAAGCTGTAGTACTCTTTGCTATTGTTTGTAACTTACCAGTCTTTGTGCAATCCTGCTACAGTTTAAGCGTTTGGTTCATGAATTTCGATTCTGAATCGTGTCGTGCCAGGTGGTATTACGACATTGATCGATATGCCGCTTAATAGTTTCCCATCAACTGTTTCAACGGAGACTCTTAAACTGAAGGTAAGATGATGATCCTGCTGATTTTGTAATCTGATTTTCTAGACTGCTTCCTGGTGCCTGGCGAATTTGATACTTATAGCTTTAACATGTTGTTGTTGACATGTTCGTCGTTAGACACAAGCTGCAGCTAATAACATATACGTAGATGTCGGTACGCTTCTGAAAACACCATTATCGTGCTCATAACACAGTTGAGGAAATTTTGATTCTAACGTATCGGTATCAGGTTTCTGGGGAGGACTAGTTCCGGAGAACGCTTTTAATGCTACATCCCTTGAAGCTCTTCTAAACGCTGGTGCTCTAGGACTCAAGGTAATATACCATTAAAGGAATAGGCATAGCACCACAGATTATCTTATGTTGCAGAAGTTTGTGCTAGTCAGAATGAACTATCTTCGATGATTTTTACAGTTCAGAATCCTTATACAAAGTTTCCTTTGTTACGATGTGATGTTTTGCAGTCTTTCATGTGTCCGTCGGGATCAATGATTTCCCGATGACTAATGCGAGTCACATCAAGGTATAATTCTTGCCACCTACGTCTTGTCTTGATCTACGTAGCTTGAATGGATTTTCTGCATCTATCTGATATAGTTTTTATCGAATTTGTGAACACTATTTCCAGGCAGGACTAGCAGTACTGGCTAAGTACAGAAGACCATTGCTTGTACATGCAGAGAAGGAGCAAGATTTACAAACTTCCTCAGCAGACGGGGAAAACGACCCTCGTTCTTACTCGACTTACCTTAGGAGTCGCCCGCCGTCATGGTAATCTTATTTTCTATCGTCGAGCTTGACTTCTGCTGCAATTTTACACTATACAAAGCCTGTTAAATACTAAAATACAGAGTTTTCAATAAACTTACCAACGACCCGTAAGCTACTGCTATCTCATTAACTAGGGAAGAGGCAGCCATTAGAGAGCTCTTGACAGTATCACCAGACACAAGACCTGGTGGCGCTGCAGAAGGAGCTCATGTCCATGTTGTCCATTTGTCAGACGCGAGTTCTTCGTTAGAACTTCTAAAGGTATGCTACTTAGCCGAGGCTTTTTTTGCCTTTATATCAGCATTCTAGCTGTTCCATCTAATCACATAACTCCATCTTTTCGAAATCTTTCATAGCAAGCTAAAGGTAACGGCGACAGTGTAACTATTGAGACATGTCCCCATTACCTAGCTTTCTCGTCAGAAGAAATCCTGGACGGAGACACTCGTTTCAAATGCTCTCCACCCATTCGTGACGCAGCAAACAAAGAAACACTCTGGAAAGCCTTGCTGGTAACTGGATGAATCTACATCTTACAAACCCATAGGCCATAGCAGGATTACGAAAATTCCTGTTTCTATTTACAGGAAGGAGACATAGATATGCTAAGTTCTGACCATTCCCCAACTATCCCAGAGCTTAAGCTCCCTGAAGAAGGCAACTTCTTGAAGGCTTGGGGCGGTATATCATCTTTGCAGGTCAGTTACTGCAATTCTCCTTGTTGTTTCTCCATTTGTCAGTTTACGATACATGGAAACTTGAAATCGGATAGTTGGATCTGTTCCTCAGTTTGTTCTTCCGGTGACATGGTCACATGGACGCAAGTACGGAGTGAGTCTCGAACAAGTGGCTTCATGGTGGAGCGAAAGGCCTGCTAAGCTCGCTGGCCAAGATTCAAAGGTTAGCTTCTTGTCACGTACACCGATATTGGGACTGATTATAGAAATAAAGGGTTAGAACGTAACTAGCATATATGAAAATTCGTATCGGTTGAACCGTTGAAACCTCATACTAGTGATCTTAAGATTACGTTTCTCCCACGAGTTTACTATCGAATCTTGTACTGCAAGTTACAATGCTGATGTGGTTCTTCAGACCATCTATTCATCAAAGTGAATATCGTTCTACTCGGTTGAAACCTCATACTAGTGATCTCAAGATTACATTTCTCCCACGAGTTTACTATCGAATCTTGTACTGCAAGTTACAATGCTGATACGGTTCTTCAGACCTTCTGAATTCTGATCATCAAAATGACTATACATTGTTTCAGGGAGCCATCGCAGTGGGCAAACAGGCAGACATTGCAGTATGGGAACCAGAAGTAGAATTCATCCTCAAAGACGATCATCCAACGTACATCAAACACCCGGTACGCCTTTCTTAAACTCGTGGTTTCTTGCTCGTTCTGAAACCAGGCTTTGATTCGACGTTCCGTTGATGTTGACAGAGCATCTCAGCATACATGGGTGCAAAATTGTCGGGGAAGGTATTGGCGACATTCGTGGGAGGAAACCTCGTCTACGAAACCGGGAACCACGCTTCTGCAGCCTGTGGTGCTACCCTTCTCGGTACTGCTCGCTAAAGTATGGATCTTCCTCGGTACGTGAAGAAAGGGGCGACTTGGAAACTTGTAAGTAAACGTGTTTAGTAATCTAGTAATTAATTAATTAACAACACAATTAACTTGATACTTAATGATAATAATATATGATAGCTACTGTTATCCAATTAACAAGCTAGACTTCTTACTCCCAGGAAAAGCTCGAACGACCTTCAACAAAAGGGTACCTTGGATTTACTGTGATGTTGACTCGCACACATGTTAGTCGACACAAGGAATCCTCGGTATGTGTCTCAAAACAGACCGAATGGTGGAGTCTACAGGCCAACACCCGTAGCCCACTTGTCGTGAATCGTGATGGTGTGCGCTACATGCAAGTTTCAAGAAGGTGCTAGGTGGTAGCTGGCAGTGAGCCTCTGCCTAGTGCCTAGCTTGTCTAGGCGCGCCTAAGCGTTTTTACCAAAACTAATAAATTATAATAAATAGTTTGCAATACTAAGGTTCTAAAAAGAGCTATTAAGTAAGTGCACGGGTCTGCTAGGCACCGAGCGAAGACAAAACATCTTTGCTTAAGCCCTGTGACCACCGTGCCTTGGCGTGGCTTGTAGCGATTAGGCGCCATTAATCATGGGTAAAAAAATTTGAGTAAAAATGTAGGATGCAACGTCGACTTTAGTCTCGATCGAAATCCTAATTTTTCTACCTCTTCTCGTTTCTGTGGCGCTCTTCCTCTTCGATTCTAGAATCTAGAAAATCAAGCATAATGTAACCAAATAGGATCATAATGTACCTAATTGAGAAGAAAAATCTGTAACGAAATTGCCTTCGCAGTATATAAGATTAATCGTCACTATCGCGGTACAAGCTTAAACAAATAGGATCATAATCGCCGTATAAGCTTAAACAAATAGGATCATAATGTACCTAATTGAGAAGCACAATCAGTAACGAAATTGCCTTATTAATCTTCACTATCGCGGTATAAGCTACGATACTATGGTTGAATCGCGGTATAAGATTAATCGTCACAATCGAATCTGCCTGTAACAAACACCAATGACAACATCTACTAGGGAAACACTTCCACACTTTGTTATTGATTGATGAACACTACTATATGAAAAGTGCAGAGATTCCATATTCCAATTTACATTATCATCTATAGCAAAACAGTGTAAACCCTAATCCACAACCTCATATGACTGTAATATGATCTATAGCAAAAGACTGTAAACCCTAATCCACCACCTCATATGACTGTAATATGATCTATATAGCAAACGACTGTAAACCCTAATCCACCACTCATATCACTGTAATATGATCTATATCAAAAGACTGTAAACCCTAATCCACAACCTCATATGACTGTAATAATCATTCACAGAAACCATAGACAAATTAAAAATGTATCACTGTGTGAGCTGAAATCCAGCCATACTACAATTTCGTCTTGTAGTTGCAGGTCTGATCCCCAACCGTCCGATTCGAAAGAAACACAGTGAAGTCACAGATGGAAGTAGAAGTCACACGGATATGAAACACGGTTACCTTCCCCTTGATCCTAGCATAAGTATTGAGAGGAAGCTTCCCGGAGAGCACATCGGAGTACAGCTGCGAGTTCGACAGGAGCCGATCCGCCATGAGCGTAAGCGTCAAGTTGAGCAGAGTAGTCGAATCGGCGGAGATACGTCCCGCAGGGATAGGAACTTCTCCGACTTGGTTTCCTCTGTAATTGAGCGATGCGGAGGAGTCTGTGTATTTGAGGCCGACTTTGTTAGGGTTCTTGATCGAGAGATTTAGGTCGAGAGTTAGGTTGAGGCGCGGGCGGAGCTTGAGTAAGTCGAGCGAGACGGCGAGGTCGTCGACGGTGACGCTGTTGACGGTTGTGACGGGGTGCTTGGCTTTGAAGACGGTGAGCGCTAGGATGAGGATGATTAGAGCTAGGAGGATGATTAGAGCCGCTGTGGCTCCTAAGCAGACTGTTCGTCGCCGTCGGCGGTTGTGGATGCGGTTGTTGCTTTTGCCGGCGACGGCGAAGGGATTGTCGGTGTCTGGCATGGTTGTTTGCTCCGGCAAAGGGATTGACGGTGGTTATCGGAAGTTCGTTTTTGCGATTCGGATTCTTCTGTTTGGCTGTTTTCCGATCTGTGTGATATTCTCTCACGGTAGATCCAGTCTTCGATTCTCAGTGTTTATAGTGACGGGTTCACTGTAAAACTGTAATAAATGAACTGATTTTTTCGTTTGGGCTTTCGGCCCAGTGTGAGACTGCGCGGTAAAATGGGCCCAATTCCAACTTCGTGGATTTTTCGTTTGGACTTAAGGCCCAGCATGAGAGGGCCCGTTAACCGAGCTGTCAGCAAAATTCCGTGACTCGAAAAACCTGTAATATCACTTGTATGATCTATTGTTAGTGTTGAAATGAATATTGTGCAACGACATGTTGTTAATCAGTTAGCATGGCGTGCGTTATATCTCTCATCATACCCCGTCAAGTCAAGCATTTATGTGGGTCCTTGCTTGGTGGAGGGTTTGAAAATCTCACAATTGAGTGGTTTTTTACCGGTTCGAGTACTCTTTGCCCACTCTACACCGCCACTTCCTCTATGGTTGGGATGAGCTGTCCCTCCTGCCCCTTGCCTCTCTCTGCCTCCACTACCTCCTTCCTCTCTCCACCCTACTCCATCCTCCCAGTAGTGACCTTCGTTTGCCGACCTCCTAAAGATCAATGTTGATGGCGCAACAGCACCCTAATGAGAGGGGCAGTCGACCTAGTAGTTTGGGATTACATCTCTACTCTGCTTTTCCCAACATGTATCTTTTATCTTGGAATCTTCGATTCGTTAGCTCTTGAACTTTTTGCTTGTAGGGATGCTTGTGCTCTGACACATCATTATGGCTGGATGGATGTGGACGTGGAAGGGACGCTACTCTAGTTACGCAGATGGTTTCTGATTAGGCTTTTCTTTCTCTCCATGGTGGGACGATTGTTGTAGACATTTGCTGGTACCTGCAGTCTTCCCTTGCCTTGCAACTACTGACGATCTCCCGTTCGGTAAACAAAGCTGCCCATTACGTGGCGCGTCAAGCTCTATGATGCCTTCCAAGCTGGCGAGTGATCAACCTCACGACTTGAGTGAATACTTAGGATGCATATATGATTATCTATCAGTTTCCTATAAGAGTTACCTTTCGGGAAAAAAATAAATGCTTATATTCAAATTTGACAACTCTGTTTTGCGTTGTTAATGGTAAATTAAATATTTCATGTATATACCAGTGGTTAATTGTTAACTTGACAAAAATAGAAGTATCAAATTGACATTTTCCCCTTGGTATTAACTTCTATGCTACTGTTCACCATCCGCATATCTCGCGGACATGGAAATCTTCTCCACAAAAACCTTCCCGCTCATCGTCCTCCGCCATTGGCGCCCTCTCAAAACCTCCCCAAAACCTCTCCGTTGCTTCTCAATCGCCGCCGAATCACAGCTCCATCTCCCCGTTTCTCTCCAATCCGACACTCTGCAAGCTCTCGAATGGGACTCCCTCTGCGCTCACCTCGCTCGCTTCACTTCCACTTCCACGGCCCGCTCAGCCGCTCAACGTGCAGCCATCCCCATCGGCTCCTCTCCGGAGGAGAGCCGGAAGCTCCTCGACCAGACAACCGCCGCAATCTCCGTCATGAATTCTGGACCGCCGCTTGACCTCTCTCAGTTCCAGGACATCACCGGAATCGTCGATTCCGCCGTCTCCGGGACTCTTCTCACCGTCCGGGAGCTCTGCGCCGTGAGGCGCACGCTGGTTTCGGCGAGAACCGCCGCGGAGCGGTTGATTCAGAGCGGCGATGGTTCCGATAGGTAAATACTAAATATATACATTGGATAGTTTATGAGTTCATCACAATCTGACTCCGATAGGTAAGTACTAAATATAGATTGGATTGTTTTTGTTTGATTATGAAGATTATCAGTTCATCGCGATCTGAATCTGATAGTTACGTTGCATTACTTTTGTTTGGCCGTGAAGTTCATCAGTTCATCGCAGTTATGTGAATCTGTGATAGCTTGAAACAATAATTTTGTATCTGTGATAGTTCACGAGTTCATCGGAATCTGACTCCGATAGGCAAGTTCTAAATATGCACTGGATTGATTTTGTTTGATTATGATGTTCATCAGCTCATTGCGATCTAGCTCCGATAGGTGAAGATTAACTATACGTTGCATTGCTTTTGTTTGACTGTGAAGTTCATCAGTTCATCGCAGTTATGTGAATCTTTGATAGCTTGAAATAATGGTTGTGATTTTCGTCTATGCTTGTGATAATTTGGTATAGGATCGGCTCTCTGCTTGAAATAATTAGGTGAAGATTAACTACACGTTGCATTGCTTCTGTTTGACTGTGAAGTTCATCAGTTTATCGCAATTATGTGAATCTTTGATAACTTGAAATAACGATTTTGATTTTCGTCTATGCTTGTGATAATTTGGTGTAGGATCGGCTCTCTGCTTGAAATAATTCACGGCTGCGATTTCCAATCAGAACTGGAGCAGAAAATCGGGTTCTGCATAGACTGCAATCTACTGGTAATCCTCGACAGGGCAAGTGAGGATTTGGAGATAATTAGGTCAGAGAGAAAGAAGAACATGGAGAAGATGGAAGCATTGCTGAAGGCTGTATCTACCAAAGTTTTCCAGGGCGGTGGCATTGATAGACCTTTGGTGACCAAGCGCCGCAGTAGGTTCTGTGTTGGAGTTAGAGCTACTCACAGACGCTTAGTTCCAGGTGGTGTAGTACTAGATGTCAGTAGCTCTGGTGCAACATACTACATGGAGCCTGGTGATGCTGTTGAATTGAATAACTCCGAAGTCATGCTTTCGAACTCCGAGAAGGAAGAGGAAGTAGCCGTTTTGAGCATGCTTACTTCTGCGGTAGCGGAATCTGAAATGGGAATCAAGTATTTGTTGGATTGTATTTTGGCGATTGATCTGGCGTTTGCTAGAGCTGGGTATTCACAGTGGATGAATGGGGTGTGCCCGATTCTAACGTCGGATACGTGCCCAGCTGGTTATTTAGGTGAAGCATATGATTCGTTGTTAGTTGATATTGAAGGTATACAGCATCCGTTGCTTCTAGCTAAACGAGATTTTCCCAACACCCTTGAATCAAAACGGGAGAATTCGTCTGAACTGGATGGTGGAAATGGTGTAGTTTTAGAAAGCCAACCTGATTTTCCTGTGCCGATAAACATCAAAGTGAAATATGGAACCAGGGTGGTTGTTATCTCTGGCCCTAACACCGGTGGGAAAACTGCTTCGATGAAAACTTTGGGTGTGGCATCTCTCATGTCTAAGGCTGGCTTGTATTTGCCTGCTAAGAATGCCCCAAAGCTGCCATGGTTTGATCTTGTTCTGGCAGATATAGGAGACCATCAGGTAATCAGTCATTCATGCTGCTAATGAGTTCATGTTCCTTTCCCTGCTGTTATCTGTTATTGATTTGAACTCATTGTTTTCTTTGTTAAGTCTTTAGAACAAAGTCTATCCACCTTTAGTGGCCACATATCTCGAATCTGCAACATCTTGGAACTAGCTTCAGAACAATCCCTTGTGCTCATAGATGAGATATGCAGTGGAACTGATCCTTCTGAAGGAGTGGCTCTCTCAGCAAGCATCTTGAAGTACCTAGGAGATAGGGTCAATTTAGCAGTTGTGACAACTCATTACGCTGATCTCAGTCTTCTCAAAGAAAAAGATCCTAAATTTGAGAATGCAGCAATGGAGTTTTGTCTTGAAACTTTGCAACCAACGTACCAAGTTCTCTGGGGAAGCACCGGTGACTCGAATGCATTAAGCATTGCTAAATCTATTGGGTTCGACATCAATAAATTGAACGTGCACAAGTGTGGCTGGATAAGTTAAAGCCTGAAATGCAGCAGGAGCGTAGAGGCTTGCTTTATCAGTCACTAGTGGAGGAAAGAAGCAGGTTGGATGCCGAGGCTGGGAAATCTGCGGCTTTGCATTCAGAAACTATGGCGATCTACAATGAGGTGAGCCTTGAAATTCAAATACTAGTGCAACTTACGTGCTGTTTTCGGTATATTTGCTGTCTTTGTCCAAGATTTTTTCCCTGGATCTTGTCTGAAGTGATGCTTTTCATGATTCAGTTTATCACCATCTATCTGCACTTGCCTTTGCCATATGATTTCACCAAATCTGAAACGATTGTTTTCGCTATTGTTGGTCCATCTTATTACCGTTAGTATTAACCGGGTATCGATGTTCTATATGAACCGATGTTGTTATCTATAGCTTATCATTTTCCTGTCTTATTCCACCATGGACTCCCCAAATCAAGCTACGAGACGAAGCAAAAGAACTCGACAAGCGATTGGCAGCTCTCATGGCAAAGGAAACACAGCAGGCTCAACAGGAAGTGAATGCTGTGAAGTCCGAAATCCAATCTGTGATGCAGGATTTCGACAACCTGCTTAAGATAACCATTCCTGTACAGTATAACACACTGATAACGAAATCCGAAGCTCGAATCGCATCCATTGCAGAAGCTCACATTCCTGATTCTGGCAGTGAAACAAATAGAAGATCTTATACCCCACAGCTCGGGGAGAAAGTCCAAGTGAAGTCACTGGGAGATAAGATAGCTACTGTCGTTGAAGCGCCCTGGGATGACGATGATGATATAGTTTTAGTTCAGTATGGTAAGATCAAAGTCCGTGTGAAGAAGACCGAGATCAGAGCTACTCGAGTTACTAGCAAGAAGAGCAGCGCATCTACTTTGACGAGACACGTGAAACAGCAGGTACGACTCCGATCAACCATCTAGCATATAATGTGTATTTTATATTTGTCATTATCTGTTGTATCCCAATAACTCGAGTTCTTGGGACGGTTCATGACATGGTATCAGAGTCTTCTCACCGTCCAATTTAACTGATAGGTCATGTGTTCGAATCTTATTGCCCTCAATATAACAATTGTATCAAACTTGTGCAAACTTCAATATCCTTGTTTGAGTTATTGTGATGCAACAGTTATTGACAGACTCGTGCTATGTTCAATGTACAATGTAGGTTCAGCAGGTCGACTCGGGATCGGAGACTGAGAAACCAAAGAACGGTTATAGTACTCGTGTACAAACATCAAGAAACACGGTGGATCTCCGAGGGATGAGAGTAGATTCAGCAGCTCTGCACCTCACTGCAGCCCTATCTGATAGAGAGCCGCAATCGCTTGTATTCGTTGTACACGGGACGGGAACCGGAGCTGTTAAGAAGCGGACGCTTGAGATATTGGGAAAGCATCCACGCGTGTCTAAGTACGAACCTGAAAGCCCGACGAACTCGGGCTGTACTGTTGCTTATATCAAGTGAATTGCCACTTCATCCGATTCGAAAATTCCAGCAAATTGAAGGTAGTATGTTCTGCAACTTGTTCATTTTATCCCCTCTTACTATTACTATTCACGTCTTTGAATGGCTTACGATTCTGATTTCGGTCCAGATGGTGAGTTCTGATTCGGAGATTTGAGCAATGGACTCGCAAGAGGACTACACTCAGATCGATCCGGGTATGTATCTGCACTATTCTTCTCATAGTAACATTGTTTCAAGGTTGAAACAACGTAAATAACGTTCATTCTGAACGCCAATGAGAGGCTGACACGTTTACTGACATGTGCTACGAATTCGTCTCACGAGGAACCAACACTCTGATACTTCTCTGTTTTTAGCTTACTCTGATTTCAGTCTTCCACTTTGGATCTGTGCTTTTCCGGGACGGAGTTCTTAAACTATGGCGGCGGGCTTGTGATTTTTGAGATCGGATTCGGATCCTGCGAGCTTCCGATGAGAACCACGGCGAACAATCGGATTCTCCTCTGTACTAAATTGTCGTTCTGGGAAGGCAGGAATCCGGCGAGCAATACGAGGAGGATCGGCCCGATCTCTGGCGGATTTTTTTCTTCCTGAACTGCTGAACAGTTCCGGGAATACGTACGCCGGAGTCTCGCCGGTGGTGTGGAGGGAAGAGAGAGTCTGCCGGACGGGATGTATTCTTCTCTCAAACGACGTCGTTTCAGAGTGGGTATTTTTCGGAGGTCGTCGGGTGAGGGGTCGGGCTTCGATCGAGTCCGACATTTCGGCTGACCCGATTTCGGTTTTGGCCCATATATTGTGGTCCGAGGCATGCAACGCTCCAGACAACGAGCAAATAGCCTTACCCAGCACAAAACGACGTCGTTTTCTATGTGGGTAATTTTCAGACGTTGTTTGAAAGTGGTCCAGCTCCGACCGCATTTTGAGGGTTTTGAAATAGAGCCCGACCCGACTTGGTTTTGGCCCAAAAATTATGGACCCAGGCCCGCACCGCCCAGCACAATAGCCCTAAGCCTAGTATTGCCTTTGACCCGACCCGGCCAAAAGTGGCCGACCCGGAAAGTTTCACGCGTGTCTTACACGCGCGAGTTTTGCGAGTGGGGAAGTTTACCCACGCGCATGTGCCTCACGCGCGAGTGTAATACACGTGCGCGTGGCCTTCCACGCGCGTATGTTTGGACTACACGCGCCGTCTTCCTTTCTCCTTCATTTCCCTGTTTTTTTCCCGATTTTTCTTCGCCGTCGCCGGCGAATCCTCGCGTCTCTACCTCCTCAGGTTGTCCCGGTCTCGATGAATGCCTGAATTATGTTTTATTTCAGCTCTTGGATTCGTTTCTCAGCAAACTAATCGAATTTCATTTCTCCAGCTTGGGATTGTTCGAGCTTACGCACTCTTCCTAGAAGAAAGACTGGAGTGCTTCAGAGTTCGATATCGAAGCCGAACGCACTGTCCAAGGTCTGTATCTCCTTTCATCGCTTCAAAATCTCGATAGCACTGTAGCTTGAATCGAACCAGAACTCGGGTTTTGAATCGAACAGCAGCAGCGGCTTCTGTACCGCCTCATTGGTTGCCAAGTATGATTCCTTCATTCTCTTGTAATTTAGGTTTTCTTTTCAGCTTCAATGTTGTTCAAATGATCTTACCTTCTTAACAGCTTAGAGTAATTTTCTGGTTCAGTGTGCTTTGGCTTTGCTATGTGTAATCGATTAGCCTGTGTTTTTCTTAGTACATGATCCAATTTGGTAAATGACTGATGCTTCTTCCCTCTTACCCTTTGGCTTTCAGATCTTGAAACAGAGTTTCAAATTATACTCTGCAATGAATGATGGAATCATCAACCTTGTTGATATGGTAATAATATATGCAGCTTTTCTCTCTGATAAGTTCATACATGGATTCTTTAGATGGTGTTTTTTGAAGTTTTGAATCCTTTCCCAACAGTTCTTCTTTACTTTCAGAAAATGGTTCATTGGATAATGATTCATACCAGGTCTTGAGCTTATCTGCTTATGAATGTTCATCACCTTGTTCCAGTTCCCAACACTCAGACAGGTGACAAATCCGTTGTTGTTTTCGGTACATTGATCAATCGAGACTAACGAATAGGTTTGAATCCTTTCCTAACAGTTATTCGATATGTCGAGATACGATATGTCTTCGGAGCTCTAATCTTCTTTACTTTCAGAAAATGGTTTCATACCAGGTCTTGATCTTATGAATGGTCACCTTGTTCGAGTTCCCAACACTCAGACAGGTGACAAATCCGTTGTTGTTTTCGGTACATTGATCGATCGAGACTAACATTTCAATATCTAACGATAGTTGTGAATCCTTTTCCAACAGTTATTCGATATGTCGAGATACGATATGCCATCAAAGCTTTAATCTTCTTTACTTTCAGAAAATGGTTTCATACCAGGTCTTTATCTTATGAATGGTCACCTTTGTTCGAGTTCCCAACACTCAGACACGTGATAAATCCTTCATTGTTTCTTGCATACAGTTGAATCTAAGCTTTGATCATAATTCGAACTATATTATAAGCTGTTTATGATTCATGAAGACAATATACTGCAACAGGAATACAGTATGAGCAACCAGAAGAAGCTCCTGCACAAGCAGAAGTAGAAGAAGAAAAGGTTGAAGATAAGCAAGAAACAGCTGAACCAGATGATCTCTTGGTATTTTTCCAACTTAGTTTATTTTGATTAAATTGGGTCCGGATACCCAACTTTTAAAGGTTGGACTGGTCCAACCAAAATCACAGTAACCTAAATATACCCCTAATCCCATGTTTCGCAGTCCTCACCCACTACCGTTAACTAACGGAGTTAACTAGTTAACTGATGAAATTAACTTGTTAACTAGTTAACACCGTTAACTGACGGAGTTAACTAGTTAACTGACGAAATTAACTTGTTAACTAGTTAACTGACGAAATTAACTTGTTAACTAGTTAACGCCGTTAACTGACAGATCCGGATCTGGTCAACTGTTTTAACAAAATAAATAAAAAATATCAACCGTTAGATGAAACTTTGATTGATCTAACGGTCTATAAAAGGTTGGGCCCAATGGGTCCGGATCCGAGCCCACTGACTATTAATCTTACATATTTTCATTTAATCATATGGGAAACCCTTCGTGACGCGACGTAATTGGTTACATTACCATGTGCCAGTATATTATTGATTAGGAGAAAAAATTAAAATTATTAAAATTGTACTTTTAGTCCATAAACATAAAAATGTATTACAACTTACACCCTAATGAATTGACAAAATTTAGTAAGCCAATTGATTTGCTGTTTTAATTGATTTTTAATCAAATTTTAATTGGGGATTATTTGTATTATAAAATAAAAATGTATTAATAGTGTAATTTTTCAGAATAAGTTTAATGAAGTTGTCACATAGTAGCGTAATCGATTATGTCGCGTCATCGGAGTGTCAACCATATGAACAATTGAGATTAAAATTCTAATTTGAACTAACTCGAAATAAATAAAATTAAAAAGAAAGGAATAAAATGAAAAAGAAATATAAACTCACTCACTCCAAAAAAATTCCAGAAATGTACAATATTCGTTTTGCTTTATTCTTTTAACTACCAAACAATAGAAAAAAGGTAAGTTGTAGTGTTGAGCCGTCCTAGTCAGACATAAATAAGCAATATAATAATTAGGTAAATAGCACTTTTGTCCCTTCTACTTTTTTAACTTAACAAAAATAGCCTCCATACTATAAATTATTCTTTTTTACCCTTCTGTTTTGACCACTTTGCTGTTTGGGTCCTTTCTTTCCACGTTTCGTTTTCATAATGTTAATTTAATTAATGCGCATTCATTATACCATATTAGACCCAATAGTCATTTATTAGCTTACTAAGCTTTTTAATTGAAAATATGAATATATACTTTTTTTTTAATGATGGAGAAGTCTCACAATGGGTCGTCCTTCGGGCATCCTCACCCAAGGTTAAACTCCGGTTCCACATCAGGGAAAGGTCCTGTGCAGGACGTTTTCTTACCATCGTTACCGACAGTCGCCTGCTACTAGTCCTTTCAGTCCTTGTTGAAAACTCACAGACCAAGAAATGACCCAAGCCCGCTCACCTGGAGTGGTCTCTACCACACATTAGCTCTCAACAAGGAAATCTATTTTCAAATATATGTATTTAGATATGATGAAATCGACGAATAAAACGTGTGGCTTTGAAATCCTTCGTATTTAAACAAACTCTTTGTGATACCTCCCCAATATACCTCCATGACCAACTTTCTATGTCCTAGTTTTGATATCTCTGGACCAAAAGACAAAGTAGTATAAGTATGAGAGGGTAAAAAGAATAATTTATAATATAGGAGCTATTGTAAAAAAAAAAGAGTAACCATGAAGGAACTTCCTAGAGAAGGCGTCTGCTAATTAAATAAAAACCCTTCCATAAAATTAAATAAATTCCATGTCAGTAAGTAGGGGTGGCATTCCGCCGGGTCGGCCCGGTTATCTGGCGGACCAATAACCGCCCTAATATTTGGTCGATTTTTTTTAACTGCACGACCCGGACCCGTCGGTTCTATTTTCCTTACCGTGACCATGGCTGACGGGCGGGCGGGCACCAACGGTTATACCCGGCCTAGCGTGAAGCCCAACATTTGCGGCCCCAATTCGAATCCAAATGCAGCCCAACTGCTTCCAAACCCAATTGGGCTGCATAATTATGGGTTTTAGTAGCCCAAATAATTTGTTATTTCAATTGTAGCACTTAATTTGGGATATGTTAATTTCATAATTTAGTTCGTACTTCGTATTAACTTATTAAGTGACACAATTAATAAAAATTAATTCTGAAATACTAAACAACTAACCAAATAATTAATAATAACTAATTAACATCCGAAATTGCGAATACTAAGAGTTCGAAGAAAATAAATTTAAAACATAACGATGTGATGATCCCAACTCTCGTCAAGTCATCCATATAGGGGTGGCATTCGGCCGGGTCGGCCCGGTTATCTGGCGGACCAATAACCGCCCTAATATTTGGCCGGTTTTTTTAAACCGCCCGACCCGAACCCATTATTTGGTCAGTCCGGTTATAAAACCACGTTGACCGAGTCGATTACGAGTAAGTTTTCGGGTTTCAGGTTGAGACTGCCACCCCTATCAGTAAGCAATCCAAAAGCGAAAAAATACTTCCATAAATAAATAAAAAAGAAATTCACGCGTTTAAATCGGAGAATCAAAAGTACACTCAGATTAGCGCCAAAAGGCTCTCTCTCTGTGTTCTTCCCTTTTATTTATTATCACGTAAATAAAAGTATAAAACCCCAGAAAGATAGATTAAATACGAGACTCTCTCCCCATGAAATGAAAATGAATTAATCCTGCTGCTCTCGTGTGACACTCCCACTCCGACTCACAGCGATCGCGAGGCCATCGCCTGATCTCTCGTCGTCCGACCTCCGGTAATCTCCATCGCTCTTTATTCTGTCTCTGTCGCCGTCGGCGAACTTTTGTTTTGTTCGGTTTCGTTTTACGAGAGTGATAGTCGATTCATCGTCGGAATTTCGGATGAGATTTCGGTTTCCGATTTGATCGAGTGAAATGCATGTGGTGTGGTTCCGTGTGCGTGTCTTCTTTCTCGAACTGCATTCAATTTGTGGTAGTTATCTCCTCCCTCGGGACTGTTCGATCGTTCTTTTTTTTTTCCTCTCTCGCGAGTGTGTATCGTGAATCGTGATTTTGATTTCTTTCGTTTTCCGTGTTTGGATTGGACGATGGAGAAGTGACTCTGGAAAATTGTGTTGCAGGAGATTGAATGTCTTTGATTTAAATTGGCTGTGTACTTTCGTCGAACAGCTTCCGTGCACTGTTGTAACTGTTTCTTTGATCGTTTTTAGCGTCCCGTACTCGGCATCGGAGGAAGTTATCAGTTGTTGTGCTAATTGTTCATGTAAAGTAGGTGTGCGTTGTCTGTATTATCTACCTTCTGATCGTTTAGCTGTTGGTTCTCTGTTCCTCAAGATTTACGACTCACTGTTTGTCTGCATGTTTGTTGTCTATGCTTTGTGATATGGCTTTTGAGTGAAGGATGATTTGATGTTTGTTGTTTTGTTCTTGTTCATCGGAGAAAGTTATCAGTTGTTGTGGTAGTTGTTGATGTAATTAGATCTGCGTTGTCTGCATGCTCTACCTTCTGATCATTTAGCTGTTGCTTGCTTTGTGATTTTGCTTTTGAGTGAACAAGGTTTTGAAGTTTGTTGTTTGGTTCCTGTTATTTCTGATGTGCAGCACCTTGGAATGGAGGTAGCTCCTTGTAACGTCCCGACGCGTGACGAGGAAAAGGCATTAGCAGTGCTGCTCGATGTATTCGGTTCGGTGTTTCCTCTTGACCAGATTGCTTCAGCTTACTGCAAGGCGGGCCGAGATCCTGACTTGGCTGGTCAGCTCCTGTATAACTGGCAAGGGGGTTTGTCGACCTCTGTGCACAGTGAACCTATCAAAGAGGAGGTTGATGAAGATGCTTTTGCCTCATCCAGCAGTGCTGCTGTAGGAGTATCAGGTCATGCAGATCTAAAGATTAGAGCTCCAAAGCAAAAAGGGCGTCCGGTTTCTGCAGGCACTGTTTCGAGCTTTCTTGGTAAGGACTATATAAAGTCCAAACCTGTGGCAAATGGCTCCTCTCTGGTGCGAAAACCATTGAAATTGGATGCAAATGAGTGGCTTGTATCCGATGATGGAGAACAGAAAGGTGAGCAGAGTCAACCTGTGAATGAAAATATGCAAGAGAGCATGGAAGATTTTCTCTTCAAAATGCTTGGGAATGGATTCCAGATGGATAGAGAGGTGATCCGCGGTGTTCTAGGTAACCATGCTCTCAATTCATTTACTTCTGACAACAAATCTTGGGAGTTAATTTTGGTGCTAGTGTTCAAAGTATAATATCAGGACTTCATATATAGATTTAGGTGGACAATATGGCAGGATGTTATTTTGTGTCACGTTAAATTGATCTAGGCTAATGAATGTTCTATGCTCATTATGCAGATAAATGTGGATACAACATGCAAGAGGTAAGTGATTATTATTTTGAAGTCCAATGATATTTGGCCGTTCTTCTTGTTTACATCTGGTTTGCAAATAGGACTTTTCCAAGCTCATAACAGATCTTGCATTTTTTTGAGTTCAGTGCATGGAGAATTTAATTGATTTATCAGAGAATATGTCGGTCAAAGACGACAAGCGTCTTCATGAAACTACAGATAAGGTTGGTTTGATTTCTGAATTTAAGGTCAGAAAATCACTTGTAAAGTTTGTGTTGAAATTACTGATGCATCTTAATTGATATATCTTTATTTTAAGTTAAGAATGCCCATCGTTGTTGCCAGTAAATCCCTACTGTGCACCACACTTTTCAGTACGATATATGTTCATTTTAAGAAGAATCATGGGAGATTTAGTCACAATTCCCTAGTTGTAAATATTATCTTCTATACTTTTGTGTTATATTGTTTTTAATAGTTACAGCCAGTTTGCTTAACTTTGAAACCAAACAAGTGTGTGTACTTCAACTTCATAATCTTGGTTTCTTTGTTATTTGATTCTATCTTCTTTTCATTGTCCCTGTTTACATGGTATGAAACTTTTATGTTAATCGATAGTATTTCGTTCCATTATGCCTTAAAACTCAGACAAAGCTGATTAATTAGCTGTCTATCTCCGTTCTGTCTTGCAGCTTTCAAAAGTAAGTTTGAAAACTGAAGGTTCCTGTGTAAGTGAAAACCAACCGCTGGATTGTTCAGGAAGGTACACAATTCTAAACTTTTAGCGAGTCAAGTCGTCTAATAGTTTTCTGTGAAGACCTTCCCACATTATTTATCAGTTTCGCTCTTGGTTTCTCAGTATAATATATGGAATTTCAAGCTTGTAATGACACACGAATTGTCATATTTGACTATCAAAACAGAGCAATTTGAGCTTCTACTGCATTTCTTGTACCGTGTTCCTCTTTGATAACTAGACTTCTAAATTTATATGACAGTGAATTGGCTTTGCAAAAGAGAAACGATCTCCAGAAGGAAGTCTTAGCCGCACTTTTCACCGCTCCAGAAAGATACGAGGAGCCTCCTAGGAGAATCGTTAGACCTCCAAGGAGAGGTTATTTACATGCCTCACGTGAAGTAGTATGGAAACCTCCCGGCGAAGTTATTAGTAGTAAACCAATTGCAGCCCAAGCACCGAACGGAGTTGATGATGGTATGTTCTCTTGTCTAATATATCAGAAACTTCAATAACTGTGTCTTTGGTAAATATTACCGAGCTTGATGCCCACGAATCCCCTCGTGTAGCTACGTTTCTGATAAATGCAGTTTCATTATAGAAGAGGCCAAAAAGTAACAGGAAATACATGTAATGAAGATTCTAGCTTTTGTTTTCTCGTCATCGTAACCCAAGACGTTTTCTCGACCACTTTATTTCAGTTGCAGCTGAAGCTGGTGAAGAAGATGACGAGTATCAGCGTCTTCGCAGAATAGTGGTCGAGTGTCGAGTCACCATGAAAGAATATTACAGATCTGTATGTTCCCATCTTTCCCCAACTAACTGTCAAATTAATAAAACAACTGCTGTGAATTGTCTTTTTTTTCATCAAGAGATGATGATTTTTTGTTCTTCATTAGGCTGTTGAAGCTTTTACAAGGGAAGAGTACGAGAAAGCAGACAGACTTATGGAAAAGGTAAGGCCACAGCCTCTTACAGTATAGCATACTATGTTTAAATGTGGACAATTGTTTCGACAAGAACTAACAGGTTCGGTCCTCGTTTGAGGGGATAGCCGAAAACTTACGTAAGCTATCCAAATCTTCAAGCGAAACTATTCAAAATTGTTTCACAAACATAATACAACAGTCAGTTAGAAAATCCAGCTATAGAAACGATTTATTTGTTGTCCGAAGATCGATCTTATAGGCATTTGTAAATTGCAGGGACAATTTTTCCATAGCAAGGCCCAGCAAGCTGACGAAGAATCCAGCAACAAGCTCTTCGAAACAAAGTTAGTTAAATCTGTTAATGATCTCCTTATTACTCTCTCTGGTCCTTTCACATTGGTAAATCCTGTTCGTTCCATCGTTTTGCGCAGATACGCAGAAACAGAAGACCAGGTGAAGCTCGATTTACATGAACACGACGCCAAAGACGCGATACGTACCTTGAAGATTCATCTCTCGAAACTTTCAGGCATTTCATGTGAGTTTAGCCCCTGATTTCGCTTCTGAAAATGTTCGTAACTTCTCTCAGTAAACGCAGCATTTTCGATCTTCTGATCTCTTGTCTTGCATCAGCCATCAAGTACTTGAAGGTGATCGTCGAGACCGATGAGGAGGACGTGACGAAAGGGAAGCGCAAAAGAACTGTAAGTTTTGAAGTTAAACCCAGTGAATTCCTTTCCTGTTGATCTTGTTCTTGCTCTGAGTTTCAATAGCTGTTGTTGACTATAATGAAACCTGGAGTCGGTCAATAGGGTTGTGAGTTGGTCGGTTAGAGTTAATAACTAACGAATGTCAGTCGGTCGATCAGTTAAAAAAATTCAAACCATTAACTTACCAACTTGGTGTCGGTTTCATCGATGGACTGACAGACTTTGGTCTGTTACGTCAATTTTGGTCAAGATAGCTATAATTGTGAACCAATTAATCGACCGACTTATTTTTAGTTAACCATTGTCCAACCGAAGTCAGTTAGTTAATCAATATTAACCTTTAATCGTAACCGTATTACCAGCTCTTCTGGCCAGACAGCAACATGCCACCCGGTTAGCGCGACGCTACTTGGCCAGTGGAGTAGTCTGATTTTGATCATCATTTTCGGTGTTATTTCTGATTAAATTCTATCTACTATTCTATAAAACCCGATAAATCAACCCAAATTTAAGAAATTAAGTTCAATGTTATTATATCGTAAATAATTAATAGCAAGTTTTTTCTGAATTTTTCTATTCTGTATAGTGTCCAACTCTCAAGTCACTTCCAGTTCATGATCATCCAATTATAAACGGAAGTATGGTCATGTAACAGCGTGGTCACTTAACTATGTTTTGTAACAGCGTGGTCACCTAAGTTTGTAAATCGTAACAGACAGGCATCTCCGTCGATTTTTTACCGAATCTCCAGTGAATTTTCCAGCTCAGAGGGTCACATCAGCAACAAAATATTTTTATTCCATCTTCTCCATGTTAACAATATTATATTGTTGGCTGATGTTGCCCTCTGAGCTAGCAAATTCATAAGAGATTCGATGAAAAATCGTCGGAGATGCCTATCGGTTATGATTTACAAACTTAGGTAACCACGCTGTTACAAAACATAGTTAGGTGATCACGCTATTACATGACCCATACTTAGATGACCACCCAATTATAAACTCTTAACTCAAATTTTCTGTTCGTTTGTTTATTCGGGTATAAACGTTGAAAATGCAGCTGAAGAAGTTTCTGGATAGAGAGTCGATTAGCTGGACAGAAGATGAAGGAAGACCTGGCATAGTAATGGTTCGTGTCGATAACGTCGACAGGAGTAAGTTGAGCTTTGCCCATAAGAACTGAAAAGGTGTTTGTTTTGCAGCCATGGAAATCGGAAAATGCTGGTTTCTTTAATTCTCACAATTATTAGTGAGATATTTTGAGGGAATTTTTGTTTTTTCTTTTGGGGAAAGGTTTGCAACATTTGGTCAAGAATTTGATTGGTTCGGTCGGACGGACTTAACTAAGTGGACCTGAATTTCATTCTTGCTATCAGACTTTCTTATATATCATTGATTATTATGATCACCTTATCTCTATTGCTGAATTTTGGGTTTGGTTTGCGAATAATTGTTGTTGTTTAGAGTTAGGGTAAACATGTGCCCACCAAGATATGGGGTCATTCATTAGGGAGAATTTGGGTAGGAGAATTGGGGCCTGTTGGAGAATTCGTCGAAATAGCCCGTTCGGCAAGGTGAATTGAGGAGGGATTTCGGGAGATTTCAGATTCTCCATCGTGGGACCCACGGAGAATTGGGCTGTGTTTCAGGGGAGAATTGGTTATTTTTAGTGTTTTTCAATTCATTTTTTATTTTTATTTTATTTTATTAATATCAATTCTCTACTCCACAATCTCTCACATTCTCTCCTCCGAACGGTCTACTTTTGAAACAGACAATTCTCTCCAATTCTCTATCAATCTCTCCCAATTCCACTTGACGAACGACCCCTATATGTGTATAAACTACATTGGTACACTCCCTTTTGGCATGCGGTTTGAATTGCACATGTCCCTTTTGGCATCTTAAATCTCTTATGTAATTTGTAACTCTATCATAACTCCTCTAAATTTTGCCCAAGTGATTGATCGCTATCCCAAGTTCATATTATAAGACGCAAATGTTCCTTCGCTACGGAAGAGGCATTCTGCTAATGTTCCTTCGGGCTTAGAAATAACATAGTAGTCGAAATTAAGAGTAACCCATTTGGGTGGTAGCAACATCCACGATATATCAACCACTATCTTGGCATGTGCACTAATACCAACGAATTGGTCATGTATTAGTTGGATACGATGTGGTTTATTAAGAATTGTAAGTTGGACAATACGAGTTTTCAAATCTTGGTCACGTTAACTCATTAATTTTTTGTCAAATTTTCACGGGGTCCAATAGCCTTTAGATCGGAGTTTGTTTGAACTATATGTGAATTTTCTAAGGGTTCTAGATGGATTTTCACAGGTTCCATTAACATCCAATCGAGGGTTTGTAAGTTTGCATCTTCTTCATCGTAGCTATATAACCATAGCTTCAGAAACAGAGAAACCAGCTCTATTTCCAGCAAAAACTCAACCTGATAATATGGTTTGGAACATGGGGGGTGGTGTGCTGAGATCGGGAGTATATTGGGAAGAGGGCGGTTGAGGGTTTGAGTGTGGAGGAGAGTGATGGGAAGAGTTACTGGAAAATCGAGGCAAAGTAAGATTGCTCTAAGAGGTGAGGGTTAAAAGAGTTGAAGGTCTGTTTCATTTGAAGAAAAATTCAGAGGAAGTAGCCAGAAGCTTAAGTTCCAGTACTAGTGTTCGGCAGAAAAATTAACAAACAAACAAAACAAGAACATCTACGTGATCCCCAGGTCCAAGACCCACACGAACACGTGAAACAACAAACAACTTGGTCCACGACTCTAGCTTCTGGTAATCCAACAACCCCCATATATCATACACACGTCTAAAGTTACCCAAGATTGCCACCATCATGAACTCTTTCTAGGTTGTCTGCATATGCATCTGATCGGTGCTTTATCATCCTTACACTAGCTTCACGCGCCTGTTCTGTGAAGTTTTCTGCTTTCTCTCTTCATCTTCCTGGAGGGTGTTCTTCTTTCCAGAATTTACAGTCTTATTCAACCTCTCTGCAGAACAACAACGAACTGTAGGAGCTGCATTAAGAAACCACAATTCACAACTGATTCACGAGATAGAGTCACAGTTAACTAATATAAATTCACATTACAACCCACTAGTAATTTACTTACTCATGAATTCGAGTCTTGATTTAGAATGGTATAATGATCTTAGTAGAACAGAGACACTCCACATCCTTTCATTTTCGCTTTCCTCGAATGCGGAACTTGAATGAAACAGTGAGTCCAGCATACTTCACATACCACGCTTCATCTCCTTCACCTTTGCAATGAGAATTACCTAATAAGTTGTTGTCGAAGACCAACAATAATTTCTCTGACAAGCTCTCATCGACCCATATGTCGAACGACCAGGATGCAACGGTGGTGGTGCCGACCTCGCACTCACATTCCATATAATGTAGCAGGTTGCGGAAAAATCACAACTCCAAATGCAATTGCCTTAAGCATTGGTTGGTCACTGTCTTTATGAAGAGGCAACTCCACCTTCACAATGCAATCCTCAGCCATCTTCGGGTTCTCTCTTTTGTATGTAAACCAATCTGGAATCTCGCTTCTTGAACATAAATATTATACTGTCACCCCCAAAGATAGTCAGCCTAGTCAAATAATATTTTTAACACTTCCTTCTTGATGTATCTTCAAACATTTAACTTTAAAAAGTTGGAAAACAAACCATTCTAACTTAATTTTTTATTTGAATGGAACAATACACATACATAATATATTATTTACTTCAAAATCATGATGTATATTTATACCTTTAACATGAGAATGTTGGAAAATAAAATATTCTAACTAAATTTTATATTTGATTAATTATTTACTTCAAAGTCATTGTACCATCTTGATCATATTATTTTAATATGAGAAATCCAATTTATAATGTTGATGATCCTCTTAGTTGATTGATTAACATATTTTTATATGAATGATTTTATATTATAGAATTATAACACTCATATATAAAATAATTTAGTTAAAATATGACTGAATGTGCTTGGAAATCGAAACTGTTTTGGACGATTTAAAATTTTAGATGAAGTACCATATATTAGATCGATTTAGGATGGATCTAATTTTAAAATTCTCATTGATTTAATATGTTGAATGAATCGTATGTTAGGCCCGTAGACGATGTTAGAGAACAATAATTTTGATTTGGAATTATTGTCTTGTGAGGGTAAGAATTTTAGTTGTAATAGTATTAGAGCTTGGGTTAAAAATTATCTGGCTCTGCTTAAATGGTAGGAAAAAAAAAAGTTTTAAAAAATATAATGAATAATTTATTTTACTAAATTTAAGGAGTCATTAAAACAACAAATTTGTAAGCAATGATGTTTGAGTACATAAAATATTATAAGAAATCATAGGAAAAAATGGAAAGTTTTAAAAATAATGATATTTATCTAATTAAGAGAAGCCTAAACTGATTAAAGATATTGTCAAAAATATTTATAAGTAAGCAAATTTATGCTGTGTCGCGGCAACGCACGAGCTAATGCTTGACAAAAAAAATATTTAGACGAGTTCATCGAATTAAAAAAAAAAGTTCATCAAACTTGAGAAACAACCGTTATAATGATAACCAATTAAATGAGTACTATAAAATTCGTAAAAGAACGAAAAAAACAATTAGTAATAAATACAAAAAGTTCACAATTCAAAATGTGGAGTATCTAGCTGATTAAAGAATATATCAATCAAAATATTGACCACTATACATACAAGTTAGTAACTTCTTATGTTGATGTAATTTTTTTATATTAATCTAATTCAAAGTTATTAAGACTTTGATGGTGCTCTAAGTTGTGATGATTGAGGTAATTTATCTTAATAATAATGATTTTATTTAATATTATTCGTTATTTGCTCCAAAATTTAGAATTATATATCATCTGTAGGTTAGACCCCGCTGACGGGCAGGAAAAATACTAGTTTATTATATACCTTACGAAATGATGAAACCAAGCTGGCATGAGCGAGGAAATCTGCCACGAGCTCGGCAGGTAGATTCTGGTCCAATTGTGGGCAATCATTCAAACTGAGGATCTCTAGATGCAACAGCTTACATGTGTTGCTAGGTAGAGCTTGTAATGACTTGCACCCACTTACATCCAATTCTTCAGATTTGGTGGGAGTTCCGGCAAAGATCGAATACTCACACAGCCCTTAAACAAACTTGACAACTTGGAAAGCTTATGGATACGTTGGGATTGACACAAGGCTTCTGCAGCACCAATCAATTGAAGTAAGCTGCTGCAATTCTTGGATACTGGAAGGCAGTGACGTAATACCCGTCTGATAAATAGAGCTCCGTCAGAGATTTTATATTGCCCAAGTTAGATGGCAGGCTTTTGAGACCTCCACAATTGCTTATACGAAGAACAGTTAAGCCATTCACAGGTTCCGAGATCTCCGGCAAACTTTCAATCAATGGGCTCCCGTCAATCTCGAGGCTATAGAGACCATGTTCCATACACTCTCTGGCAGGCTCTTGAGCTGAGAATTTTCTGATACAAATCAGAAGAACTGATGATGATGATAATCATGCAAATCCATCTCTCTTATTGAAGTATGGCCCAACTATACTCTCAAGCTTGTGTAACTGCAGGAAATTTGGTAATGTTTTTCCCATAGAGACGTAGAATTCCATCTTGCTTGACATTGTAAATTGCATTGGGTAGCTCTACTAGGGATGTCTCATATAAATCTAACTCCTCCAACTCTTTGAATTAATCTCTGGGCAGTGCGTGACTTTGAGACATTGACATCCGAACATGCTTAAGCAACTTCGAATCAAGTTTAGGTGGGAGACGCTTGAGGTTTTTGCAAAAATGAGGTCTAATGTTATGAGCTTGGTCAAATATTGAACATGAGAGGGTACCTCAACTAGGCTTTCGCATTCACAAGAAGGAGTTCTTCGAGATTTGAAGAACGTGATATATCCGGGATAGCAATTAGATTTTTGCACCAGGAGAGATCAAGCACCATCAAGTTCACAAGTTGGGGCTGTGAAAAAGACAAAAGGTCAACTAATCAGTCCATTAACGAAAAGAATAGAAATAACTATTAAATATGGAATCATTAAAATTGTACGCAATTACTTACTTGATCATATCCTTCCCAACATCTTCGAATTGGACTTCGTTATAATGAGATGGACGAGGTGTTGGGGACAAAATTTTGATGGTAGAGATTTTGCAGGGTATTCATCCCACTGCAAAATCTTAACCCATCGGGAAGGGAGTTAAGTCCACCATAAGGCAAATGAATTTTTATTATTCCTATGGATCATCGGCTCCAAATCTTGAGGAATGTAAGGGAATTCATCCCATCAAAGGCATCGCTTCCAAGTACATTTCTTTGGCTTCAAAAAGATCCAAGCTTATCCCTTCAGTTGTTCTATGTTCCTCCAGTGGATTATAGCTTTTCCAATCCATGTCAACCACTTTTCTCTTCTTTCTTCTTCGTAGAAACGTGTCTACTGCTTTAAAGGGGTTCAATAATAGCGAGGGCCAATATTTCACCTCTTGAGTTGTGAGCAATTTATGAATATCATCGGCATCTGCCAATCTACTGCGTTTGTGAAGCTTTGGTTCTTCATTGACGATATTCCAAGCCATCTCCATAAGCAAATCATGCACCACAATCTTCTCTCCAATCTCGCCAGAAACACAAGTTAAGAGGGATCTATCAATTAGATCCTTCACCTTGGCGTAAGCAGAGGGGTGCATGGTCGCCATATACGCAATTAGTTGAGATCTTGATGTTCCACGGAGTTGACATGCAACATCTAGAAATATTTTCTTCTCTTCTGCTCCTAATTTATCGTAACTTTTCCTGAGAATGTTGTGAATCTCTGGCTTTCCTGTTTGCTTCAATCCGCTCAAGAAACTTGCCAATAATGTTTATCTTCACCAAACAATGCACCCCCAAGATTTTGAGTGCCAAGGGATTCCCCGACAATATGATGTTGCAAGACATGATCATCCTCCAATTGTCGTGTGGATCATCTTGTTTGAATGCATGCAAGCTAAACAAACAAGTGGATTCCTCGTCATTCAAACACTCAACATCGTAAATCTTGCCATTGCATATGAAGCACTTATTATTTCTCGTCGTTACGATGATCCTACTCCCTATTGCAAAGACTTTGGTGAAATGAAGACATCTCCTAAAGCCAATTGCTCCAACTGCAGCAAAGTCTCAACATTGTCAAGAACAATGAATACCTTCAAGCGCGATAAGCGTGCCCTTCGATAAGTAATATCCAAATCTCCACAGACAATGTTACTCTCGATTCAACAATCTTGAATAGAGATTCTGTACAATTTCTTCCATCCGTGATGCTTTTCATAGTTTTCATTGATGTTTCGAATGAAAATATGTTTGATTCCTTTGTTGGACGAAGTTATCCTTTCATAACATGCTTTAGCTAGAGTTGTTTTCCCCACACCGCCCATTCCCCATAGGCCAATGATGCGAGTATCATCTAATGTGTCCATGGCTAACAAACGCTCAACTTCAAGAATTCGTGAACCCATACCAACCAAGTTAGCAGACTTGATACTCGGCGACATGTCTATCAATCGTTTCTGAACGTCTTCACAATCCCTCAATCAATTCAGATTCAATCCTGAGAACGACCAAGACAAAGCAAAGTGAATAATATAAAAAAGACAATGAAAGTCATGGGTTGAATTAACATAACTCATGCTTTCAAATAACTTAGGAAGGAGGACAGTATAAATTAAATAAATCAAAAGTAACTTACTTGGTGTCCTGTGAAGTATGGCCAGCACAATTAGCCACAGCTTTCAAAGCATCCATCCATCTCTTCTTATCCTCTGAATAGGTACTTGTGCCTTTATATTCACGATCAATGGTAGTCGCGTAGCTTCCAGAGTCATTTGTCACATCAGACGGATCTACTTTCCAGAAAACCGGTAGAACTCGATGTCCCAAATTCCACCATCCTTCGAGCTATGGTAACCACCT
>CM068298.1:69840685-69910268 GCA_034768395.1 Linum lewisii
TAAAGGCAAATACTAAATGATTCTAAATCGCTTTCATACATACTAGTTCAAATTTAACATTTTGGTTGAAATATTTGACATTTTGAGTATTGAAATAGCATTTGGAATTTTCATTTTTCTGTACATTGGAATGCAAAATAAAATCGCTTTTGGCTTAAATACCTAAATTTTTCCAATTTGATAACCAGTTGGAATATTTCGACATTTTCTCTGATATTGATTTTGAGATTTCAATTTATTACTAGAATGGCAAAAACAAAGTGCTTGGCTAAATACAGATTTCAATTGGCGAAATTGATTTTTCTATTAACATCTAAATGCATTTAGTATTTTCATTTATAGCTAACATACCGAAATGCCAAAAACAAAGCAAAAAAAAAAAAAAAAAAAAAAAAAAAAAAAAAAAAAAAAAAACCATACCGAAATGGCCAAAAACTGAAAAGTGCGGCATTTTGGCTTAAATACCTAGATTTCTCCAATTTTGAGGAAACCTGTTGGGATATATTTCAGACATTTTACTATCATTCTAGAATATTAGCATTTGAGTATTTTCCAATTTTTCATAGGCTAACATCACCGAAATGGCCAAAACAAAGTGCGGCATTTGCTTAAATACCAGATTTTCTCAAATTTTGAGGAACTGGTTGGAAATATTTCAACATTTACTATCATTCCTAAATATTAGCATTTTAGTATTTTCAATTTTTCATAGGCTACATACGAAATGGCAAAAACTGAAAGTGCGGCATTTTGGCTTAAATACCTAGATTTCTCAAATTTGAGTGAAATAGTTGGGAATATATTTCAGACATTTTACTATCATTCTAAGAATATAGCATTTGAGTATTTCCATTTTCATAGGCTAACCATCACCGAAATGGCCAAAAACAAAAGTGCGGCATTTTGGCTTAAATACTAGATTTTCTCCAAATTTTGAGTGAAACTGTTGGGAATATATTTCAGACATTTTACTATCATTCTAAATATTAGCTTTTGATATTTCCATTTTTCATAGGCTAACCATCACGAATGGCCAAAACAAAAGTGCGGATTTTGGCTTAAAACTAGATTTTCTCCAAATTTTGAGGTGAACTGGTTGGAATATATTTCAACTTTTACTATCATTCTAAATATACATTTGATATTTCCAATTTTTCTAGGCTAACCTCACGAAATGCAAAAAGAAAAGTGCGCATTTGGCTTAATACTAGATTTCTCCAAATTTTGAGTGAAACTTTTTATTAGATTTTCTAACAATTACCGAAATGGTAACCAAATGAAAAGAAAAGCGGCATTTGCTTAAATACTAGATTTCTCAATTTTGAGGAAACCTAGTTGGGGTATATTTCAGACATTTTACTATCATTAGAATATAGCCATTTTGATATTTTCCAATTTTTCATAGGCTAACCATCACCGAAAGCCAAAACAAAAGTGCGGCATTTTGGCTTAAATACAGATTTTCTCAAATTTGAGCGAAACCTGGTTGGGAATATTTCAACATTTTACTATCATTCTGAAATACCATTTTGAGTATTTCATTTTTCATAGGCTAACCAATCAAACCATCACCGAAATGGCCAAAAACTGAAAAGTGCGGCATTTTGGCTTAAATACCTAGATTTTCTCCAAATTTGAGGGAAACCTGGTTGGGAATATATTTCAGACATTTTACTATCATTCCTGAAAATATTAGCCATTTTGAGTATTTTCCAATTTTTCATAGGCTAACCATCACGAAATGGCCAAAAACTGAAAAGTGCGGCATTTTGGCTTAAATACCTAGATTTTCTCCAAATTTTGAGGTGAAACCTAGTTGGGAATATATTTCAGACATTTTACTATCATTCCTAGAATATTAGCCATTTTGATATTTTCCAATTTTTCATAGGCTAACCATCACCGAAATGGCCAAAAACTGAAAAGTGCGGCATTTGGCTTAAATACCTAGATTTTCTCCAAATTTTGAGTCGAAACTGGTTGGGAATATATTTCAGACATTTTACTATCATTCCTAAAATATTAGCCATTTTGAGTATTTTCCAATTTTTCATAGGCTAACCATCACCGAAATGGCCAAAAACTGAAAAGTGCGCATTTGGCTTAAATACCTAGATTTTCTAAATTTGAGTGAAACCTGGTTGGGATATATTTCATACATTTTACTATCATTCCTAAGAATATTAGCCATTTTGAGTATTTTCCAATTTTTCATAGGCTAACCATCACGAAATGGCCAAAAACTGAAAAGTGCGGCATTTTGGCTTAAATACCTAGATTTTCTCCAAATTTTGAGTTGAAACCTAGTTGGGGATATATTTCAGACATTTTACTATCATTCCTAAGAATATTAGCCATTTTGAGTATTTTCCAATTTTTCATAGGCTAACCATACGAAATGGCCAAAAACTGAAAAGTGCGGCATTTTGGCTTAAATACCTAGATTTTCTCCAAATTTTGAGTGAAACCTAGTTGGGATATATTTCAGACATTTTACTATCATTCCTAAGAATATTAGCCATTTTGAGTATTTTCCAATTTTTCATAGGCTAACCATCACCGAAATGGCCAAAAACTGAAAAGTGCGGCATTTTGGCTTAAATACCTAGATTTTCTCAAATTTTGAGTCGAAACTGTTGGGAATGATATTTCAACATTTTACTATCATTCCTAAAAATATTAGCCATTTTGAGTATTTTCCAATTTTTCATAGGCTAAACATCACCGAAATGGCCAAAAACCGAAAAGTGCGACATTTTGGCTTAAATACTAGATTTTCTCCAAATTTTGAGTGAAACCTAGTTGGGAATATATTTCAGACATTTTACTATCATTCCTGAAAATATTAGCCATTTTGATTATTTTCCAATTTTTCATAGGCTAACCATCACCGAAATGGCCAAAAACTGAAAAGTGCGGCATTTTGGCTTAAATAACCTAGATTTTCTCTAAATTTTGAGGCGAAATCTGGTTGGGAATATATTTCAGACATTTTACTATCATTCCTGATAATATTAGCCATTTTGAGTATTTTCCAATTTTTCATAGGCTAACCATCACCGAAATGGCCAAAAACTAAAAAGTGCGGCATTTTGGCTTAAATACCTAGATTTTCTCCAAATTTTTAGTCGAAACCTGGTTAGGAATATATTTCAGACATTTTACTATCATTCCTGAGAATACTAGCCATTTTGAGTATTTTCCAATTTTTCATAAGCTAACCATCACCGAAATGGCCAAAAACTGAAAAGTGCGGCATTTAGTCTTAAATACCTAGATTTTACAACCATCCAAGATTATATTAGTGTTTTTTTTTTTTCAATTTTCATAGGCTAACCATCACTGAAAGGGGCAAAAACTAAAAAGTTCAGTATTATGGCTTAAAATTTTAGATTTTCTGAAAATTCCGAGACCGAACGTGGTTGGGCATGTAATTCAGGGAGTTTCCTACCATCCAGGCGAATATTTGTCATCTTTAGTTTTTTTTTTCCAATTTTTCATAGGCTAACTATCACTGAAATAACCAAAAATTGAAAATCTTGGTATTGTGGCTTAAATGCCTAGATTTTCTTGCAATTTCGAGGCCAGCCGTGGTTCGGCAGATATTTCAGACAGTTTACTACCATCCATGACAATATTAGCCATTTCAATTTTTTTTCCAACTTTTCATAGGCTAATCATCACTGAAATAGCAAAAAACCTGAAAATTTCGGTATTATGGCTTAAATACCTTGATTTTCTCCAATTTCGAGGCCAAACGCGGTTTGGCAGATATTATATTTTCCTGAAATTTCGAGACCTGACATGATATGATATGGTTTATATTAGAGAAAATTTCCTACCATTCAGGAAAGAATTAACCATTTTTCATTTTTTTCATTTTTTCATAGGCTAACCATTACCGAAATCGCCTAAAATAAAAAAGTGCGATATTTTGAATTATACGATTAAATTTTTCCCAAATTTCGAGACCTAACCTGGTAGAGATATTTTCCTATTAAAAAAAACTTGTCTGGGCTTACCTAATTAAGTAATGGGTTTATATTTTTAAAAAGCTCTAACTTTGTCGAATTATTTTTAAAAAGCTCTAACTTTGAAAAATCTCAAATCTATCCCAGACTTAACGCCGTTAGTCCTTCTTTTAATTTTTTAAACATTCTGAACCAAGTGGCTAACAGAAATAACTTTTAAGTTTTCTGTCTTCTAAAATAGTACCCCAGGTTTCCCAAATTGCATTTTGGAGCCTATTAATTTTAATCCCTTTTAAATCCTCCCAAACGAGTATCATCTCTCAACCCTAATGAACGCCTCCGCCGCCATGTCACCTCCGCCACAAATGCCTCCGATCCGCCGTCTAATCCGGCTTAGCCTCCATCGCCCACCTCCTCTTTTCCTTAATCACTTTCCTCTTCCTTCATTCATCACCCTTCTTCTCTTCTTCCATCAACACCTTCAAATTCTTCTTCCTTGTCTTCTCCTCTTCTTCTTTTTCCAGAGGAGCTGATCTGCACCGCATTAGCAGCAGAGCATTTGGCGGAGGAATTACATCTTCATCATCCGAATTGATCTTCGACGACTACGGGAAAGAACCAAAGCACCTGAGATCGAACCGTAAATTCCTAAGACAAGCAAGGAACCGAAAACCACCACCAGGACCAAAACCACTAGAACCAAACAGAGAGCAGTGAAAACCGAGCAGAGAATCATGACTCGGTTCGTATCGTTATCTCCGATCCAAGTCGAGATCCGTGTCGTCCTTCTCCGGATCTGACGAATTGAACCCGCAGGTGCCATTGGAGGACTGACAAACCTTGCATTTCAAAAAATAGTCGTCATCTCGGTCGAATTCAACCTCAAATCCGAGAACGAGAAATATCCGGAGAGGGGTTTAACGAGGGAGCAATCGGAAGGACAGATAGAGCAGTTGGGATGGATAGGAGGGGAGCAAGAGCGGAGAGCGGAGAGGCGAGAACAGACAGCGTCGGAGGGGCGGAATGGCGGGGGGAAGTGGAACGGTGGAGGAAGGACGAAGCAGTTCGTCGGAGAAGGGAGGGGAGGGGAGAGAGTAAGAGTGGAGGAGTTAGGGTTGAAGGAGATGACGGAGAAGGAGGAGGTGGAGGTGGGGAAGGAGAGGATGGAGTGAGGGGTGGAGCATTTGAGAGGGAAGGAAGGGTGGCCGCAACCGGCGGAGGTGGAGAAGGGGAACGGCGGCGGAGAGGCGTTCATTAGGGTTGAGAGACGAGACTTGTATGGGAGGATTTAATAGGGATTAAAATTAATGTGCTCCAAAATGCAATTTGGAAAACCTGGGGTACTATTTTTAGAAGACAAAAAACTTAAAAGTTATTTCCTTTAGCCACTTGGTTCAGATGTTTAAAAATTTACAAAGAATGACTAACGGCGTTAAGTCTGAAATAGATTTGGGATTTTTCAAAGTTAGAGCTTTTTTAAAAATAATTCGAGAAAGTTAGAGCTTTTTAAAAATATAAAATTACACGAGCGTTACATTTCTCTTAAAAAAACGTGGCATGGCTTACAATAAATATCCAGACGGACAGGCTGTCCGCAAATTGACTATAAATATTGAATATAGTACAGTGCAGTACAGTAGCGACTCGGATCAAATCAAATCGGAACAAACACTCTCTGTAAGTATTGCTAGGGTTCTAGCCACTTCTAAGTTGATTTCGCAAGGTTCCTTCCTTGTACAAATTGAGATTACTCAACTACTGTTTGATATTTCAGCAATTCCAGTTTCCACCATGGCTGAATCTGCAGCTGTTGCTTCCCCCAGCGCTGACTTGCTAGAATTTCTCAAGAAGGACAAGCGTCGTCTGCTCCATGCCGTTTATCGCGTCGGTGACCTTGATCGCACCATTCAGTACGCTTGCCAATTGATTTTATTCTTACCCTTTTGCTGTAAAGTCTGAATTACTCTGGTTATCTGTCTAGTCTCATGGATTTATCCCTCTTGACCTAAAGGTTCTACACTGAAGGTCTGGGGATGAAGCTGCTTAGGAAGAGAGATATTCCTGAGGAGAAATACTCCAATGCTTTCCTTGGTTTTGGCCCTGAGGTTTCAAATTTCGTCGTTGAGCTGACTTACAGTACGATTATATGATATATTCCTATCCTTCCTCTGAAACCTAAATAATCATTTGGTTACTAACTAATTTCCACTTGTTTGTTCTCTGATTCTTTGCTTTAGATTACGGAGTGACCTCCTATGATATTGGGGAAGGATTTGGGCACTTTGCTATTGCTACCCAAGATGTAAGCAGCTTAATCTATAGTATGATATGACCATTGACCATGAGTGCTGTGTACTGCTTGTTCTGTCTTGGTGTCCAAGGTTTTGATCCAAAAGATAGACTCATTTCTTTTCTTTCTTGGAATTTGGTAGGTTTACAAGCTGGTAGAGAATGTTCGAGCTAAGGGTGGAAGTGTCACTAGGGAGCCTGGTCCAGTCAAAGGTGGAAACAGTGTCATTGCCTTTGTTAAGGATCATGATGGTTACACTTTTGAGCTTATTCAAAGAGGTCCGACCCCTGAGCCTCTCTGCCAGGTTATGCTTCGTGTGGGAGACCTGGATCGTTCTATCAAGTTCTACGAGAAGGTAACATGTCCGTTTCCTTTTTATTGGTTTTTGCTAAGCTGTAGTGGGTAGCTAGAACTATGTTGCAGTCTCCTGAATAGACTTTATTATTGTTCAAGGAGTTGATCAGTTGCTTTGGTTGTTGGTATGTATTCTATTTGTGCAGGCTTTGGGGCTGAAGCTGTTGAGGACCATTGATAGGCCGGAATACAAGGTAAGGTATTTCTTCAGTGTGGCTTAGTGGTGATCGTAGTATTTATACCTTATTTCGTTGAGTGAATGAACAGTACACATTGGCTATGATGGGGTATGCCGATGAGCTTGAGACAACTGTTTTGGAGCTGACTTACAACTATGGCGTGACTGAATACTCCAAGGGGAATGCATACGCTCAGGTTTTGATTTACCTGCTCTGTTAAAAGCAAAGTTCTTTCTTTATGTATTGGAGACAGACTGGTTTTTCTAGCTCTGGATCTTTCATGACCTTGTATTGGATTGTTGCATTACACAGATTGCAGTTGGCACAGACGACGTCTACAAAAGTGCTGAGCTCGTGAAGTATGTAATCCAAGAAGTTGGTGGCGGGAAAATAACTCGACAACCAGGACCCATTCCCGGTCTCAACACCAAGATTACTGCTTTCCTAGACCCAGATGGCTGGAAAACTGTAAGTTAGCTTCCTCATTCAGACATATGAACCATGTAACTATACACTTAAGTTACTCTTAACAAAACAAAACATACTGAGTGAAGTTCCATATGCATTGTAGGTGATGGTTGACAATGAAGACTTTCTCAAGGAGTTGCAGTGAAGGAAGAAAGAGTAGAGGACTTGCACGATATGTTATAAGGCGTGCTAGTCGTAGTATGAATAAGTTTGTCTTCAGAGAAGACTGTATTTGTTTTCCTATTGTGGCTTATGGCTGTTGTTGTTACTTGTGGACATCAATGATGGCTTTAAATAAGGTGATATTTGTGTGATTTGGCTCCAGAAGCTAAGTAGTTGGTAGCAGTAATGTAATAAAGCAGTTTGGCACAGCAGAGTTTTCTTTCTCATTCATGTGTTGTTTGCTTAATGGAAAGAAAAAGGAAAAGAGAAAAGAAAAGGGTTAGTCAAAAAAGAGGAAAAGGAAGAAGCTGTTCTTCCTTGTTCTGCAATTCTGGAAACCATGTCTGTAAACTGTGGAATGCTTTGTTTTTGCTTTCTTGTCTTTTGCTTTTGTTGACAGAGGACTTGAAGTCCTATGTGCTCAGCTTATGGCCTTATGCTATATGCAGGCTTAAAGAGCATAGTACTTAGGAGGAGGATTTCAGGAAGGCAAGTTAATAATAATAATAAGGGAAAATAGCACTTTGGCCCCCTCTACTTTGTCAACTTAACAAATTGCCCCCTATACTATAAATTGCTCATTTTACCCCCTCCTACTTCGACCACTTTGTCGTTTTGGTCATTCCGTTTCAACTTTCGTCCTTTTAACATTAAATCTGGACACATTCACACCCGATAGAGAGAGATATCGGAGGTAGGATAAGAGGGAGGTAAATTTGCAACGTATCATGAATAGTATGGTGAAATACAAAGGGTTTTAAAACCCAAATTTTATTCGTTGATTTCATCCTATCTAACCATATACATACGCATATTCCTAGTAAACTAATATATGGCTATTGGAGCTAACGTGATGTACTTAATGCACATGAATTACCGTTATGAAGACGAAAGTTGAAATGAAAAGACCAAAATGACTAATTAGTCAAAGTAAGAGGAGGTGAAACGAGCGATTTATAATATAGGAGGACTAGTTGTTAAGTTGGCAAAGTAGAGGGGGCAAAGTGCTATTTTCCCTAATAATAAAGTGAAAGTTGAAAGTGAAGGAGACGGCCAATGACAATAAAGATTGTCTCTTTACTCTCAATAAATAACAAATTCATTCCTTCCTTCTAGTGGAAGAATGGACCATCTTTTCATAACAGTTAAAGAAATCATTCAAAATTACATGTACCAAACTGTAAACATTGAAACTAGAGAGGGCTGATCAGCAAAATAGGAAAAGACACGGGCTTATGCTGATCCTGATTGTAGCGGATCAAAAACCCTAACTGATATATATTTATATTTTAAAACATTCTCCTCTCTCTGTCTTCTTCTGTCTCTCTCAATCCCTAATACAGACAAAGCCATCTACCATTAACAATGTCAAGGTCTTCATCCTCTCCGGCAGCGGCGGCAACGACGGCGGCGGCTCCAATCAATCCCGCTGATTACTCCCACAGTCCCATCCACTACGCCGTTGCTACCCGCGACCACACTGCTCTCTCCAGGCTACTCTCCTCCCTCCCTCCTCTTCCCGACGAGCCTTCTGACGAACGCATCTCCGATCAAATCTCCGCCGTCCTCGACCGCCGCGACGTCCCCTTCCGAGAAACTCCTCTCCACCTCTCCGTCCGAATCAATGACTCATTTGCCGCCCGCTCCCTCGCTTCCGCCGGCGCGGATGTGTCCCTCCAGAATTCAGCCGGCTGGAACCCGCTCCAGGAGGCGCTCTGCCGCCGCCTCCCTGAAATCTCCTCAATCCTCCTCCGCCTCCACCACCGCTCCGCCTGGACCAAGTGGCGCACCCGCCTCCCGCGCCTCCTCGCCGCCCTCCGCCGCATGCGTGATTTCTACATGGAGATCTCGTTCCACTTCGAGAGCTCTGTAATACCCTTCGTTGGCAAGATCGCCCCCTCCGACACCTACAAAATCTGGAAGCGAGACGGCAATCTCCGCGCCGACACCACCCTCGCCGGATTCGACGGGTTGAAGATCCAGCGCGCTGATCAGAGCTTCCTCTTCCTCGGCGACGGCGACCGTTCCAACGGAGTTCCCCCCGGTTCCCTCCTTGTCCTTAATCACACCGAGAAGAAGATCCACGACGCTTTCGAGACCGCCGGCGCGCCGCTGAGCGAGTCCGACGTCGCCGGATTCTGCTCACAGACTAGCGTATACAGGCCAGGGATGGACGTCACCAAGGCTCAATTGGTCGGTCGGACCAACTGGCGGAGGCAGGAGAAGTGCGAATCCGTCGGAGAGTGGAAAGCCAGGGTGTACGACGTTCACAATGTTGTATTCAGCTTCCGATCACGGAAAATCGTCAACTCCGAGAGCGAACAAGTACTTCCTCTGGAGCTAGACGAAGACGACGACGGTTTCTTGGTTGCAGAGAATCCCAATCCGAGTTTTTCTCTTGATAACGATCAGAGGCGGCGACACAGCAGTTTCACCCCAGAAGATAGAGAGGTAGTCATGGTCGGAAGAAAGAGTGTGGACATAATTCCATCATCCTCCTTCTCTGCAACTGCAAGGCGGCGGCCGCCGATCATCGGAACAGTGCCGCTGCAAACAAAGGAGAAAGAGTACGTCAAAAGTTTAAGGCCGTCAGTGTGGTTAACGGAGCAATTCCCTCTGAAGACGGAGGAATTGCTGCCGCTGCTCGACATTCTAGCAAATAAAGTGAAGGCGGTGAGAAGAATGCGGGAGCTGCTCACCACTAAGTTCCCGGCGGGGACATTTCCGGTGAAGGTAAAGTGCTACCTACCTAGCCTAGTAGACAGTAGTAAAGTAAAAGTTATAAAGTGCATTCAAGTACAGAGTTGGGTACCGTAGACTCGCGGGAATAATGATTATAGAGATCACGGGATTTGCTGGTGTGGACCCAATTGGTCCTTTATCTTTTACTTTTCTTCAACATTTACCCAAAATTTGAACGTTGATGACAGGTGGCGATTCCGGTGGTGCCGACGGTGAGAGTGGTGATTACATTCACCAAGTTTGCAGAGCTGAAACCAGTAGAGCACTTCTATACGCCATTGTCAAGTCCGAGGGGAGAGGATGATGAATCATCCCAAAACCAGAAGGATGCAGAATCGAGATCATCATCATGGCTTCGACGTAAGCAGCAGCCGGTGGCAGCTAAGACGACGGTGGCGGAGGATCCATTCAGGATTCCGACTGGATATACATGGACCAGCAACTCAGGAGGAGTTGCAGATGAAGACAAGTCTGGGAAAATGAAGAAAACCAAGTCTGTAAGGAGATCGAAGCAGCAAGTAAATTAACTGATCATTGTTGGGTGTTGAATTAGTTTGATTTGTTGATTTTCAAAGAGGGTAGTAGTAGACGGCAGAGATGTAGCATTCTTGGAATACAAGTAAAGGTTGACATTCATATTATGTAGTTGATTTAGTGAAAGATAGATTCACTAGCTGGGTTGCCATTAATCTCAGAATTAGGCTCGAAGAACGTAGAGACTAGCAACTTACAAAGTATGCAGATGATAAGATAAGCTTCTAAAGGGTTGAGACTAGCAACTTACAAAGTATGCAGATGATAAGATAAGCTTCTAAAGGGTTGCCATATTTCTCTCCGAAAACCCTAGAGAAGAAGAGTGCCACACAGTACTTTATTCAACAGATGATCAGTCATCAGCTGCAACCTTTTCTCCTGAGATAAAAGTACTAACCTTGAACCAGCCAGGATAATCACTTCATCATCTTTTCTCCAGTATAGCTGTATGCAACCCTTGAAAGTCCAAACATCTCAGCTCCGACCTGTGAAGTTAGAGAAGCAAATTGAAACATAAGTGACTTCATGAATGTCTGAGAACCAAACTGTTCATGAATCTTGATGCTCGAACTACGAAACTTACAATGAAGGCAGATGATAAGATGTTGGCTACAGTCTGAAATGTTCTTCCCACTGTTCTTTAGATTTTGCAGCTAGCATATTGCATACCTAGAATCCAGACAATCCCTAGTAGATCAACCAAATGTTCCAGACTTGACGAATAGTTGATAAAACTGAACACAAGAAAACGAAGACCCACTTGTGTGACAAAAGGACTCAACTAGTAGCATCGTAGAATTCAGTTACCCCTTTCATATCCACTGATCATCATTCCCAGAAGCAAGACATACAAGTATTGAGAGTTGAACTTCCCCTGTGAACAAAAAATCAGTTAGCAAATAGCAAATAAAACAGAAATCAAGCATCACCAAATGCAAAAACACATCGACCTCCGATTAACTAAGCTGGAAATCAACTGCAATAGACTGAGTATCAGAGAGAGAGAGTTCGACAAATTAGAGCATTGCCATGCTTTGGATCATTGATCACTAGAGCAAACACGCTCACTGCAAATAGACATCATCGGAAATTGAGCGGGAAATTTCGGAAGGAAAACAAAAAGGCGACCCGCCGGAGGAGGAATAAGAGTATTACCGGTGGGTTGCAGATCGGGACTGATAAGCTGGTTGTCTGCATTGTCGTTGAGGACGTGGAGACAAGGGATAACGTCGGAATCGTCCTTGCTCATCTTGGCCAGAATTCTGTTGGCGTCCTTGCTGGCGAACATGGAGTAGGAACCGCTGGCGCAGTAAAAGGAATCGCCGGCGGCGACGTCGACCTCTTGGCCGTTTTAATCGCGATGTAGAATGGGATTGGATGAGTAGGTGGCGCTGTACTGACTCAATTGTGCCGCCGTGAACTCCACCGGTGGGAGATTTTCAGTTACCGGATTAATGGTTTCCAAATATTGGGCTGACCCGAATTAGTTTAGGCCTAAAAATAGTGGGCCTTATCCGTAATATTTTAATTTCTCAGCACATATTTATAGACGTGAGCTTGGACCGGGTTTAAGAGGATCCTGATTATGGGCTGATAAAACTTTGGATCGGCCCATAATATTTGGGCCAGGCCGAGAATGACGCCACATATTTGGGCTAAGCCTCATCAGGGTAGGTTTGGTTTTTTTCGGAGGTTGTTTTGGGGGGAGCGAGCTTGGACCGTGATTTGAGGCCGGTTCGGGTTTAAGCGCGACCCGACACGATTTGGCCGATAAATTATGGGCCAGGCCCGCAAGGCTTCCACACATTAGGCCTTGCCCTTATACGACGTTTGACCCGACCCGGTCAAAAACCCCGGAAAGTTTCACGCGTGTCATACACGCGCGCGTAGTCGGCACGCGTCTGTGACCTGCGCGTGGTCCTTCACTCGCGAGTGTATGTCACGCGTGCGTGATGCTCACTCGCGCGATTGTGCTGCACGCACGGGTGGGATTCTACGCGCGAGAGTGTATGCACGCGCCTGCGCGTTTTGTTTCTTTCTTCCTCTGTTTCTCCGACTGATCTTCTCCGGCGCCGGCGAATGCTTTCAGCTGGGATGAAGACGAGTCAGTGGAGAGATCCGCTGTGTACGGAAAAGGATGTTAAGATTCCAATGCAAGATTTAGGATATGAGAAGAGTAAATTAGAAAGGCTAGGGTTCTGGGGAGGAGGAGCAGCAAGGGAATCGATGATACAGAGCAGAGGCGGAACAAGTTACCAAGTCAACACAAGAACAAACCACGGACTACAGAGTGAAGGATTCAAAGCAGTTCACATGTTAGAGATTATATGCAGATGGATAAAAATCATAGACTGGAGATGGTAGTTATGGCTATAGCCGCTTCCTTACCTTTGAGTTTTCTGTTTCTTACTGTTTCTGGTGCTGAGTGACGGCGGCGAGAGAGCCTCAGCGACTGCTGTGGCTCGGGCTCTGGTCAACCTTGCTTCGCCTGAAACCAGTTTTGACTGCTGCTGTTTCTTCTGCGGAGAGGGAGGAGTGACAGCTACTGTCACTGATTTCGCTGGTTCTACAGAAGGGTTCTCCTCGGTTTCGACTTCCAGCTTTTCCTGCTTGCTTGATTCTTCACCTTCTACATGTTGTTGCTGATTCTGAACTTCTCCTTCGGCTTCAACATGTTGTGGCAGCTCCTGCTGATTAGGACTTTCATTTTGTAATTTCAGGGGCTGATTAAGTGCTTGGTCTTCTTCTATCTGTTGCTGATGCTGTTCCTGACGATGGGATGCTTGCAGTTGAACTGGTTGCGGCTTGTCAAGCTCAGAATATCCTTGTGCTGGTGATTCAACCTGCTGCTGGTAATTCTGTTGACTAGAGACTTGTGCTTCAGATTGTTGTTTCTCCTCCAGCAAATTATGAGCTTCTCCTCCTTGACATTGATGCTGATCCTGCTGATTATATCCTTCGGCTTTAATATATTCACTTTGTAATTTCAGCTCCTCCACTGGCTGATAAAATGCTTGGTCTTCGACATGTTGCTGCTGCTCCTGCAGATCAGATGTTTGTAATTCAACTGGTGCTTCAGATTGTTGTTTCTCCTCCAGCAAACTATGAGCTTCTCCTCCTTCACATTGATGCTGGTCCTGCTGATTATATCCTTCGGCTTTAATATCTTCACTTTGTAATTTCAGCTCCTCGACTGGCTGATAAAATGCTTGGTCTTCGACATGTTGCTGCTGCTCCTGCAGATCAGAGGTTTGTAATTCAACTGGTGACTTCTGCTCTTGCTGCTGAGAATATCTTCGGCTTTCAACCTGCTGCGGATGATTCTGCTCACTAGATGCTTGTTCTTGAGATTGGTGGTGGTGCTGCTGCTCCTCTGTATGATCAGATCCCTCCAGCAGAGTCTCAGCTTCTCCTTGGCATTGATGCTGACTACATCCTTCTTGCTGGTCAATAACTTGAATTGGTAAATTCTCCTCTGGGTGATTAAATTCCTGGTCTTGAACTTGTTGCTGGTTTCCCTGCTGCTCATTAGACAGATGCTCAAAATGAACCGATGAAGCAACAGTAGCTGCTTCAGAATTCTGATTTAACTGAGGGATTCTCCCATCATGAGTACTTCCAACTGACTGTTGGACATCATTATCTTGTCGGTCCACGCAAGCTAATTCGGCACGCAAATCTTCATCGATCTGGTAGGTAGGATGCACTTGCAGAGCTTGAATTTGTGATCCTTGTTCCTCATCCAACTCAACAGGAAGTGCATTCCTGTTATCTTGCAACTGATTTCCATGCTGTGAAGGTGACAGCTGAGACATACCTCTGTGCATTCCCTCATCTGGTTGTGAAGAATCCTGCATCTGAAGCTGCATCCCCATCTGAATACATTTCCTAGCCAGGGTTGAGAATTCTTTGACATTTGGCCCTTTAATCCGAGGTCTTTTACATCTAAGGCGTTTTACTTTCCAGTTCATATCATACTTCAAACACTCAGTAGCCCTGTTAAGATCCTTAGCAACTATACAACGAACCTGATCCAGTTGAGAAGAGCTCTGTTTCCGAGACCTGTCCTCTTCAACCTTTTTAAGGCCACAAACTAATTCTCGTTTTGGACATTCAGCTTGCATCTGAGTTTCCAGGCCACAGATTAATTTTTGCCGCTTAGTTGATCGACATGGTTTATCCATAAGCAGCACATGCTTTTGCTGGTGTGGGCTCTGAGGGGGAATCCGAAACTTCAGAATTGTTGGAACACTTCCTTGTTGAACTTGAATCTTATCTGGACAAGAGTTAGCGAGTGGTGTAATATCAAGTTCTGGAGACCACTTAACACGCTTAGTTTTTCGACTTGGCTTATTTTGCATCATCCCTTTAGAACTCTCAGCCTCAGATGCAACATGGTTGGGCGTATTTACTTCCCTCGCTTTAGCCATGACCTCCTTCAGAGCTAGTTGAATAGCTTCCGTCTGCTGAAAGATTTCCTTGTACTGCTCCTGTTAATTTACATGAGCAGAAGTTCACAGGGTGCAACAATTAGTACCAGACACATATCTATAGGAATTAATGACAGGAATCATATCCTCAAGAAGCATGATGGAAAGAAAAGAACTTCACTTGCCTCTTTAAACCATTGTTTCTTGTTCCCAACTTCACCATATTGCAGTCTCTCTTCACGGTGCTTTGCTACTATGGCACTATTTTGATTCATGAAGGGGAAAAAATTAGAGACATGATATTTAAAACATCATGCTTATATAACCTAACAGGGAGAGAACGCACCTTATATCACCAATCATGCTCACCACTTCATCATGTTTCTCCTGAAGTATCATCTTTTCTTCTTCTTCTTCTTCTGGTGGTCGTGTCCAACTTTTAATCTCATGGGTTCTCTTATACAGCTTCTTCAATGCAGCATCTTCCTTCATTTTCAAACCCGGATCAACTTCAGCTGTATCCCCACCTTCCTTGTTTTCACCTGGTATGCTGCACAATGGAGTTGCCTGAACTATATCCTCAGCTTCCAATGGGTCATGGAGTACCACCAACTTGAGGTTCTTCAATGCAGCATCTTCCTTGACATTCAAAGCCAGATCATTTTGAGCTGGATGATCACCTTCCTTGTCTTCACTCGGCAAGCTACACAAAGGAGTTGGCTGAATAATATCATCAGCTTCCAACGGGTCATGGACTACCACCAGTGCTCGTTCTACGGGCCGCCTTTCTTCTTCATCTGCGTGTTTAGCTTGCCCTTCCATTACTTCAACTGATTGCCCTTGCAGATTCACTGAACCACCATCCCCTTCAACACATTGATCACGTCCTTCTTCAACAGAATCCACAGAAACTACATCTCCAAAGCCAACCTGCTTCCCTCTTCCATCATTTGGCACTAAGCATCCTTCAAAATCCGGAGCCAGAGGTCCATCCTCGTTCATAGCAACATTGCCTCCTTCCACCCCTTCCTCTGCCATGACAACTCGCTCAGCCTCTTCAATTCGAGTCTCGGATTGTTTGTTCTTACCTACAATCTGATGATCCTCCACCACATTGTCTCCAACCTTCCGCATCTGACTACTACTACTACTACCACCACCAGCTCTCAATTTCTGCCCACGCCTAAACTGCTTCGGTGCCCCTCCGTTAGAACCAGAATTCCCATCAGTGCTCACAGCTCGAGCCATATACAGCTTATCGGAAGTAAACACTATCATCTCATCCCTAACGCACTTATCCAACTCCACAACTAACCTAGCCAAATGCACAACAGGGGAAACCTTGTACTTGCTCGCTATAAACTCGGAAATCTCATCCTTATTACATCCCTTCCCGTCATTCAAGCTCGCAATCGCCTCCTCGATCATCTATTCAAAACAAAAACAAAAAATGAACCAAGGGCAAACGAACAAACCTAATTTGTTTAGGTTTGGGAGGAGAGTGAACTTACGACGGGGTAAACGGGATGATCGGGAGTGAAGTTGATAGATGCGAGGAGCTTTTTAATTAAGAGAACATTGCTCCGGCTGACCTTGGGACCTTTCCTGTTCGCCGCCATTGCCTCGATCATTGCGTCGACGTCGATCTTGGACGTCCATGGCTGCGTCGGACGCATTGTCGCGGCGGTGAAGAGGGAGGAGAAGCGACTGACGAAATCTGTGGACATTACTGTGGTTGGAGGAGAGGGAGAGATTTATAGGTGAATTTTTTTTTGTTTTCACTGCGGCGAAGATATCGGGAAGGAAAGAACTGAACGCCGTGGCCGGAGACGGAGTGAGAGTTAATGGCGGGGATTAGTGGAAATGCGCCTCGGGAATTGTTTCATCTGAACGGCGTCGTTTAAAGATAAGTCAGAGCTCGTAAATCCCAAATGGTTGGGCTTTTTGTCTGGTCAATTAAGCCTAAAGCAGGCCCAATTGGTAAAGTGGATCCTCAATTTGGATTCATAATAATGGGCCTTTTAGCTATATAAAGAAGAGTTGATTGGTCTTAAGGCTGTTGACGAATCAAGCCGTTCACGATCGGCTCGAGAAAAGCTCGGTCGTGACTCGGATTGATTTTAAACGAGTCAAGGTTGAGCCAGGGCATGTTCGACTCGATAGGCTTGTAATCAGGCTTGAGCTCGAGCTCGAGAGCCAACTTGAATACTAGCTCTAGTATATGACTTATTATAAACTCAAGAGGAAACACGTGGTTTGTCATATACAATAAAAAACTTGTAACTTTTAGGATAACTTGTTTTTTTAGCTTGAATCGTTGATGTTTTTTTTATCGCACAAACTTCAAATTGGGATAAAATTGGACGCATCAAGTGGTTTTAATGACCTAAGTTGGACTTGAACTCGAGTTTGCCTCATCAAGTATAATTAACGTGCCAGGCTCGAGCACAGTTGAAATTCGGCTCGGCTCTCGTGAGTCTTAGACTCTTAGGTGGGATGTCAATGAAGGGTGACAATGACAAATTGGTTGGGGTAGCAAATAGTTGTAGTTGACATACAATTTTCGTGTAACAACTACATACACTAATCCAAGAGTTTGATATAGTAAAGGAATATGATTAAGGAAAAGAGTAGTTGTTGGGAAGAAGACCTTAGAAATTGAAATGTTAACGACATAGGTAGCTTGTATTTGTATGCATGGACTTAATTAATTAATTAATAATAATAATAATAATATAATAATAATATTGTATGATTATGATGGTAACCCAATACCAATTAGTCCAAACAAGAGATGATTCCCCAGTCCATAGCGGATCTGGGATGGACTCCCCCGGCCGTGACCCACCTCACTCTCGGGTCTAGAGCTAAGAAATTCTTGAGTCGAGGAGGCCCGAGTGCTTTGCCTATTTCTCTCAGTAAAAAGACTAGAGTAGTTAATAAAGTGGTATGGAGTCGACCGACACTTTGTTGGTCCTCTAGGGTTATAAAATGGAGTAGGAGAGGAGGTTAGCTGGCAATTCCATCTTTCAGGGGAAAGTCTTCTCTTCCTTTTTCAATTTGTCACTTAGTGTATATATTGTACCCACTTTTCTTTCTTTGCTCATCAATGTTTTTCAATATCCTATCCTGCTTCTCGGTTGGATCGGTCCGATTGTGAACAGTCAGTCAGCTCTCTGGCATCGATAAATTCTGGTTCGATCTCGGTTCAACCTTGATTTTCTCATTAAACCTTTGAATCCTTGACCTTGTCGGCTCGACCCCCCGGTCCGGTTCTGAAAACCTTGATATTGTATTGCAGTGAATGTCAATGATCAGTGATCACATAGGACATAGAATGACTTTCTTAACATTAATTAATCATAACATAAGAATCAGTATCTTTCATGATCCATTTTTTTCTCTCCATTCATGTGTAACTACTATATTACCTTATTCATGACTCACTGTTCATGTGTAATTATATTAGGCTTATGTGAGTTATGTAGTATGTGTCTATAAATAGAGCATATCATTGTATCGGTTTCGATGAATAATAAGAAGTAAATCTCTTATCTTTCTCTACTCTCATTCTTTGTATTGTTGTCCATCGTTTTATGCAATTAATTCCTTGATATAATGAAGGCATTAGGTAGCATAGAATAAATGTTAGGGATGATAGTAGTAGTAGTAGTATCATAAAAGCAAAAGGAGTTTGTACTAAGCACATGTGGCATGCCTCCATGGGAAGTATGAAGAAGCTAATAATAATAGTCATGATTAAAATGATGGTAAAATGATGAGTTAAGCTGAATTCGAGATCTCGATTAAAAAAATAAAATAAAATAAAATAATTGGAGCACCAAATGGTATAGTGTATATATGTAGGGTTGAGTGGAGGAGAAAAAGACTATTATTTTGCCTTCAACTGTACGTGTTCTCTAACATAAAAGTAACCACAAATAATCAAAACTTAGCAGTTAAACCAAGAAGATCCTTGTGAAAAAGCTAGGGGTCGTTTGTTGTCAAGAATTAGATCGGGGAGAATTGAAATAGCTAGAAAATTAGAATAGTTAGAGATTTGGGGATTTTTGTCTATTTCAAAAATAGACCGTTTGGACGAGTGAATTAGGGAGATTTTGGATTCAAAAAATAAATAAATAAAATTAAATAAAAAAATATTAAGTAATTTGACAAATACCAAATTACCCCAACTTATTCTCCATCCCCCTTAAAAAAAGGTTATTTTTGTCAAATTACCATCAAATCACCCTAGAATCTACACATTCCCTCCTTGACAGTGGGGAATTCGGAGAGGGTACAAATTCTCTGGAGAGCCCACCCTGAGAATTCAATTCTAGCAAATTCTCCCCATTTTTTTTGCAAAACAAACAATACATTTCACCCAAATCTTCAACCCATAGAATTGGGGTCCAATTCTAGGCAATTCACCCACCCCAATTCTAGGGAACAAACAACCCCTAGTAAATTAAAAACACCCAATGTTTCTACACCACGTGCGGAGTTTCCAATCATTTATCACTGTTTTTCCTTAATTAATTACTTATTATTATTAGTCTACTAAGCATCATGCTTTTGCTTCATTAGTTTAATTAATCTGATTTTTAAGAAAAAGTATTATTGGACTGTTTTTTTAATAAAATCCATTTTATACAATTCTCCACATGGGTTTCCGGATTGCGTGTCAATAGTGGGGGAGATTAGTTGTTGCTCTTACTTTATTAACAAAACAATGGCAAAAGAGTTGATCTGTCCAATTAGATTGATGGACTAATAAGTTGGTTTAACTGGAGGTTGAAGAGGAGGAGGACGTCCTTGAGATGTCGCGTGTGATCCGAGTAGGTAATACCTTGCAGGGCCGGTTTATCAAGAGAGTCAGTGACTGTGATAAGAATGGTGAGGGGCAATGTAAGTATGAATGGGAGTAGGTAATAGAGAAGTACCAGACTAGAAACCGACAACCCTTAGCGTGCAGCGAGGTGGCGTACATTATCAAGAGTGTGGTCCCATGTATATGTGTGTTGTCCTCTTCTAAATGGGTGACCCCTGTGTTTATAAGGTCTAGCTGACGTGGCGTGGGATCCACGTGGCAAGCCATTGGTGGACCTTGCAGGGTCGCCATCAATAGTGGGGCCCAAAAAAACCAGACGGAGGGTCAGTGGGGGTGGTGGCAAGTCAGCCGGATTTGACGCGCGTGACCTCATGTCTCGTCTGTCAACTCAGCGTGAGGCGGTCCGACTGTTGAGGGCTGTCCATTGCTTGGGCCTTGAGGGAGGTTCTATCATTGGGGCCCATCAATTCCCCCTATTATGGCTTCGAGAGTGCAAGACTTTCGAGGCGATACTATGAGTAGTTCCGGTCACGAGAACGACTTGTTACTTGGGGTGTTCCAAAGGCGGCTCTGTCCCTGGAGACCATCAAGAGTAATGAGTTATTTTTTTAGGTGATTAAAGAGTAATTAGTAATAATAAAAAAGCTTGCTTTTTGTTACATAAAAATCAATAATTATTGGGAATTTGGTATTTGGTGGGACATATATGAATTAAAATAAGTATATAAGATAAATGAAAACAAAGGGCACCGACACTTTGATAAACCACGAGACTCAGAAATCAGAAAAGTGGTTGTTATAAGAAATTATTAAACAAGGACAAATCGAATATTAATTACCCTCCTAAAAGAAGAAAACAAAAAAATTATAATAAAAAAAAAAAATTAAAGAAAGTTGCAGACAGGACACAGCTCACCAGCTGGTTTGTGTAAGCGGACAGCGCCACCGTCACATTCTGGGTCCCACCACTCTCCTCCTACTTGTGTGTTATTCTTCTTATTCTTTGTTTTCCCTCAATCTCTCAATCTCATTCAGTGAAGAACAGAAAGAGAGATACACAGAGAGAGAAAGCGAGGCTGTTTCTTTGCTTTCAAAAGGGTTGGTTGCAGATACTGAAGCGGGTTCAAGTATAAACCCGCATTTGGGGTCTGTGTTTGGATTTGGAGAAGAAGACTGAGATGCAGAGTTTGATGAGCGAGTTGACTCACTTCTGATTTGTTTCCTTTTTCGGTGAATCCTTTTTGGATTTGTGGGGGAAAAGATGAACACTGGGGGTCGGCTGATTGCTGGTTCTCACAATAGGAATGAGTTCGTCCTTATCAATGCTGATGAAAATGGCAATGGCAGAGTAAGGAACCTTTCATTTCTCTATCTATCTATCTATCTCTTTCAGATTGGTTCATATTTTGTGTATAACTTTTTACTGATTTGTGATCTGTTGAGTGTTTGTTTTTTTTCTTTACTGGGATTGATTAGCTTCTTCAGATTCGTGTATTGGAGGGCATTTGGTGTTGAAAAATCTGGTCTTTTTTTGATTTGTTATGTGGGGATGAAAAGTACAGTTGAGAAAGATGATCTCTTTTGAAGTTTTATTAGCTGATGGGGTCTAGGATGGATGGAATGTTTGAATTGGTGAAATCAGTTTTGGAATTTTCTGTAGTGAGTGGTCAGGTGAATTGTGGTTTGATTATGTCTCTCCAGAATGTTTGGAAATAGTATAGTCTTAGCAGATGTTGAAGGATTTGTATTGGGGGTAGCATGAGATGCTTTCTCTCAGTCTTTTTCTCATGCAATCTGTTAGGTTTTTTCTTCTAATTTTGTTTGATTACTGAATCATGGAGATTTCAGTTATACACTCTCTTAGATCCACTGAGTTTTGTACTGTTCCATGGCTGTCGGCAAGAACAAGAGGTATCAAAAGTTACTGAAGATTGTAGTAAGTTTGTATTGCAGAATTGTTTAGGGACTTAGCCTGGAAAGTGTGACAAATCAAATGGTTGGTTGATTGAATGCTGATGTAGATTTTTTCAGCTCCTGTGTACCATAATTCAAGTATACAAGTTTTGTTTTGTTAGCTAATTTGTCATTGTGATTCGAGATGGCGCTTTTGGTGATTTACATTTGTGGTATTGGTGCCTGTAACAGATTCGATCGGTGCAAGAATTGAGTGGTCAAGTGTGTCAGATATGCGGGGATGAGATAGAGATTACTGTTGACGATGAGCTGTTTGTTGCCTGCAACGAATGTGCTTTCCCTGTTTGTAGACCTTGCTACGAATATGAGAGACGAGAGGGGACTCAGGCTTGCCCTCAGTGCCGAACGAGATACAAACGTCTCAAAGGTTAGTGCTTTCTATGCCACAATGGGGTGTTCATTCCCTTTTTCTTTTATTCTGCAGGGTGGAGGTGTTCAATCATTTTGATTCAATCTAACTTGTGGTTGTGTGTGTGTTGCAGGTAGTCCTCGGGTTGAAGGTGATGAAGAGGAAGATGACATTGATGATTTGGAGCATGAGTTTGATTATGGAAATCTTGAAGGTTTAAGCTCGGAACAAGTTGCAGAGTTAATGCTTGCTTCACGTCTTAACACTGGCCGCGGATCGCAAGTTAATGGTTCTGGCTATCCTGGGTCGGACCTTGATTCTTCTCCTCCTGGTGCTAAAATTCCTCTCTTGACCTATGGCGAGGAGGTATAGCTTGTTTGAATTCTCGGCTTCTACCTGGCTATACACCCTCAAGTTCTCTGATGCAGCTAGCTTACATACTCATTTGTTTTTCTTGTTTCAGGATGCTGATATTTCGTCTGATAGACATGCTCTTATTGTCCCTCCACATATGGGTCATGCCAACAGAGTTCATCCAATGCCTTACACTGATCCATCTATACCTTGTAAGCTTAGCGTCATTTCTACATCTACACTGTTTCTTTTAATCGTAGCTGCTATTGACTTTGTACTTTTCTTGGTATAGTACAACCGAGACCTATGGTTCCTCAGAAAGACATTGCAGTTTATGGTTATGGGAGTGTGGCATGGAAGGACAGAATGGAAGAATGGAAGAGAAGGCAGAGTGAAAAGCTTCAGGTGGTGAAGCATGAAGGGGAAAATGATGGAGGAAACTTTGATGGGAATGAACTGGATGATCCTGATTTGCCGATGTAAGTTGTAGTTGATATCGGGGTGCTTGAATCTTCTTTACTTAGGGGGGACTGTCTTAAATAAAATAAAAAACTTTGAAGGCTTCTGATAAGCTTGTTTGATATGTTTTACTCAGGATGGATGAAGGCAGGCAGCCACTTTCAAGGAAGTTGCCGATTCCTTCCAGCAAGATTAGTCCATATAGGCTGGTTATCATTGTCCGTCTTGCGGTGGTGGCCTTATTTTTCCACTATCGTATCCTCCACCCAGTCAAGGATGCATATCTCTTGTGGCTGACATCAGTCATCTGTGAGATATGGTTTGCTGTCTCGTGGATTCTCGACCAGTTCCCAAAATGGTGCCCTATAGTACGAGAGACGTATCTGGACCGACTGTCACTGAGGTACGTGGAAGTTCTTTAATGATTGTCTTTCACATAAATTTTCTTGAAGCTTGTTGGTAACGCACTCCTGGCCTCCTTTGTCAGGTATGAAAAAGAAGGAAAGCCATCAGGGCTAGCTAGTGTTGACGTCTTTGTCAGTACGGTGGATCCCATGAAAGAACCCCCACTAATCACGGCAAACACCGTTCTCTCTATTCTTGCGGTTGACTATCCTGTTGAAAAGGTTGCATGCTATGTTTCTGATGATGGTGCTGCTATGCTTACATTTGAGGCGCTCTCCGAGACAGCTGAATTTGCAAGGAAATGGGTTCCTTTCTGTAAAAAATTCAATATCGAGCCTCGAGCTCCTGAGTGGTATTTTTGCCAGAAGATGGACTACTTGAAGAACAAAGTTCATCCATCATTTGTCCGAGAAAGGCGTGCAATGAAGGTTAGTGAATTCTCATTCATTTGTTTCAAACATTAGCAAGTATGGTTTAGATTTTGGTTATTCCATAATAAGTAATTAATCTGTATCTTTGTTTGGTCTGCTTCATTTTACTGATAAATGCAGAGAGACTACGAAGAGTTCAAGATCAGGATAAATGGCTTGGTATCTACAGCACAAAAGGTTCCAGAAGATGGCTGGACAATGCAAGATGGGACTCCATGGCCTGGAAACAACGTGCGGGATCATCCTGGAATGATTCAGGTAAGAGCAACTGTTATTTACTTTGAGTACTGATCTTTTTTCTATTCTTGCGTTTCTGAGCTGTCGATCTTGATGACTGTTCTTGTGTCCTTGACTTCTATACCTCTTGTTTCAGGTATTCCTTGGCCATAGTGGTGTCCGTGATGTTGAAGGGAATGAGTTGCCTCGTTTAGTTTACGTCTCTCGTGAAAAAAGACCCGGGTTTGACCATCATAAAAAGGCTGGGGCTATGAATGCACTGGTAAGACTCGTGCCCATGTTTCATGTACCTGAAAAGTACTAAACATATTGTCAAGAACTTAACGGGATTTCGTTGTTTGCTTTACGATTGATCTAGGTACGAGTAGCAGCAGTTCTGTCAAATGCTCCCTATCTTTTGAATGTCGATTGTGATCACTATATCAACAACAGCAAGGCACTAAGGGAAGCTATGTGCTTCATGATGGATCCAACATCAGGGAAGAAAGTTTGTTATGTACAGTTCCCACAGAGATTCGATGGCATTGATCGACACGATAGATACTCCAATAGAAATGTAGTCTTCTTCGATGTAAGTAATCTCTAGTAATCCTCCTTAAATTCATTCTTTTGTGCTCCATTCTTTAGTTTTCATTTCAGCTTTTCGGTGGAAGCTAATTTGCTAATTGGAAACAGATCAACATGAAAGGATTAGATGGGATTCAAGGACCGATTTACGTGGGTACTGGGTGTGTTTTCCGGAGACGAGCACTTTATGGTTACGATGCACCTAAGACAAAGAAGGCTCCTGGCAAAACCTGCAACTGTTGGCCCAAATGGTGCTGCCTGTTCTGCGGGTCAAGGAAGAATAAGAAGTCAAAGACTAAGAAGGACAACAATAAGAAGTCAAAGACCAGGGAAACATCTAAGCAGATACATGCTCTTGAAAATATTGAAGAAGGGAGAGAAGGTTTGAGATCCAAATGAAGCTTGTGCTCTATTAAATGTTCTTGCTTGCGTTCAATCATCATCAATAGTATGCTCATTAAACTCTTAACTGGTTTCAGATTCAAAACCTATGAAGTCGTCAGAAACAACCCAAGCCAAATTGGAGAAGAGGTTTGGACAGTCACCGGTGTTCATAGCAGCTGCACTTTTGGATGACGGTGGTGTTCCTAGGAATGCTAGCCCTGCTTCCCTACTCAGAGAGGCCATCCAAGTTATCAGTTGTGGTTATGAGGATAAAAGTGATTGGGGAAAAGAAGTAAGTCGCAACGAAAACATGTAACTGTTTTAACATGTTACATGTGTTGTTCAGTGGCTAATGTTTGTCTGTTGAACAGGTTGGCTGGATTTATGGTTCGGTTACAGAAGATATCCTGACCGGGTTCAAGATGCACTGCCACGGGTGGCGATCTGTATACTGCATTCCTAAAAGGCCTGCATTTAAAGGGTCAGCTCCTATCAATCTTTCTGATCGTCTTCATCAAGTTCTTCGGTGGGCTCTTGGATCGGTGGAGATTTTCTTCAGCAGACATTGTCCGATTTGGTATGGATATGGGGGCGGCCTAAAGTGGCTGGAACGGTTTTCATACATTAACTCAGTTGTTTACCCTTGGACTTCCATTCCCTTGTTGGTTTACTGTACTTTGCCTGCCATCTGCCTTCTCACTGGGAAGTTCATTGTGCCAGAGGTACTTACTGCCTTATCCTGTCTCTAATGCTGTATCGATCCCTTCAAATGATTCTTATTTGCTAACAAATGAACTGTTAAATTTCGGATTGTTACAGATTAGCAACTATGCAAGTCTCGTGTTCATGGCGCTTTTCATATCCATTGCTGCAACAAGCATCCTGGAGATGCAATGGGGCAAAGTCGCTCTAGACGACGTGTGGAGGAACGAGCAGTTTTGGGTGATTGGAGGTGTGTCGGCCCATTTATTCGCTCTCTTCCAAGGTCTACTCAAGGTATTAGCCGGAGTAAACACAAACTTCACGGTCACATCGAAAGCAGCAGATGATGGAGAGTTCTCGGAGCTCTACATATTCAAGTGGACTGCACTCCTAATTGCTCCCACAACCCTTCTGATCATCAACATGGTAGGAGTTGTGGTTGGAATCTCCGACGCCATCAACAATGGCTACGACTCATGGGGGCCATTGTTCGGTAGATTGTTCTTTGCAATATGGGTGATTGTCCACCTCTACCCGTTCCTCAAAGGTCTTCAAGGGAAGCAAAACCGCATGCCTACAATCATCGTGGTGTGGTCGATCCTCCTTGCATCTATACTGACCCTATTGTGGGTCAGAGTAAACCCGTTTGTGTCTCGCGATGGACCAGTGTTGGAGGTATGTGGATTGAATTGCGTGTGAGCAGGAAAACGCATATGATTGGAATACAAAACCCCCTCGTACAGATAGCGAAAAAACTGCTGCAAAACGGTAAGCCGGACAAGAATGGATGTGTAGTGTTGTGCAATTTTTTTGGGTTAAAGAAAGAAAGAAGAGAGGTTTGAAGTAAGTCTGTAGTTTTGGAGGTGTAGATATGATCATGTGGGAGCTGGAGTGTTTGTTGGGGTTCTTCATTAATTCTTTAATTTAATTGTTGATGAGTTTCTAGGGAGGGAGGGTTGTCTTTTTCATATCATAAAACTTGTCTGGAAACCAACAGCGACATTGTTTCTTGTTCTCTAAGGTTTCTTTTGTTTTTTTGGTTCATGTAATCTGTGTTTTGTGTCTGCTGTGCTTTTGTTGTTGGGATAGAACAAACTGTGTAATCTTCTTTTTTACTACTACACATTCGAATTTGCATAATGCAGCTTCCAAATGCTTCCTTGTCTGCTTTTTTGTTGGTTTTTCTTATGGTTCCTGCAACTTTCTAGATTCGTTCAGTTGTAACGAATGAACAAGAATTTTATTCACGATCTGCATAAGATATGAAATCGAGATTGTTTCATTTTTATACTAGCTTCGATTCGATATTCGGTACAAGTTCAGCACCATTGTTAATATGAAATGGAAGATGATATGATTCTCACCAAAAGAAACACTCTTGGAACAGTTTAAATGGCACAAAGCAGCAGTCTTTCCTTGAACAGTACACAGTGAAGTTGTTGCTTGTTCTGCAGGTTCGACATTGTTGTCAAAAAATGCTGTGGAAGCCCTCGAAAAGCCTGTCCATCAACGAGATCATTGACGACAAGTTACCTTAGGGTTCATAGCATTGATATTTGTTAAGCTATCTATCAATGGCTTCTGAAATTAGCTTTTGCAGAGACTGGATCTTTCGGACTTCTTCCTATAATTTCTCATAGCTCTTGCTCTCTGACTCTGCAAAGAAGGATTAACGAAATCAAGAGGTCGGCGGCGAGGACTCTGGTGACTCCGCCGGGAGTTTCGGAGCTTAGATTCACCGGGGGCGGGGTGGGAGAATCCGGCCGCCGTAGCTGCAGAGGAATTTAAAAGGACGCCATTGTTGTACGGGAAAAAACGGAAAATGGCCCACAAATTTTGGGCTCAGGCCCAGGGAAGGACGGTTAAATGACCAAAACGGCGTCGTTTAAAATATCCCATTTTTACTGTTGTTTAAAAAAGTTGGAGCTCCAAGTGGATTTTAAGGCATTTTTAAATAAAGCGCGACCCGAAATCGAAATGGCCCATTATTTTTGGATCAGGCCCGCAGTCGTACGGTCTAAATGCCCACCCCTGCATTCGTTTTGACCCGACCCGGGAAAAAACCCCCGACCCGACTCGTTTCACGCGTGTAGTACACTCTCCCACTCGCACCCACGCGCCTTTTTGCCTCCACGCGCGCGTGTAATATTTATGCGAGTGGTATTCACGCGCCCTGTGAATTACACGCGCCCGTGCTCTGTAACCGAGCGTGCTGCCTGGTATCGAGCCGGCGGAAGACGTAGCCGCCGTAGAACTGAGAGCAAGGCTTAAAGGAAAGCATCTTCATCTTCTTCATCTTCAGTCTTCTTCTGCTCTTAACCCTCTTATCGGAATCGTAAATCAAAAAGCTTTAGAACTGTTTGGGTAAATTTTTCTTCCCCTCGTAATCAAAACCATTCAATCTATTGGAATTGTTCTTCCTGTCATTTTGGTTCTCCGTCAGATTGTGTAGAAGAAGGATTAGAAACAAGCTTGTCCATTACGGATTTAATCATCGTGTAAAGCGACTGAGGACCATTTGATGATGCCCCCTGTGGTTCGCAAAGTTGTCATCTGGGATTGTTGTATTTGCTGTGTTGATTCCAGTCAGTCTGGGTAATGTTTGCATATAAGTTTGATTTGGGTGAAGCTATGAAGATCTGGAACTTCAGTTCAGTGTCTGTTGTCTTGTTCATAGATCATGAAGCCTATACTTTGCTTATACTTCAACATTGCTTTAGCCAATAGCCCTGGAGAAGCTGTGTTTTCGCTTTGATTTTCGACTTCCAAACAAGCTGATCTTGACAGAGTATGCAGCCTGTAACCTCTTGTTTCCATGACTCTTATCTTGTCACCTTTCTTTGAAGCATTCTGCAGCTGAATGGTCTTCTTTAATGACACAAGTTGTTGCTCAAGGCTACAAATCCGGAAGCTCATGGATTCATATTCCTTGTGCAAGTAGAAGTTTAGTGTTTCTGCTCCATCAGTGTATGGACTCTCGGTCAGATTCTGGCTCTTGGGACGTCTTGAGAAATCTCCGCATTGTGCATATCTGAATGAGTCTGAGCATTCTTTGAAAGCATGCCTCTTGTGATAGGTTTTGACAGTTGAGGTACTTGCAGACTGCCGCCTTTTCGTCCTGGGATAGATCTTGATGTACCTGTAGGAACGTGTTCATAGCTCGGTAAAGTTGATCGTGGCTCTGCCTGCAAGATATAGGTATTGTTTCTAACAGCTCTATGAACCTCTTAGGCTCTATTGATGTACTGGTCTTGTATGTTTGTGTTCATAACAGCAGTAGAGACCTTGCATAGGAAACGAAATCAAGCTGGTTATATACTGGTTTTGATTCGATTTTCGGTACGATTTCATCACCATTGTTATATGAAATGGAAGATGATGTGATTCTCACCGAAAGAAACACTCTTGGATCAGTAAAATGGCACAAAGCAACAGTCTTTTCTTGAACAGTACACAGTGAAGTTGTTGCTTGTTCTGCTGGTTTTTGTTTTTTGGATTTTGATGAATGATGTGTGACATTGTTATCGAAAAGCCTGTTCATTGTCTTCAAGTTACCTTACGGTTCATAGGATTGATAATTTGCAGATGAACTCATTGAGAACTCAGCAAATTGTTCTGCATTTCTTATCTGTTAAGCTATCTATCAATGGCTATATCAATCATATAACTGAGCTGAGCTTCTGTTGCTTTGATATTGTAAGATCATATCCATAGCCTAACAAGCTTGTCGCACCAGATTTTGCAGTCCTCTGGAAATAAGGAAGCAATTTGATTGTTGTTCAACTCCTATTGCAGATCAAAATCGAGATGAGAACCTACCGAATCTCAATTAGGATTCGAGCCTTTGTCGATCATATAGTAGAAAGAGGGATGTAGGATTGAGATTGTGATGCAAATGTAAGAAATAAGAAGATCAAACAATAGAAATATGAATTGTTATTCAATTGATGTTATTAAGTAGTAATATTCACAAGAACAAAATGTACAACACCATTGAAACAAAATCAAAACAAGGAGAAGATTATCAGAAATTGTGATGGGGCAGATTCTAATAGGTTTCTGCCACAATCAAAAGAATTCAGGAAACCCAAAAAATTGTTTCTCAAAATTCCACAATCTAGACAATCTTATCTACCTGCAAATCCATCCAATTCAACCCTAAATTTCGACGAATGATCAGACACATCATTACTCCGTCTCTGTTTCGAGCCATTCTTTGAATCCGATCAATTGCGCCAGCTCGAGCAATCACACACAGGATTCCCATACGATACCCTAGGATTCGCGTATCCGTACCTGTAGCGATTGTAAAGACCGACAGGATGACCCACGGCGACGACGTCATCAGGATAACACCTCCTCCTCGGCCGAGGCGGCTTCTTCACCGAAAAAGAACCGACCACCGACTGCGGGGGCGAGACGATCTTGATCTTGTCGTTCTGAAGATGATCGAGCGGTTTCGGAAGGCAGAGAACCGAGCGAATTTTGGAACCGGGAGAGACGCGATCGTACTCCTCGACTACGGCGGCCAGTTCCTCGTCCGACTTGACGGAGACGAGCGTCTCCAGATCACCGTTAGGAAGCTGGCACCTCAGCTCGACGGAGCATGCGGTGGCGCCGCAGAAGTCGGCGAGCTTGAGCAAGAGGTCGGAGAAGGACGTGGAGGAGAGGTCGACGGAGAGGACACGGGTGACTCCGCCGGAGTATCGGAGCTTGGATTCTCCGGGGCGGGGTGGGAGAATCTGGCCGCCGTAGCTGCAGAGGAATTTAACGGGCGCCATTGTTGTACGGAAGGTAGTTACGCTTGTTTTTAGTGAGTAGTGAAGAAAGGAAAAAAGAAAGCGAAGAGAAAACGGAGAGTGAGATTTTTTTTCTGTTTGTAAAGGATACTTGAAAAAGGGCTGTTTGGGTTTCTATTTATAGCGCGCAGTTAAACGGAAGCTTTTATTTAGGCCCAGGCCCAGTTTAGCATTACGGTCTGGCCCAATATTAAGTTCAACGGGCTAAGTATCTTTCAAAAGGATATGATATTGGGCCGATACAAGGGTCCGGATACCACTACTCACTCGTTTATTAAATGGGTATTACTCGTACTCGCTCGCTGAGACTAAATGGGTACAAAATCCAAACCATCCCCGTCCCGACATGGGTATCGGGTAAACCCGCTACCCATTGGGTGAACCCAAAATCTCCCTATATCTAGATTGTGAAGAGATTTTCGAGATAAAGCTACGATTTTTAGGGCATTATGGTTTCAAGAGGGAATGACAGACTACTCGATCGATGATTTGAAGTGAAGAACTTAATGACTCAAGGAGAAATTAGGTTTGGTCCATTAAGTATAGATGATATATTATGGCTAATATAACGTTGTTTCATATTGGGTACCCATTAGGTTGGGTATGAAGCGGATACCTTGAAACCCGTCCCCACCCATTACCCGTTCTGGGTACTAGGTACTGGGTTTGCCCATACTCGTCAACTTTACCGGGTCAACGGATAATCCCCACCCAATTTGGTAGAATTTCGAGTGGGTGCCCGATTTCCTGATATCCATGGCCAAGCCTAAAGCTAGCAACCAACATATGTGGTTGACTTTGACCAAATTAAACTAAACATACTTAATACTTGTAATTAAGTTGCTTAAGATGGATTCATCCAACTCTTACACAAAGGAATCTGTATACATCCCAACACATTACTAGCTAACATGTGCCAAAACCCACACTCTAAGCTCCCTTGTTGACTTTGAAGCCTTAAAATGCCTCCAAAACTCCCTTAGTCCTTACTAAACTTCCAAAATCATGAAGTCCTTCATTCTGTTCCTCTCCATACTCACCCTTCAATGCCTCCTAGTCGAACCAACTCGTTGCCATGTAGACGACGAAGCCGGTCTCCTAGAGTTCAAGGCAGGCATCACCCACGACCCATCTGGTATGCTCTCCTTGTGGAAGCCTGGTACTGACTGTTGTGCTTGGCGTACCACAACTTGCCTTGCTAGCGGTCGAGTCAACTCCATTTGGCTCACGGGAGATCCAGGAAAACCAGATGCTTTCTTATCTGGTACGATCTCTCCGTCCCTCGCAAAGCTCGAGTTCCTCAATGGGCTTTACCTTGTTAACCTGAGGAACATCACTGGTAAGTTTCCTGTTTCGTTGTATGGGATGTCCCAGCTCTTTTACTTGTACCTGCAGAATGTCCCGCTCTCGGGTCGACTGCCGAGTGATATAGGCAAGTTAGGGCCTCAATTACATAGCTTGAACCTGGAAGGAAACAAGTTTACAGGGGCAATTCCTGCTTCTATATCTGAGCTAACTGGTTTATCTGAGTTGAACCTTGCTGGAAACTCTCTCACTGGGAAATTCCCACTTGGAATTGGCCATCTTGTAAGCTTGGAAATGTTAGATCTTCAGAATAACATGTTCTCTAGGCCTATCCCTGAGATTTTCTGGTCTCTACCTCAGCTTAGAACTCTGAAGCTTTCCAACAACAATTTTTCTGGGGAAATCCCTAAATCCATCTCTTCTCTGTCACAGAACTTAGCTTACCTCGAGCTAGCTCACAATTCCCTAACTGGAGAGATCCCTAGCTTCCTGGGGAAATTTCTAGGGCTCGACACTTTGAACCTTTCCTGGAACAATTTCACAGGCACTGTACCGAAATCGTTCAAAAACCTAACCAAGATCTTCAACCTAGACCTATCTCACAATTCCCTAATCGATCCATTCCCTGTGATGAACGTGAAAGGAATCGAATCCCTAGATCTATCCTACAACAATTTCCACTTGGGGAGAATTCCAGATTGGGTAACTTCGTCCCCGATTCTCTACTCATTAAAGCTAGTGAAATGCGGGATCAAGACGAATCTGACAAATTGGAAGCCGAAACAGACTTACTTCTACGATTACCTGGATGTATCGGAGAATCAGATATGGGGGAGCCCGATTTGGTTGCTGAACCAGACGGATTACTTGGTGGAGTTCAGGGCGTCGGGGAACAAGTTGAGCTTCGATTTGAGGGAGATGAGGATCGTGAAGACGATGAAGGATTTGGATGTGGCGAGGAACTTGGTGTTTGGGAAGGTGCCGAGCTCGGTTTCTGGGTTGGAGAGGTTGAATGTGAGCTGCAACCATTTGTGTGGAAGGCTGCCGCCGACGAAGTTTCCGGCGAGTTCGTTTGAAGGGAATAATTGTCTCTGTGGATCGCCTCTGCCTCCTTGCAAGTAAGCAATCGATGAACTGATGATCAAATAGATCTTGATGATAATCGATGAACTGTTCTGTACTAATTTACGATTTCCACTTTATAATTGTTGTAATAAACACTGGAAAAATAATGGCCGTAGTTTAATCTGTTTTACTTGGAAAAAGGCGGGAGATTTCGCTTGGGCTAAAAGGATTATGGAGCAATTTACTAGCCCAATTGTTTTCTTAACATGGTCCATTGGCCCGACCCGAATAGAAATTGGCCCAATATATGTAAGCCCGAATAGACTTTTATCAAACGATAACTAAAAATTTACAAATTGTGAGGTCACGAAAGGTTTTAATCAAACGAAACGTACAACCTCCGATCAAGTCGAATCTCAGCCAATAAGTAAGAGAAGCATCAGGAACGTCAAAAACATGAACACCATGATCAAAAGAATGACCAAGGTTAGCTAAATAGTCCGCTGCAGAATTAGCTTCGCGGAAAAAAATGATGAATCGAAATGATCCAATCGCGAGAAGACAACTCAATGAGATTAGCATGCTGGTTGTTAGTAATCTCCAAACTGGAAAGCATGTCCATAGCTGCCTTAGAATCCGTCTGGATAATCAGTTTCCGAATACCTTAGTCCCAAGCCAGCTTCATTCCTTACACAATTCCCCTCAATTTTGCTCTCATAATAGAGCACGTACCATGATTAGCTGCAAACACTGCGATGAAACGTCCATTATCATCACGTATGACTCCGTCAGTAGCAGCTCTACAACGATTGGTGTAAAGAGATCCATCAGAGGTCATGAAAAGGTGATTGTTCTTTGCAATTATAAATTTCGTGAAAGATCTCACCACTTGCATAAAACAAAAACAATGAAAGGATGAGGATGATTTTACAATGAACCAAAATCCGGTCTATAAATCTGGACCGACACATATACAACACAGCCAAATCAAATCAAATCAAGTTTGAATTGAGCTTATCGAAATCCATAGCAGCCGTAGTGTTTGACTTTGACCAATGATGAATTGAATGCCTATCACCAAACTCAGTGCTTTACATAAATGCATATATATATCATCATATGGCCAACATCATCTTCTTCCCTACCAACCTAATCCACAACCTCAAAAGCTCTTCTCCATGAACTCCCTAACCCTCTTCTTCCTCTCCCTACTCACCCTCCAATGCCTCCTCGTCACATCACGTCTCTGCAACCCGGACGACGAGACCGCTCTTCTATCATTCAAATCAGGCATCACCCATGACCCCTCCGGTATGCTCTCCTCCTGGAAGCCTGGTACAGACTGCTGCACTTGGAACGGCATCACTTGCCTCAACAATGATCGTGTCACAGCCTTGTCGCTCAGCGGGCAATCCAACAATCCCAACAGCTACTTGTCCGGTACCATCTCCTCATCGCTCGCCAAGCTCAAGGATCTCGACGGTCTTTACTTGCTTAACACTAGGAATATTACTGGTACGTTCCCGGTTGCTCTATATGGCTTGCCTAAGCTCCTGTATGTATACTTGGACAACAACAAACTGTCTGGTCGTATACCGAGTGATGTATCCAAGTTAGGATCGCAACTAGACGTGCTCAGCTTAGTTGGGAACCGGTTTACCGGAGCGATACCTGCTTCTATCTCTGGTTTAACCGGGCTGACACGGTTGCAGATTGGTGGGAACTTGATCACCGGGAAGTTGCCGATCGGAATCAGGAGTATGAGGAACTTGACCTTTTTACAAGTTCAGAGTAACAAGCTGTCTAGACCCATACCTGAGATTTTCTCTTCTTTCAATCAGCTGAGGTATCTCGATCTTTCGCAAAACGAGTTTACCGGAAGATCCCTTCTTCCATTTCATCTCTAGCTTCGTCCTTAGCTTACCTGCAGCTCGGACACAATTCGCTCACCGGTGAAATCCCCAGCTTTCTGGGAAAGTTTCAGACTCTGGACACTCTGGATCTTTCATGGAATAATTTGACCGGCACAGTGCCGAAAAGTTTCAAGAATCTTACCAAAATCTTCAATCTGGATCTTTCACACAATTCCCTTGTTGATCCGTTCCCTGCTATGAACGTGGAAGGGATCGAGTCGCTGGATCTGTCGTACAACAGTTTCAATCTGGGGAATATCCCAAACTGGGTCACTTCTTCCCCGATCATCTACTCTCTAAGGCTAGCGAAATGCGGGATTAAGATTAATCTCACGAATTGGAACCCGAAAGAGACGTACTTCTACGACTACATTGATCTATCGGAGAATCAGATTACCGGGAGTCCTGTGACGCTGCTGAACCGGACGGAGCTTTTAGTTGGGTTCTGGGCATCTGGGAACAAGATGAGCTTCGATTTGAGGAAGCTGAAGATCGTTGAGACGTTGAAAGATTTGGATTTGTCGAGGAATTTGGTGACTGGGAGCGTCCCCAGTTCGGTTTCGAGGCTGGAGAGGCTGAATTTGAGCAAGAACCATTTGTGCGGGAAGCTACCGCCGACGAAGTTTCCGGCGAGCTCGTTTGAAGGGAATGATTGTCTGTGTGGTTCGCCTTTGCCTGCTTGTAAAAAAGGCTGACAAATGATGAATTGGGAACTTAAGAGTAGTTAGTAAGTTGATCGTTTGAACCAAATAAATCTATTATTATGCTTGTTTAATGATCAAGCAGCTTGTAATCGTGATCAACATATATATGACAAGAAAAGAATGATTGAAGTTAACAAGGAGGCATATCAGGAGGCGGCGGAAGCATTTGAGCGTTTCTTCCTCGACCATTCTTCACGATGAATACCATCCCCATCCCCCATGTTTGATGTCTCTCCAAATGGCAGTGCATCAACCACACCCCTACACCATCCCATACATATATAAACAAATCGTTATTTCTATTCACAACAACTTGAGTTATTACGACTTGAGTTATTACGATGTATGTAGAAATTGCCTTACCGGGATTCGAAGCCTTGAATCGGACAACAACCCACCCATTCCTCGGAACAGCAACGGTGTTAACGAAAGGCGGATCCACTAGATTGTAACTCAAAGGATCTCTAGTCTCGTTGAAGTTCCCGAAACCCCACCCGACCATGTAGACGCTCATACCGTGGAAGTGGATCGGATGGTCAACCCCAAACGCTAAGTTCGTCCCTTGAAGGACTACCTCCACAGTCGAGTTGTACCTGATCACTCTCGCCTTTGTCCCAAACGATGCCGCCATGGCTTCCAACGGTGGGGCCCCCGCGAAATCTACGTCGGCATTTTTAGGTTTGTGCGGAAAGTTCTGTTTGAAGACTCCTTCCACGTTGTTGTAATAGGCACTCAGGATGTCGATTGACTTTGGAGACACGAAGCTGACGTTGTTTATGCTCGATGCTAACCGCATGCCATTGGGTCCACCGGGACAGGAGTTGTTGGGACATGGTTGGGCGTTGATGGAGAGTGTGAAGAAGAGCTTTGTTGATATTTTCCTTGGGAGGTGGTCGCTGGCGGGAGCTAAGCTTCTCAGGCGATCGGTGAAGCTGACTGATGCGTTTGTATCGTTCACATCAGGGAGGTACGGTAGCTGAGGTGCTAGCTGGATGAGAGAAATAGTAGATTTTAAATACAAATAGTCAATGTATGTTAAAAACAAATTAAGTTGGCATACATCTCAAGACTTATTTGTACCTGCCGAGTGTTTAATGGCCGTGAAGAAACTTGAGGGTTCTGGTGGTTGTAATGGAGGATGGCTGTGGCGGTGGTGTTGTCGAAGAGTGCCAATGGGTTGCTAGAGTATACTTTGGCGGCCATGTAATACTCTTGTAGTTTGCTTGGGGAGGAAGAAACAAAAGAAGAATCCGGTAATGCTTCTAGCAGAACGTCGAAGGTTTGACCCGGGGAGATGGTTATGTAACTGGATTTGAATGGCTTTACGTAGCTTCCGTCAGTTCCCACCACCGTCAGCTGGTGGCCATCGATGCCAAAGAAGATCATGTCTTGGAGGACTGCGTTGACCAAGCGGAGAAGGTACGTCTTCCCATGATCAACGTTCAGTCTAAATGTATCTGTTTTCGAGCAAGGGAAGAGATCACCAGGCTGGCCGTTGATAGTGATAGCATCAGAGGCATTTGGGTCTCCACCGGAATGAAGAAATTCTGTGTATGTTTCCAACACTCCGTTCTTCCACCACTCTCCTACGAATAGCACATCAATGCGTCACAAATTAACACATTTTCATATTAATCCGATCCAAATAAACACATTTTATCAAATATAACTTACCGAAAATGATAGGAACCTCAGCATGAGGCTTGGGGAAAGGATAAGTGCACCCTATCTTCGGGCGCACAACAATAGCTCCATGAACAGTGGCTCGTGTCCACTCACTGTGAGCATGCCACCACAACGTGCCTTCCTCATCACTGAATTCAACCCTCTGACTGAATCTTCCTCCAGGCTGAACCGGACATTGAGTAATGTACTCGGGACCATCTGCCCAAGGGTTTCTCGGCTGAGCTACTCCATGCCTACAAAGGAATATATATAACCTTACTTATTATATCAATGTGATTTACTAATTGTGTACTAGTTTCTAGCACTAGTACCAGTGAAGGGTTATGTTATGTGGGCTATGGTTAATGACATCAACAATGATTGTGTCTCCTTTATGAGCATACAGAGTCGGACCAGGGAATTCTCCATTCACTGTTAGTATTTCATTTTCTTTGCATAGCCTTGTGTATGAAGCTTCTTTTACCTGCAAATTAAGTAAAACAAAATTAAGGATATGATCAATACAAGCATCAATAAACTCAGTATATACAGCTCGACTGACTTGTCACAATTGATCGAGTTACCACGAAAGTGTGACGTGGAGGAGTGGATGAAGCTAAGGAGACGCTGCTGTGGATGGAGAAACTGATCAAAAGCCAAAGATTAATCAGCTTCATGATTCTTAATTTAATTTCTGCTCAAAGTGAAGCAGTAGTACTAATTAACTAAGCATATCATGAATTCATCAAGTCCTATAGGTATTTTATATAGGACGGGATAGATCAGTAAACCGTTGCCGGCCAGTTATCAGCCGCAGCTGGCAGATTGTCTTTCTATTATTATTATTTGGTGAACAACGAAGGAGCATTGTTTAGCAGATAACACAATGTACTGAAATTTTCAAATTTGGCAGGATCAATATGGGCGACTTATGGATAATTAGGACATACATATATGGCAAGATCAATCGTTCTTATAAGAAATGAAAGATATTAGAAAAATTAAGCTCAGGTGACATATGGTACCAGAGGAAGAATCAGGCTCTGGTATATTGGAATATAATCAGGCTGTGCCGGATGAAGAATCGAAGATCGGAAAGAAGCTGAGGAAAGGCGTGCTTGGTGCCTGGTGAGTATGCCGGCGGCCAGAGTCGAGATCTACAGAGAACATAGGATGCAGTTGAAACGGTTGTTTGGCCGACTGGTCAGTGAGCCCATCGCCGGCACCGCTGCTACTCCGTCGGCTTCAATTTTCAACTGGGAAGTAGTGTCGGAGACGACGAGCTAATTGGCGCCGAAATCGGCCGCGAAATCTTCTGGATCGCCATTGGCGCGGAGGAGGAGTATTGTTTTGCTCTGTGAGAAAAGGACGAGCTAGAATAGGGTTTCAAGGGCTTTGAGCCTTTTAGGCAGACCCGAATAGAAATTGGCCCAATATATCTAAGCCCAGGCCCACATTATGCCGTTAAAATGACAAATATGCCCTTATTTGTCTTTGACCCGAGTTGCAGTTTTTTGGACCTTTTTAAAAATGTTCCAGCTCCAACGGGGTTTTAAGGGGTTTGGGCTTTTAAGCCCGACCCGAATAGCAATTGGCCGAAAATAGAATGGCCAAGCCCGCAACTTCACGGACAAATGACTGTAAGCCTGTTCGCCTTTTGACCCGACCCGGGGAAAAAACCTCGACCCGGAAAGTTTCACGCGTGTACTGCACGCGCGTGCGAGTGGGCCACGCGCGCGTGTATTAAGTCGAAGCGCGTGTAGTGTGCGAGTGGTTCTGGACCACGCGCACTTATCCATCACGCGCCTATTTGTTGAGTCGGGCCTGCAGAGCGCACGGTAGCCTGGAGGCGGGATTTTTCTCCGGCGGGTATATGTCACGCGCCCCCTTAAACCATTGAACCCGTTTATCTGACGAGATTGGAGAATCTGATTGCGAGGTGCAGGAGCTCGATCGAGTGTTACGAAGAGCTTCGAGAAATAGATCTGGTGGCTCAATCCTTGAAGAAGTTTGAAAGAGACATACCGGTGACTGTTGAAATTTGAATACAAAGACGGCTTGACTTGGTCGGCGCTGGAAAGAAAGAAGGGAGGAAGGACCTCCCATATGTATCGTCGGCGAAGATAAGCGGCGATGATGATTTTAATTTGCAATCGACGAATTTGTAGCATATTGAATTGGAAATTGATGGTATAGATAGAGAAGAAGGGATGAATCCCTAGCGACGGAGAATATATGAAAAATCATATTTACCTGTTTTTTATATAAATTTTCCTTTTAATTTTCTTTCCCACGATCCAGCCCATAAATTAACCCATAAGTTTAAGATCACTAAAAAAAATTGACATTCGGTGACGGAAAAAATCGTCGCTAAAAGTTCAAATCAGCTATCTTCAACAAGGTGGCATATCAGGAGGGGTAGGTAAGAGCTTAGCATCTGGACCTTCCCCTTCCTTTACTATGAAAACCATGTCCATCCCCCACGTTAAATGTCTCTCCAAGTGACAGTGCATGAACCACACTCCTGGATTCGATGCCCTGAATCTGATCGCTGCCCACCCGTTCCTCGGAACAGCAATGGTGTTCTGACGTGGCGGGTCCTTCAGATTATACTTCAATGGGTCTTTCTCCTTGTCGAAACTACCGTATCCACTCCCCACCACATAATAGTTGGTCCCATGCAGATGCATCGGATGGTAACTCTGGCGCAAGCAAGTTCGTACCTTGGAATACCAGTTCCACTGTCGAGTTATACTCCAACACCTTCACTTTTGTCCCCATGCTAGGAACTTGGTACGCCGCCGATATGTTCTCGCTCGTGAAATTGAACCACACCGGTGGATTGCTAGGAAAATCATCTCCGTACACCTTGTTTATTTTATCGTAGTACGCTTCTAATATGTCTACAGACGTTGGAGCCACGAAGCTGATGTTGTTGAGGCTCGATGCCAGCCTCAAACCATCGGGACCCACACAAAAGTCGTTAGGGCGACAAGGGAGTATGTTCATGGATACCGTGATGAACAAAAAAGTGTCGATTTTAAGAGGGATGTCGACCGGGTATTGCTTGTTGGCTAAGCTTCTGAAGCGAGCGGTGAAGTCGACCGATGAGCGCGTGTCGTTAACGCTTGGGAGCCATGGGAGTGACATGCTTGAAGGTGGGGTGTAGTTTCCGGCGTATTGGATGATTGCGGTTGCGGTGGTTGGATTGATTGTGTCTCGTCGGTTTGCTGAGTAGAATTTTGCAGACATGTAGTAGTGGCTTAGGGTTTGATTTGCGTGTAGCAAGACATCTATGGTTTGGCCGGGGGAGATTGCAATGTAGTTGGAGGTGAACGGTTTTGAATAGCATCCGTCGGTTCCGACAACCGTGAGTTGGTGGCCGGTGACGGAGACAAAGAGAATGTCTTCTAAGGCGGCATTGATGAGGCGAAGAAGGTATGTCTTGCCGTAGTCTACAATTAGCTTGAATGTATCTGTAACGGTCAAAGGGACAATTATATCAATTTGACTTTTTTCTTTCATATATATTATGCATTTTGCATAGGTAATTTTTTTTACCTTCTTTAGAGCACTCGTAAAGATCACCAGGCTGCCCATTTATTGTGATTGCATCATATAGAGTTGGATCTCCTCCTGATTGAAGGAAATTTGTATATACTTCGAATATATCTTTCTTCCACCATTCCCCTAAGTTAAAAAAAAACATGATTAAGGAATATATTTTCCCTAAATTTTATTTAGATCTTAGGCGGCTCAAGCATATAATCATCTTACAAATTGTACAATATTCACGTGATATTGAAGATAATTAGGTTGAGACTAACAATACCGAAAATGACTGGTAGATCAGCATCGGGCTTGGGAAAGGGGTAACTCGTCCCGTTCCTAGGGTAGATAACAATGGCACCATAAACGGTGACTCTAGTCCAATCGCTATGAGCATGCCACCACAGAGTTCCTTCTTCTTGCGTTAGTACGACACTTTGTTTGAACTTCCCTCCTGGTTGAATTGGACATTGTGTAATGTACTCTGGACCGTCTGACCAAGGATTTCGATATTGGTTTACCCCATGCCTGCAAAGTATCTTATAATTCCTTCTCATTCAAGTAAAGTAAATGATGATCCGATCTGATCCCTTTTTGTTTCCTTATCATATACAATGTGAATGAAAAAGATTGAGAAATTGATCAAACCAGTGGATGGTGATCTTATGGGAGCTCTTGTTTATAACATTTACTACGATTGTGTCTCCTCGATTAGCGTAAAGTGTTTCTCCTGGGAAATTGCCGTTTATAGTCATTATACTTTTTGTGTTGCATAGTCTTGTGTACAAAACTTCTTTTACCTATTCATCATATCATAATTCATGCTCTTGATTGTGATGAATTGATATAACCAGTTGCTCAAGATATTAAAAACATGTATATATATACCACAAAAGTCTGATGACGAATTGCAGCTTGGCCATGAAGGAAATTGTAAAATAATAAAACCTGAAGAAAGCTCACATAATTTGCTAATTTGTGCAAATAGGATGACATCCTTATCCTTAATTATAGCAATGGAAAATGTCCATATAAAAGGGTGATTAAATGCGTTTTTTTCTGCGTTTTTTATAAAGTAAATGCATGTGTTTTCTTTCTTTCTGTTATCAACACAAATTAAATTAATAATTGTCTGTTAATGCTTGGTTATCTCCGACGCTCCTGCGGGAGTTATCTACGAGAACAAAAATTGTCTGTTCAAATTATGAAAAAAATCCCTGACGTTTATGCTTGTAATTTGGCATTAAAAACTATGGGCTCAGTCCAATACTGATTCTGCTCCACAGGCCCATTCTCTTGCTTCCCGCCATCAGCACTTCTCCTCACTTTCTCTGTGAGAAGGGATTCCGTCTCCGTCCGTCGTTGCTCAAGCCGAGGAGCTCTTTAGGGATGGCGAATCTGAGTTCAAATTCGGGGAGTTCAGGTGAGTCCGAATTTGGAAACTAAGATATTTCTGAAAATATCGATGATAGATTAGGGATATTCGTGCTCGATCGCGTTTGAATATGTAACTGTATCAGAATATTATCACTGTTTGGAGTTCTGAACTCCCGATACTGCTTGTTTGGCCTTCGTTTTGCACCAGGAGGAGGAATCGCTGGAATCTGTATGATGAGCACTAAATGGAGAGATGAGCAACATCCTTCTTTCATTGATTTTGTCTCATCTTTCCTTACTGCGAATTCGTTCCGTCTTAACTTCGTTCCAATTGCTCCGGTACTCCTTTCCACATCTTATCTTCCTGATCTCTGCATGTTTTGACTCGTGAGTTATATATATTGATGTGGAATTTGCTAGTTGATACCTGTGTGTTTTAGGATTGCATTTTCAACTGTGGAGGTATTTCAGTGGCATTCATCTTTGTCACCAACTGGGACTGCAGCAACTCCATGCCTGTCTTCAACAGGTGATGAGTTCAATTGGAACATTAACTGTGCGAGATGTACAATCTGATTGTAGTTACTGAGATTGACATTGTTTTGGCTCACAGAGTTCAGAAGCTGAAGGCACAATTTGCAAACCTCTATGTGGTTGTCTGCCTTCCAACTAAGGAGACAAATGAATCATTTGTTCGCTCTTACTTCAAGTGAGTGAGTTCTTCTTAATTTCCAACCTGTTTTACTTTGAGTTGTTCTTGTTGTTACATGATATTGCGTCTGTGCTTATATTGAGGTAGATCTGGTATGGAGATTGGCCGGCCACCATTTATGCCAGTTCAAGACTTGGAGATGGGGTTTGAGAAGATGGTTAAGATAGCACATACCCGTGGTGGTATGATCTAGTTACTCTTATTCCTTCAGCTACTCGTTCGCAGGTAGTGTAGAGGTAGCAACCCGATTGATTGACTTGGATATCTGCGTTGTGCAGCATGCAAGCGGCAGGATGTTACCTCAACTATGAAGGCTGAGGTTTGTATGTAGGAGAATGTATTGCACTCTCCTGTAATAAGAATTGCTGTCATTCTTCTTGGTTGTTTCCTAGCTCCATTTTCAGTTCTTCTTCAAACCTGAACAACTGCTTTTGGTGGCTTTTTCACATGACAAGAGGAGTCGATCGGTGCAAGTGATGGACAATTTCCTCAAAGTGCTCACCTCAATACCAGGCATTAACAGTCATGACGCGAATTCGGTATGAGAACCACACTTCACATATATCTTACTAGTTACTACCAGTTCAAAGTTCAGCTGCAGTTGGCATATCTGCATTTTCAATAGTACGTAGCATAGAAACTCCACCAGGAGAATACCAACATTCTCGTAAGAGCAATCTTTTCTTATTCTAGATGGTAACAATTCGGGATTTGTCTTATCTCTGTGTGTTGTTTGATCTGGATGCCAATCATTCACGAGCTCTCGAGTTACTGATACCGATTCTGCAAATGTTGCTGGTTGCTTTTCCAGCTGAATCAAGCTATAGGTTCAATTGAAGCCATTGCGAAGGCATCCAAAGAAAGCATCCTGGAGAACACTGACCTTTCCCCTGAAAAAGCGGAGATCATCTCCAGGTTTTTCAGGGATTCTGAGTTTTACCTCAGTCCAAGATTTACCAAGTAGTTTGAGAAAGTAGGATTGGATAATCCAGGCTGCTGCTGGCTACATAACTAACATAGTATCAAACTAGTAGTTAAACTATCCATTAACAGATTAATAAAAGATTGTGATATTTTTTAGTTTAGTTTTTTCTGTAGGGATAATCTTTGGCTGAGGGTCGGACTCTTTGTCAAATGTGTTCCCTTTTGTCGTTAGGTCTCTATCTATTATCAACCTTTTCGTCTGCCTTTAATAATTAGAAAGGGAGCTGTCAAAAATCAAAGTCAACTTTGACTTATCTTGCTGTGTGATAACGTAGTGGAAAAATGTAAGTTGAGAAATATGTTTCTTATTACAAGATTTCATAGGTTTATATCATTAATTAGACAATTCTAAAATCTTAAAATGTTACATCTGAGATCAAACGGATGGATACATTTTCATCATATTTTAATTATTTGATCATTATGTAAACTAAAATATTAACAAAATGTTAAGAAAGAATGATTATGACTTTATCGTAAATCCTAATCTTGATTTTTTGGGGAAAAAACTCGGGATTTAGTTAGCTAATGATTTTATGGTTATTATATACTTTGATTTTTTCGGTTTCCAACCTAACTCTACCTGTACTCAGATTCTGTTTATAGTTACACTTTCCCTCTTTTCAAAGCCTTTCCTCTCTTCTCTATCAAAGACTCGCCGGTGTTAGAATCAGAAGTGTGACCGCGCCATTTCCCGGCCATCTCTTCTCCTCCCTTTCCATTTCTCATCTGTAAGTTCATTAGCGGCTCATCGCAATCTCTTCTACTTTAATCCTTTTACTTTCTCTTCTACTTGTAACTTCTGGCGCATAATTGCGTAAACAATACCCGCCAGAGTCAACCTCTTTCTGTTCACAAGTAAAACAAGTTTCGGAATTTCACCTTTGTTTCTTCCGCCCAGTTTGACAATTAATTGATTCTCTGCTCTGTCTGTCTCTGCCTCTGTTAGCCGGCTGCTCTGAAGAGCCAAAGATCTCATTTTTGGTCGTTTCATGCCGGAAGAAAAGGTAGAGGAAGTGAAGACGGAGCCCAGGGGAACAAACCCGTCTGAGAATATGGCTGCAAGTTCAGCTTCGGCTCTGTTAGGACAATCAGCACCAGTTTCTCAGCCATCGTGGTTCACTCCCAAAAGGTGGGTCCGTTACTGTCTGTCTCATTTGGTTTTCTCCTTCTGTTTTTTTTTTATGGGGGTTTTCAAATGTTTTGATTGAGATCTTGTGTCATTTGATGACTGGATTTGTTTCAAAGCTTAATTCATGGATATTCAAATTCCATAAAGAAGATTTGATTATATTTTGTCTTACAATGTGTTTGTTTTAGCTCTAACTAGAAGATGATGGGTAGTAGGGACGAAATAATCAAATAAACTATGCTGAACAGTGAACACGGGCAAAATATGTGATAAGGTTTTTTGTTGGTTAGCTGCAACTGGTGCAAACAGACATGTTGATGACGTATTTTGTCCCAGGTTGCTGGTAATCTTTTGTGTGGTCAACTTGATAAATTATATGGAGAGAGGAGCTATGGCAAGTAATGGTGTCAATGGGAGCCCTAAAACTTGCACGCCGAATGGTACATGCACTGCTGGCACTGGAATACAGTAAGGCTCTATCATCTCTTCCTCTTCTTTGTTTCAGAGCTGTACAGTGAAACTCAGTTAGATTTGGAGGACTGTTTTGCGAGGAAGCCTTGAAATCTTACATAATAAGAAGATATGCGATTTACGTAAAGAATTCTTTGACCACATATTTTGTGTTCTTCTGCTGTTGCTTTGTTCATGTAAATCTTTTAAATCTAAACTTGTGCCAAATTACATGTTTGAGAGACACACAAATATGGTATATGCATATTGTACTGTGCTAGAACTTGTATAGTTTCTTCTACCTTACCTATTTCTGAGTTCTGCAGGGGGGAGTTTAACCTGAGTAATTTTGAAGATGGAGCCTTATCTTCTGCTTTTGTGGTGGGGCTTCTTATTGGTTGTCCAATATTTGCATCACTAGCAAAGAGGTAGCTTCTGCATGGAAATCATTTTTCACTTTAAACTGATGTGTTTGTATGTACTAATAATGCTAACGCTGTCGCTTTAACCTTGACAGCTATAACCCCTTTAGGCTCATTGGATTCGGATTGTCAGTTTGGATGCTTGCTGTTATTGGTTGTGGGCTGTCATTCAGTTTCTGGTTCATTGCAATATGCCGCATGTAGGTTGCTATGTCGAGTGAACAAATGAAACCCTGTCCTTCTTCTTTTATTGTTTTTGACTAGTTCTGATTTGTGAATGTTCTTCTAGGGTAGTGGGAATTGGTGAAGCTTCTTTTGTAAGTCTTGCAGCTCCTTTTATTGATGACAATGCCCCTGCCAAACAGGTATTTCTTCTTTCCTTTTTGACTGTTATGGTACTTGAAACTCATCCTTTGTTGCAGTGTCATGTTGCTGAATGACTTCAGACAAATCCTTACACTTACCGTGTATCAACTAGTTCAATATATACAGTACTAATTTATCATCAGGTTACACTGTTTATTACTGAACCGCTTGATGAAAAGTCCTAACATAACAACGTTGTGCATTGTTTTGAATTCTAGAGAACTGCATGGCTGGGAATATTCTATATGTGTATATCAACTGGATATGCTGTTGGGTATGTATATGGTGGACTGGTAAGTGGCTTTTCTTCGTGTTTTGGTGCTTAAGACACTTTGATGCTAGATATTTGTATATAATCTGATAATTTAGAAAGAAAAGGTTGCCCAAGAGTTTACTGTTCATTATGTTTGGGCTTTGGAACTATGAATCTCAATTTTACTCGTCTAAAGGTTTACCTAATTTTTTATAGGTTGGTGATCACTTAAAGTGGCGCTATGCATTCTGGGGAGTGGCGATATTGATGTTTCCATTTGTAGTCTTGAGTTGGGTTATGAAGCCTTTGCAATTGAAAGGTGCAACTTTGTTACATGGAACTTATTGTGCTTCTTGTTTATTCCATTTCTACATGTTCATCTGTTCTGTGGATCTCATAATGCAGGTTTTACTCACTCCGAGCCAGTCAAAGCAGTGACTTCAGTAACAACTGGAACAGATGTGCAAGGTGCCGATGAAATGAAAATTATTAGTTTGATATATTAACACTTTGTAGTTTTCTTTGGAATGTGTATAATATTTTATAGCTATCTACTATTTCTTGAAAATAAATATGTTTTCTCTATAAAGTTACGGCTAGTGGTTGAATCCATGATTTCATCCGAGGCCAGGTTTGGAAGTTTCTACTGACAAAGCTGGCACGTGTGCTGCAGAACAACTTGATCAGAAACACCCTAAGAGTTCTTCCAAGTAAGATCAGATTCTCTGATGCTGTTGATAGATGTTAGTTGTTACTGGACTCATCATAATGAACCAGCTCTGTTTGCTGAGACATATCTGCTTCTCTGGCTCCAGTTATTGAATGCATGTGACCATGAGTATAACTCGGATGCAGTATTCCTTGCAGTTTGGCATCAGAGTCGCGTAAGATAAATCAGTTCTCAAGATTCCTCAAAGATATGAAAGTGCTGTTGCAGTCAAAGACATTTATTGTCAGCGTTCTAGGTACTAAATTTGTCAAGCTATACTCTTCACTATCAGTATTACATATGTGAGGTACTGCAAATGAGACAGGTGGTTAATGTATGTTTTTTGTTTTGTAGGGTACACTGCTTACAATTTCGTCATTGGTGCATACTCTTACTGGGGTCCTAAAGCTGGTTACAACATTTATAAGATGGTTAGCTATCAAGTAATATTAAATGCGAGACTGCAATAGTCATGTGTGGATTCGTAAATTCTAACTAAGATCTTCTGTGCAGCAAAACGCTGACTTGATTTTCGGAGGTGTTACAATAGTATGTGGTATATTAGGCACTCTTGCTGGAGGCTTTCTTCTAGATTATCTGACCAGCACTATCCGCAATGCCTTTAAGGTGATATTACAAAAACTAAGATCGTTGTTCTGATTCAGTAACTTCATGTGCGAATCATAACGTTAGTGTTGCTTCTTAGCAAAACTATAAGGGAATCAAGTAAACAATGCTGTTTTTTTTTAAACTTGTGGCCAGCTTCTTACTGGTACTGTGTTAGCCGGAGCCATCTTTTGCTTCAGTGCTTTCTGCTTCAAGAGCATGTATGGTTTTCTTGCCTTCTTCGCAATCGGGGAAATGCTTGTATTTGCAACACAGGTAAAGAATTCAATCTTTTTTCCCACAGTCCTCGTCGTATATGATATCTTATATCCATAAATGTCTACCAAGTCAAGAATGTGACATTTATCAGCTTCATCAATATGCAGGCTCCGGTGAACTATGTGTGTCTTCATTGTGTAAAACCAAGTTTAAGACCAATGTCGATGGCTATGTCCACGGTGGCAATCCACCTTTTTGGAGACGTGCCTTCCTCTCCTCTTGTTGGTCTCCTCCAGGTTTCTGCAAAGCCTGAAACTCGCTTCGCTTTGCTTATTGTTTTTAGTTTAGATATACATGTGCTGATTCATCCTTTCGGGAAAAAAACCACCTTATCAGGACCGGATTAACAACTGGAGGAAGACTACTCTTATATTGACATCGTTTTTGTTCCTAGCAGCTGCATTTTGGTTTATAGGTGAGATCATCACATTTTGTGTTTGACGAGCAACTCGTGTTTTATATTTCCATATCAAAGGAAGTAAACGATTCTTTTTGCAGGAGTGTTCATGAAAAGTGTTGACAGATTTGACGAAGAAGAGATCGAAGAGAGCGCGGAGCAGGCAGCGTTACCACATGCATCAGCTGTCTCAGGAGGACCTTTGCATCAAGAGAAGGCAGGCCCTTGAACCTCTCAGAACTTGAATTCTGCTCAAGATTTTTGTATAGGATTTGTTATTTTTCACGTAGTAGCAAAAATTATAAAATAAGTAATATTTTTCATTATTGTACATAGTAACGTATATAGTGGTAGTAAGATGTGATTTGCTACCCCCAATTATCATTACCTCTAATTTCAGACTTTTTCACAGAAAGGGTATTTTAAAAGAATAATTCTCAATACAGGGTAATGTATTAATCAATTTCCAAAATGGCAATTTTTACCACTTCAGTAATTCATCGCCATAATGTCTAGCGATATTTCGATTGCACTCATTTTTTTGAACTGACTTTGACTTTTACGGTTTCAAAACAGGCCAACATGTTGAATTCACTATAATTTATAACAATTTTAGCGATTAAATCACATTACTGTTACACTCATTACTTCGACGTATCAGTACGATTTGAAAAACACTAATCAAAACATTCATAAACCTAATAATATATAACCTCCTATATATATATAATAAATAGCCTAAATGTAAGTAACAATACTTAAAACCAAAATTTGTCCATTTCACAATAAACAATAAAGTGGCGATTTAGTGGAAAAAAAAACAATAAAGTAAATCGCTTATGGTACTGGCGATTTAGCCCTCTTAAGGAATTGAACCTTTTGGGAATTGAAATGTTAAAATTCTAGGGAAAATTCCCTTTTGTGCAACTGGAATGAAACCCTAACGCCACATTATACTTATAAGATGTTAATTGTTCAAAGTTGCAGACAGCAGTGATCAAGAAAATGGCGGACGGAGGCCAAGTCCAGGTGATTATCTTCGGAGGTAAGGGCTCTTCTCTTTCTTCATCATCCGTCTACGCCATTGCCGCCGGCCAAGCTCGCCTCCGCATTGACTCCTCGGCGCTGGATAGACTTGGCACTCAATCGCCGCCGCCTTCCTCTTTTAATACATGCGAAGTACCGATCCCCAAAGCACTATCCCCTATTGAAGCTCGTGCTTCTCTCGCTGTTCTGCTCAACAAGCTCATTCGCTACCCTAATCCCTCCAAAATCCGCCCCCTGCTTCCCAATCTAATTGTCGATACCTTAAATTCGGATGCTTTCAGTCTCGACTCGGTTGATATCACCGTAGAGGAAGGTTTGGTTGTAGAGAAATCCTGCTGCGAGCTGTACGGCGTTTCTGCAATCGTCGACCATGAAGCAGCAGCTCTGGCTACGATCGTGGATGCTGTGGCTGCATTGTCATGTGAAGCACTGAAAGGTAATGATGCAGCGTTTAACGCGACTGATTCTGGAGACGGACATGTTGACAAGGATGAGATTGGGGTTGCCAGTGATATAAAGGTGTTGCTTAGTGGATCCAAGATGGTGGGGAAGACACAGATTGAAGCAGTCTCAGGGATTCCTGAAATTCATGGAGGATTGAGGAAGTTTGTGAAGTCGGTGCATTCCATGACGAGAGTGAAGCTGAATTCCGTTGTCAATGCCCTTGATGGCGGGGAGAGGAAGGCAGTGGGTGACAAGTTGCAACCTTTTACCGCGCTGCGGAATGTGGGGGCTAATAGCTTGTGTAGGGCAAAGCTGAACATCCATGCTGTAGGAAGTGAAACTTGTAGAAATGGCCTGATCAGTCTGTTCGAGAGGAAATGCCCTGGTGAAAGTGATTTGAAAGATTCCTTTAAGTTGGTTTCGGATTTGCTTTCCGAAGAGGATTACACTGCATTCGTTCATTCAGTGAATTGTTTGTTGGACATTGTGTGGAATATAGTTTCGTGGGAAGTTGTATCAGCTTTTCTTGTCCTAGAGGGTGGTGAGTTGGACGGTGCTAATCTTGCTGAAGCCAATGGTGGGAATGGACCAGTGGACAAGAGAAGTGATAAGAAGAAAAAGAAGGCAGTTATGGGGAAAGGGACTACTGTGATCGTACAGTTGATCAAGGATAGGTTACAAAGTAAGGAAGGAAATTCTGGTGATGGTCAGAATGTATTGGAGAAGAGAGTCGAGGATCTATTATTGCTTTTCGACCACAAGCGCCCTCAATTTGTTGAGTTAGTAAACAAAGTGAAAGAGGTAGTAGAAAGCAATGAAAGTAGAAGGCTACCCAAACTTCCTAAGGGACACACTTTACTCAGATGTTCTATTATCTTGCAAATGTGTTGTATAATTATGTGAGACATTGAACCTAATGTCCTGGGAATGTGTTATTCGAATTAGCTTTGAATCGAGTGACTCTGTATCTGGCCTTCGGAGCAGCCTAACATTCGGATATTTTTGAGAAAACAGGGTACTCGTGACTTCTCTAAGGAACAAATGGCAATAAGAGAGAGAGCATTCTCTATCATCTCTGACGTTTTTAAGAGGCATGGTGCCACTGCTCTTGACACTCCTGTTTTTGAGTTGAGAGAGACTTTAATGGGGAAATACGGAGAGGATTCAAAGTTAGTCTATGATCTTGCTGACCAGGTATGTTTGTGCTTTTATTTTATTTCTGGCTGCCGTGTTCAGTATTGATGGTGGAGTGATTAGTAGGTCAATGCATTGGCATCGAGCAAGTCAAATGAATTAGGTTAGGTTTCACTGGAGGAAATCAGTCAGGATCATCTCTTGGGCATGTACTTATGCGCTGGCTAGAAGATTTAGGATGGAAGCGTTTGTGTATATGGTCCTTCTGCAGAAATTTCATATTTTGGGGTGTATTTTAAATGCTCAGCTTTGCTTGGTCTCAAGTCATTTACTATATATGCTATAATAAAATTCCCTTCAGTTGAGCTTCTGCTGACATGACTGTGTTTTTATTTTCACAGGGTGGGGAGCTATGTTCTTTGCGTTATGACTTGACGGTTCCATTTGCTAGACATGTGGCTATGAATGGTATAACTTCATTTAAAAGATATCAGATAGCTAAAGTTTACAGAAGAGACAATCCAGCCAAAGGAAGATACCGTGAATTTTATCAATGTGATTTTGATATTGCTGGACAGTATGAAGAAATGGGACCAGATTTTGAAGTCATCAAAATTCTGACGGAGTTGCTTGATGAGCTAGATATTGGTAACTACGAGGTAATCCCTAGAATCTGCCAAAAATATTGCCATGCTGTGAATATCTGATATTCATTCGTATTTGTGGAATTGGGTTTCTATAAGCCTCAAGTGTCTGGGCAAAATAATTGATCTTTCCTTTTTTTTCCCCCTATGCAACAGGTGAAACTGAATCACCGGAAGTTGCTTGATGGAATGTTAGAAATATGTGGAGTACCACCTGAAAAGTTCAGGACTATTTGTTCAAGTATTGACAAATTAGATAAACAATCGTTCGAGCAGGTTAAAAAGGAAATGGTAAGTCTTCATCTGTCAGCTAATCCTTTGTTTTAGCAAATTGGTAGCTTGGGTTGCAAAGTATATCGTGCCATATTTCTTGTGGGCGAGATTGAAAATTTGATAACCAATCTGTCTTAGTCAATGATTATGCCAAGGTTGTTGTCGAACTGTTCACTTATTTCAATGACTCTTAGGTTGAGGAGAAGGGCCTGAGTGTGGCAACGGCAGATAAGATTGGAACATTTGTGAAGGAAAAGGGGTCTCCAAAGGAATTACTTTTGAAGCTTAAACAAGAAGGCAGCGGATTTTTACTAAATACTTCTTCAAAACGTGCTTTGGGTGAACTTGATGTTCTTTTTGAAGCTCTGGACCGTTCAAAGTGCATCAGCAGAGTTGTTTTTGATTTGAGTCTTGCCAGAGGGCTTGATTACTACACTGGAGTCATATACGAGGCTGTCTTTAAAGGAACTACACAAGTACGTAGTTAACTATTCTCTTGAAAGTCACATTGTTGTTTAACAAATCAGCATTTGATGGAGATGCAACATTGATTGCAGGTTGGTTCAATTGCTGCTGGTGGGCGTTATGATAACCTCATTGGCATGTTTGGCACAAAGCAAGTCCCTGCCGTTGGAGTCAGTCTAGGAATTGAACGTGTATTCGCCATCATGGAGCAGCTTCAGAAGGACAGGAACCAGGTAATCATGACGACCTGTTTAAACTACTTTTGTTTTTTGGTTTTACATGGGAGGCTTAGATTGAAGTTATTGTGGATATTTGTAGATGGTCCGGCCTACGGAAACCCAGGTTATGCTGAGCATTTTAGGTGATAAAAGCAAATTGCCTCTAGCTGCAGAGCTTGCCGGGGAGCTGTGGGATAACAAAGTGAAAGCAGAGTACATTGTGAGCACAAGATTCAGCAAGCACATAGACCGCGCGAGGGAGTCCAAGGTCCCATGGATGGTCCTTGTTGGCGACAAGGAGCTGGAAAAGGGTATCGTAAAACTTAAAAACATCGAGACCACCGCAGAGGAAGAGGTTTCAAGAGTTACATTTGTTCAGGAGTTGCAGAGAAGATTGAAGGAATGATATTGTATAACAAAGGAACAAACAGCTTGCTTTTCGTCAATTTTCGCCTTTTTGAGTTCTTTCTAGGAAGAAGAAACTTGTTACAGTATTCAGTATTGTTTCTTAACTCAAAAACTGCTATGTATTCGTTCTTCTGCACTAACATTGAGTGAAATGAAACCTTGGAATCAATCTATCCTCCCATTTTCTTTTCTTTTCTTTTCTTTCTGAATGTGTCGTCCAGGTATCGTATTATGTGTAAGCAAGTTAAGAATCACTTGTTCTTGTTGTATCGATGCATGCATGTTAATCTGATGCAATTAATCGGAAAACTGTTACTTTGAAGCTACCTACTACATGAACAAGTGGGACAGTTGTCCTCTTGTGCTTCTCCAGAATTTATGATAGGAATTAGGATGGATAGAAACAAAAACCCAAAAAAGGATTTTTATATTAATATTCTTTCCTTGTTCTAGATTTTTTCATCATCCAGTAAAAAAAAGAAAAAGAAGAAATCAAGCAATTATCCTGTCCACAACCTAAACAGAAGAACTCCTTTCTCCCATCTCGGTTCTCTTGCCCCATCCATCTCCTCTGGAGCCAATCAAGCTAGCTGGGATCTCTGTAGCTTCCTCACTTTCCACTTTACCAGAAATTTACAAAAAAAAAAACGCCATAAAAGGGTGATCTGATCCTGATTTGGGGTTTGGGTTTTCAAAGTTGTAATCTTTTTACTTTGAGTCAAGTCGCCATGGATGATTCACTGGAGTTTCAAGACTGGGAGTTTCTGGCTCATTCCGACTTGGACGCTGTTAGCTCTCCTCCTGTGTCGACGGATAATCCGAGGAATTTAGAGGAAATTGAAGCAGATTCCGGCGGGATGATCAGGTTTGATTACTTCTCTCTCGGAAATGATAGCATGCTTGATAAGTCTGTTATTGCTAGTGGTGATGTAGAGAGCTCTGTTGATTCAAACAATCCCAGCTGGATTGATCCCGCCACTGATAGTCGCTTTGAAATTGAGAGTAAGAATCCTTGTGGCTTCTGGTCTGATTCGGGCAGTGATCGCTCCTCCGACGGACTTAAAGCTAGTGACTTTGATGTGAGAACTGAATTGGTGGGAGCTGATCAGGAAACTGAGGTCAAGGAGAAGGATTTGTCAAAGTTGTGCTCTGATTCTGATGCTGGAAATGGTTCGGTAGAGGATGATAGCTCTAGTATTGTTGAAGCTGTGGACTGTGGGGAGGAGGAGAAGAAGAAGAAGAAGCAAGTAGTAGCATGGTGGAAAGTGCCTTTAGAATTGTTGAAATTCTGTGTTTTCAGAGTTAGTCCTGTGTGGACTTTCTCCATGGCTGCAGCTGTGATGGGATTTGTGATCTTGGGTCGGAGGTTGTATAACATGAAGCGCAAAGCAAAGAGCCTGCAGCTTAAAGTTATCGGCGATGATAAGGTTAGTAATACACACTATATTGTGTTTCTATCTATAATTGTGAGCTCAAAGTTGAGTGTTAAGATAGATAGATGTTCTTTTCTGTTGTTGTTGGTTGTGCAGAAGGTGTCACAGTTCATGAGCCGTGCTGCACGTCTGAATGAAGCGTTTTCAGTTGCGAGAAGGGTTCCTATAGTGAGGCCTATGCTACCAGCTTCTGGAGTGAATCCATGGCCTGTGATGAGCTTGAGATGATATGATGAACAAGAGAGTGAATCCATGGCCTGTTAGTGTTGTTATTATGTATATAAACTTTGAATCTGCAAGTGTTTATGTTTATGTTGGATTGTTGATTGTTCAAGTGTTGTTCTGATCAGTTGGATATAATTAATTTCGAACATTCACTTTATTCCAATGAACAAATGAATCAACTTGGCAATGCATACTAAGAACACAAAACAAATAAAGCTGATTGTTGTATTGTTCAGCTCTCTATAACGGCCTGAACAACGGCGGCAGCAACAACAGAGATGTCATGAACAGCCATGTTCAAATCAGACAACGGCGACTCCCCTGCAGCGAAATCCTCCTCACACGACATAGCCTCCGTCGCAGCATCGTTAGTACCTCTTGCTGCAAACTTGTAGTTTCCAGTCCTCAGTGATCTAAGAGTCTCAGGAACATCTTGCTCAATCACAGCGTGGTACCTCTCTGCACATCCATCCAAAGCATCCCTAACTCTCGGCTTCAACTCCTTCTTTTCCAGAATCTTTTCGATCCTGTGGAGTGCAGTGGTTGCCTTATCAGCAATTGCACCTACCGTGATCTTTGCTAGGCCTTCCACATTCGTGCGGAAGCTCTCCGGGTTCGAAACCAGCGTCTGGATGCAGAGTTCGTAGTAGGGTGTTTGTTTGCACACTTTGTCGATCAGGTTGTTTCCCAGGATGTTTGGAAATGGTCTCGTCGCTCCCACTTGATGGTAAATTGTGATTACTACGAGTACGATTAGCTGCCTCAACATGTTTGCTTAAATTACTTATGTCTCTCTCTCTGTGTGAAGAACAAAAGATGATTGATGAATTTTTTGTTCTGTGTTGTGAGTTTTTTTATGCTTGAACTGTTGAGGAATCTGTTGTTCCTTGTGATGCGTAAGAGATGACAAGTGTTTGATTCATTTGACCAAATCATAAGAAGCTAAATTGAGTTCAGATCTGCTAAGTTGTAGGATCTGAGATTGAATGAATGTTTCAAAATTACACCAAGTGTTAAAGTGAAAAATGCTGTTCTAAGTGGAGATCCAGGTCCAGGGCTGCTGGTGCTTATAATTCCTGAAAATGGTGACTCCAAAAGTGACAAGATGATCATCACTTGTGCTATTAGTGAGCTCAAAAGCACAAACATCACCAACTGCAAGCTGATTTCCGAGCGCAAAGTCTTTCCAACCAGCTCCATTAAAGAAAGCTTTCATCTTCTTAACCCTACCAGTACCAGTAGCAGCAGCAGCAGCAGCAGCAGTAGCAGCAGTAGCATCACACTTGACTCTGTACTTGACCTTCCACTTTCTCCCATCACTGACTCTAACCAGGATTGCTTCCCCGCTCCCATTCTTCAATCGCTGCTTCGCGAAGCTCATTGGTATAGCGACGTTGGGCATAAGATTAAGATAGGAAGGCTGTACTGCCAACATGAAGAATGGATTTGTGGTTGTGAAAGCTCTTCTTGCTCTCTCTATTGCCTCCCTCTTCTCTTCATGGCTCAGTCTTCCTCTTTCCAGCTTGTCCACTTTCCCTGTCCATGCATCATTCAAATTTAGTTTGTAATTTACATTAACATAATACGACCGATTGAATATATACATATGCATCAATATCCTGATACCTGGAGCTGATGATTCTCCCAACTCTGATGATACGACCGAACAACTCCTCTTCTCCTTCTCCTTCTTACATTCCGCTGCATCTGAACCTGTGGTTCTCCTAACCTTGGGGCTAGGACAGCTAATGTCATCAACTTCAGAGCTCTGCCTCGGTTTTCCTGAAAGGTTTCTCAACATGTTGAGTGTTTCAGGTGTGTCAACATCATCTGATTCAGAATCACTTGTTGTCTCTTCTTCCTCAACTACACTAGGACTAATCGAAGGATTCTTCTTCTTCTTCTGCTGCTGCTGCTGCTGCGAGCATGGATAGTCGATCTCAGTTGCACACGGATCAAACACCACCACATTGAAACAATCATGATGATCATCATCGTCGCCCCTGATCTGGAGCTGGAAAACGACCAAGTAGCCATGGGATAAAGAGTAGAAATCAGCGAATTCAGGGAAGCCTTTATCCAACCAAAGCTCGCCTTCAGAATTGGTGAGTTCCACCGGCCATTGAGTTCCTGCTGGATCCTTCAGGATTACCCTGTTCTGAAGATTCTCGCCGTACTTCCTGAGGAACTTTGTTGGAATGAACTGTTGAGAAACAAAAACAATTGAATCTGTCAGGAATCGGAACGAATCACCATATGTATAATATAATTACAATACAATACTAGGGTTTCCTGAAACATATAAAAGGATTTGCGGGGAGGAAAGAATAAGAGACTTGCAAGTTTGCCATCGCGAATAGCTTCATCAAGTACGATCTTGAAGAAGTGAGGGCCTTCTGTTGATTGATTCTTGTTACTACTAGTAGCCATTGTTGTTGATTCTGTGATGATCAGAGAGAGTTCTCTCAGAGTTGACGCCGACTGACTGACTGCGTTGAACAAGGAAGAAGAACAATAACAGCTTTGTTTGTTTGTTGGGCCTATTTTTATATTGGACTCCCACTTCCCTCTGGATTAAGGAAAAACTTTCCTTTCCTTTTGGCATTTGGATTTCATTCAAATTATTTTAAATCACATTGGATCTCACATTGAGTTCGAACCGAATTATTGGATTGAGTTTACGACCTTAATTAGAGCACAACTTAACTCGACTTAAAAAAAATATCGATATCAAATATGTAAATGTTTAAGCAACCAAGAAATTAGAGATCTTTTTCCCAGAAAGGGGTATTTCAAAAGAGTAATTTCCAAAGAGGGGTAATGTATCAATCAATTCTCAAAGGGGGGTTGCCACCTCAGCAATTGATCGCCATAGTGTCTAGCGATTTCAATGTGACTGTTCTCACTTTTTTTTGGCGATGAATTGCCGATGTGGTAAAAATTACCCCTCTTTGGGAATTGAATTGATTGATACATTGCCCTGTATTGGGAATTACTCTTTCAAAATACCTCTTTCTGGGAAAAAGTCATCTGAACTCGGGAATGTACTACTATTTCATCCTTCGTATTGCCATATTTGCCTCATCTAGTCATCCTACATGCTAAAGCATTACAATTAGATCCTTCCTTTTAATTTATTAAGATTAATTAGAGAAAAGAAGGTCTTAATTACTAATTAATTACACCCATCAAGGGGGCTAACTAATCCCCTTTTGATGATTTTAACATTGGTGCATTGAGACGTTAAGTTGGCACCACTAGTACTAGGTTTAAGCTCAACATCATCAAGCTGCACATTTGTACATAAAGAAGGGTTGCTGCAAGAAATTTGGATTGCCAAAGGAGATGAACAAGTTCCCTTTATGTTCTTGAAGCTCACATCCTTAATTGTCACTTTCCCCTCCATCTCACACGACTTATCCTCGCAAAAATGCTGATCAATGCTGATAGGATTGCTGACCTTGTCCATAGTTATGTCGTTGAAGTGAACGTTGGAGGCGACGTTGATGGTTCCCGAGATGGCTTCAATCCTGATGCCATTAGCGGTGGAGACGAAGCTACTATTGAGGAGCGTCACGTCAGACACCTTTTCCTCGTCGGGAGACTTTCCCAGGGCTCCTAAGAGGAAGCCACCTCTGCCGCCGGGACCACATTTCATGTTCTGGACGTTGACCTGCTGGGAGCCGTCGGAGAGGTGGATGCAGTAGTCACCGGTTTGGATGGTGGTGTCGGAGATGCTGTCTGAGGGTGCAGTGAGGGTGAGGAGTCTCAAGGTGACGTTCTTGGAGCGGGAGACGTCGATGTGGAAGTTACGGCTGTCTTTGGAAGTGAGGCCTTGTAAGATAGCGTTGGTGATGGACTCAAATCTGAGATTGGTGGCAAGAGGGAGGTGTGGCATGTTCTTGCGATTGTTAGAGGCTATAGAAGAAGCGAGAGGTGGTCCTTGTCCGTCGAGAGTTCCGTTACCAAAAACTGATAGATTTGAAAGTCCTGAAAAGGTGATCCATCGATTTGGACCTCTATATCACTTTTGCATGGCCCTTCTCCCACCATTCCCATCACGTACTTTCCTCTTGGAATTACTATTCTGCTTATTCCACTCTCATCTTTTCACATGCTTTCATCCATGCTTTCGTCAATGCCTATAATACACGTACGTAAGTGATCACTTTTCTTTTCTTTCGCAAATTAATAATTAAGTAATTAATTACCTGACTAATGTCTGTTTTATCATCTGACTTGGCTCCAAATTGGGTGACGTCGAGTATTTGTGGATCACCACCACCACCCATGCGTACCGCGGTGATCGCCATGAAACAAAGTAACAAAGATGTTAGGGTTACAATGATGTTCATTGATTGTATATAATTATATATTGTGATAGCAAACTAATTTAATTTTGTATTTATTTTGTTTTCTTGTTTTTTTTTTCTATGTATGATATCACATCACATATATGAATAGTGAATAATGAAGGGGGAGAAGAAGAAGAGAGTTTTTATTTGTTAATTTGGAATATATATATATATATAATTAATTATAAGAGGCAGATGCAGATGCAGATGCAGATGCATACATACTCCTACAAATTAGCTAGCTCTCTCCTTCTCTAATCTCTATCATATATGTTTTCTCATATTTTGCAATTTTCCTATTAATTGAATCGAATTATATGTAAAACATATCAATTATCACACATTCAAATAAAAAAAGAGTATGAAATGAATGCTAACAAACCCAACACGCCAGACATTATCATTTGATTAGTTTGTTATTTTAGAGGTTAAAGATCCCGGCAGAAAATAAAAAGCACTTTATATTTTCTTTAATTTTCTTCCTTACATAGAATAGAATGAATCAACACTTTAATTAATATATTAATTTTCTATACTTGATCATGATCAACACTCTCTTTGGTCAATGGTCAAACATTGATCAATTAGTAGCTTAGCTTTTCCTTCCTTGATTTTCGGTAGCAACTTTTCCCTATATCAATTTGATTCTACTTCACATTTCACACCAAGTTAAGTTAAGAGGCAACTTTTTCTATGATACTTAGGATTAAAAAAATAGAAACAAAGTAGTTTAAATCTAAGTCATCCCTTGAGCAGCTAAAAGCCATAATTTGCGCCATAATAACATATATAGATCTTCAAGAATGAAGAAAAGAGAAGATAAATTGAATTAATTAATTAATTATAATTAATAAGGCTTCTTCTTCCCAAAGTATCCATTTGGCGCTTTAAGCTCATTTTTTCTATCTTTCTCTGACTCTATATATAGAGAGTAATGCATGCCCACGGAATTGAACCATACAAATTAACAAACATATACATAGCAGAATGGTTAGGCTAAGGCTAGTCTTGTTTTGGTATAATAATATTATTATTACCATTTTATTATTCTCAGGGTACGCAGCAGCAGCAGGAGGAGGTAGATCAGTTAATCCAAACTACAAGGAAGCACTAGCAAAATCATTGCTCTTCTTTCAAGGACAGAGATCAGGAAGGCTTCCTCCTAACCAGCAGCTCACTTGGAGGTCTCATTCCGCTCTCTCCGATGGCCGCCTTGCCAATGTACGTACGACGTCGTAATTAATGATCCCATCGTCGAGTTTATTTAATTACAAAATTGCATGTCCTTGTCTAATCTCCCGAGGGTCATATGGAGGTAGTACATGACTTCCTGGGTTGGGTCTTGATGTTCTTTTTTGCTTGTGTTTGCTGCCTTCATCTCTCTGCAACAAAATAATCCTAATTACTTGTTTTTTTGGTAATTGTTGTACGTAGGTGGATTTGACAGGAGGGTACTACGACGCAGGGGACAACGTCAAGTTCAACTTCCCAATGGCATTCACCACAACGATGCTGTCATGGAGCACACTGGAATATGGGAAGCGAATGGGGACCCAATTGCCCGCTTCTCGGGCAGCCATCCGGTGGGCCACAGACTACCTCCTCAAATGCGCCACCTCAACTCCAGGCAGACTCTACGTGGGCGTGGGCGACCCCAACACCGATCACCGGTGTTGGGAGCGCCCAGAGGACATGGACACGGTCCGTTCTGTCTACTACGTGTCTCCCTCTAGACCTGGTTCTGATGTGGCCGGAGAGACGGCGGCTGCATTGGCATCGGCTTCTATGGTTTTCAGGAGCACAGATGCCAAGTACGCAGCTTTGTTGCTGAGGACAGCTAGGAAGGTGTTGCAATTTGGGTTGCAGTTCCGTGGTGCTTATAGTGATGCACTTGGTGCTTCTGTCTGCCCTTTCTATTGCTCCTATTCTGGCTATAAGGTTTGTTTAAAATACTAATTAATTAATTGGTTTTCATTTTCTTATTTTTCTATATAAAATAAATAAATAATTAATTAATTGATTTCAGGATGAGTTACTATGGGGAGCAGCTTGGCTTTTTAGAGCAACAAATGAGGTTGAATACTATAATATTATAAAGTCACTTGGGGCTAATGACGAACCAGACCTATTTAGCTGGGATAACAAATATTCTGGTGCTCATGTTTTGTTATCTAGAGTAAGTCACTCACTCACTCATATTAATAATTAATTAATTCAAAGGATGGTAGGTTCGAGTCCTACATTAAATTTAACTTCATAGTTTGACTAAATGTGCAGCGAGCATTAGTGAATAATGACAAGAACTTCCAGCAGTACAAGCAACAAGCTGAGAATTTCATGTGCAAGATTCTGCCAAACTCTCCCTACAAAACCACTCAATACACACAAGGTATATAATACCTAATTAATGAATCAATGAGCATATATATTATATGACAAATATCTTATAATTACAAAAAATTAATTAATTTAGGAGGATTGATGTACAAGCTACCTCAAAACAATCTCCAATACGTGACATCCATAACATTCTTGCTCACCACTTATGCCAAGTACATCAAGGCTACTAAAACAAATTACACATTCAAATGTGGGAATCAAGTCGTGAATCCAAATCATCTCCTTTCCTTAGCAAAGAGGCAGGCAAGTAGTCTTACAAAAAAAACTACTATTTTATAGTTTTTTTTTTCTTTCTAGATCGCATGCATTTCTGACGTCAATTTCATTTTCCAAACAGGTTGATTACATCCTAGGAGTGAATCCAATTAGAATGTCTTATATGGTAGGGTACGGATCTAATTTCCCGAAGAGAATTCACCACAGAGGCTCCTCCCTACCTTCAGTTACAAGCCACCCACAATCCATGGGCTGCAATGGAGGATTTCAACCTTTCTACTACTCACCAAACCCTAATCCCAACATCTTAATGGGAGCCATTGTTGGCGGCCCAAATCAGAATGACGGCTATCCGGATGATCGTTCTGATTATAGCCACTCAGAGCCTGCTACATATGTCAATGCTGCCATTGTTGGTCCTCTAGCGTACTTTGCAGGCACATTTCCACACTAGCTAGCTACAGCTATCTATATTTAGTTACTAGATTAATGTACTTTTATGTATGCATGCTATTGCTGACCCGACCCCAATCGCTCGGTCTCTGCCATCCTAAAATGATAGGGTGAGGCTTTTTTTATATAAGGGTTATTATTTCTAAAATACTCGAACTTTGGCGATTTATTTTGTAAATGCAAAAGTTAAAAAAACCCCAAATCTATCCCAGACTTAACGCCGTTAGTCCTTGTTTGTAATATTTTAAACATTCTGAACCAAGTGGCTAACGGAAATAACTTTTAAGTTTTCTGTCTTCTAAAAATAGTAACCTAGGTTTTCCCAAATTGTATTTTGGACCCTACTCAATTTCATCCCTTACAAATCATCCCAAAAGCTTAACTGAAACCCTACCCCATCTCTCTCGCTGCCCTCCCCGCCGCCGCCCTTCCTTTTGTCCTCCTCCTCCTCCACCATCGCCGGCGGCAGCAACACCTCACCAATTTTCCCTCCCATCATCTCTCACTCCGACAACAAATCCTTACTCTCAGCGACATATGAACACGGATTAATTAAACAGTTCTTTTATTCAGCTTGTTTTCGATTTTGGGCTCTGAGAACAGGGTTGATGTAATAGTTCTATATGAAATCACTAGTTCCAGGGCTCAGGAGATGAATCACTAGTTCCAGTTCCCCAAAGAAGAAACTTGTCCACCGAAAGAGAAGCTAGAAGGAAAGAAGAAGCTCTTGGATTTTTCCACGAATCTCCCTTAGACGATGACCGGAATTGCAGATCGGCTTAGATGGCGGCACGCGGTCCTCATTTGGGAGGCGGCGTTGTAGCCGATGGAAACGGAGGCCAAAAGACGCCAAATCGGACGGCGGATCCGAGGACGTGACAGCGTGCTTTGTGGGGCGGATTCGATAGATCCAGCGACATGCACAGCTTCGCCTTCAAATCCAGCACATGATCTTCATCCTCCTCGCCAGTGGTGACGATGACCTCTTCAAGCTTGACGATCGGAGCAAGCTCGACTCCGGTGTCCTCATCGTCCGCGGCAGGGGAGGTGTCTTCTCCTTCTTCTCTAGAAGAATGTGGGGTTTAGGGATAATTTGGAACAAAGTCTGCGGCAACAGAACTACAGATGGAATATTTGATTGGGTTAACAGTAATCAAGTGGAAGATTGAAGCTTTATCATTAATTAAATAAACCTTAAATGAAAGCTTAATTGAGAAGAGAAGAATTCAATTAAGAATACCTCTTCAAGGGTCAAAATCGAATGCAATGAATCCACTCTCTGTAGCTATCCAACTGGGTTTGTTCAATTCCGAAATCGGAGAAAGAAGGGAGTCTGCGAAATTGCCGATTTGCTATGGGAAGAAGGAGGTGAAGCCTGATTTGACGGCGGATCGGAGGATGGGTAGCCGGTTGTGGCGGAGTTGACGTGGCGTCGGTGATGCAGGTGTTGGACATGGCGGCGGCGGCGAAGAGGACAGAGTGGAGATGGTCGGAGAAGAAGGTATTTGGGAGGATTTTAAAGGGATTAAATTTAACAGGCTCCAAAATACAATTTGGGCAAACCTGGGTTACTATTTTTAGAAGACAGAAAACTTAAAAGTTATTTCCGTTAGCCACTTGGTTCAGAATGTTTAAAATATTACAAACAAGGACTAACGGCGTTAAGTCTGAGATAGATTTGAGGTTTTTTAAACTTAGTGCATTTACAAAATAAATCGCCAAGTTCGAGTATTTTAGAAATAATAACCCTTTATATAATAATTAATTAGTCATTTTTGTTATCATGTATGGGCCAAAATTATATTATAACAATAATATTATTTTTGGGCCGATGGGCTCTAAAAGCAGAAAAGTGGGTTGTGGGCTTTCCAGCTCACTCACGTCGGATCTCTCCACTGTCCCCGCTTAATTTTTTTTTAAATTTTAGGGAAAATATCACTTTGGCTCCTCTACTTTACTAACTTAACAAATAGCCTCCCTATACTATAAATCGCTCATTTTACCCCGTCCTACTTCGACTACTTTGCCGTTTTGGTCCTTCCATTTCAAATTTCATCTTTTTAACATTAAATCTGGACACATCCCCACCCGATAGAGAGAGATATCGGAGGTAGGATACGAAGAGTTGGTCATGGAGGTAAATTTGCAACGTATTATGAATAGTATGGTGAAATACGAAGGGTTTTAAAACCACATTTTATTCGTGGATTTCATCCTATCTAACCATATATATATATACGCATATTCCCAATTAAAAATGCTTAGTAAACCAATACATGGATATTGGAGCAAACGTGGTGTACTGAATGCTCATGAATTACCGTTACGAAGACGAAAGTTAAAATGGAAGGACCAAAACGGCTAATTGGTCAAAGTAGGAGGGGGTAAAACGAGGGATTTATAGTACAGTGAGCTATTGGTCAAGTTGGAAAAGTAGAGGGGGTTAAAGTGATATTTTCTCAATTTTTATTATAAACTTATAGGTTCCAGCCTGTCACTGTGATCCTCCTTACATGGCCGATCTTCATTGGGCGAAGCATGGCCGACATTCACCATTTGGCATTTACATCTGGAATGGAAATTGAATTACAGTCTTGAATAGTTGACTTGGCCTATGATAATCTGAGAGTAAAGAATTTTAATTAAAATATCGGAAGGGGGAGAGAGAGAGAGAGATGGAGTTCGAATGGCGATAGGACGGCGGTTACCCAAATAGAGCGACGGCACGACACCACCAAACATCGCAGTGTGCAATTTCCACTCCTCCTCCTCGCTTCTTCTGTCCTATCATTTTCAGGTGATTGTTTTGTTCATCTGTTTCTTGATTGCCGATTTCTGAATTCCGGGAATTCGGTCCCACCGCTGGATCTGCAATTCGATTTCGCAGTGTGGATTTGGCTGTTTGGTTCGATCTGTCCCGAAAAGCTCTTCTGATTTTTCATTCAGCGGATTGGGGCAGTCAGATTTCGTTGATCGTCAAATCTTCTTCTCTTTGCCGTTCTCCCATGTTATTTTGCTTAAACAGTTTGTGAGCTGGATGAGATCTGGTTTACTTGGTCTTTTATTTCCTTGCTTTGTTCCTTGTTAAGCTGGATTCATTTTGATTAACGTTGAATTAATCGCGGACCGTGTCTGGTCCTCAACAAGTATGTTCCTTGTTCAGTGGGATGAGTACTCTACCAGTAAATAAATTGCTTACAATCCTTCTGCTTTTCTTTCTTCTTTCTTTCCTTGTACGTGAATGCGTTGTTGCTTTTTCTGTTCATTTTACTTCATCAAAGGTCAAGTCTAGACCACAGACAGACGAACTAACTTATAAGTGTTAAGGCATTAGTTAATTCCACTAACGCCAATCACTTCTCGCTTTAGTTTCATGACTGTATCTAGAACTATGATCTCATATCCTGTCTTGATTTCATGTGGTATGTTGGATGCTTTCTTTCATCATAGATTTTCCTTTTCCTCTATTTTATATTTTATTCTGTGTCTGCGTATATTTGTTTGGAGCAGGTTTACCTGTCGTTTCTTTGCTGTTGAAGTTAACGAGCGGAAGCCTTCTCTCGGATTGATGTAGCAATGCAGAGATCACGTAGGGCTTTTCTGCAAAGAAGAGCTTTTGAGAAGGATACTGGTGGAATAAGGGATGGTTGTACAAGCTTTCCTTGTCTCTGGTTCTTCTTTTGTGGGGGTTTCTTTTTCTATCCAGTTTGTGGATCAGCCAGGGTGATGGCTATACAGGTAAAATCAATAGCCTCTCTAGCCATTTAAGAATTTTCCCTCTTCTTTCAAGTTTGGTTATATTCTCCGATTCTCTTATTGTTGATGTGCTAAATAAAACAGAAAAGTTAGATGTTCTCATTTTGGTGATATTGTTTAGACTTTGTTGCCACTTGCGAGAAGCACCCTTAACATTATTCTGACATCCTGTAAACACAGTCTAACAGATCAATGGTAGGCTGATCTTATCTGGTTGTTTTTTAATGTTTTGTTGTGGAATTAGTGTTGTAAAGTGGCCAAAGTCTAGATAGTTATATTATTATATTATATAAACTATGTGGCTTTCTACTATTTATACTATTTATTAAGAGAGAAAAATTCTTTTGTACATGAGTTCACATGGTTTCAAAATGTGTTATTCTAATCAATGCTTCCCGCTACAACGTGCGGGTTAAATCTAGTTATAACAAATAGTTGTAAAGAAGGAAACCAGTTTGGAGTCTAGATTAAACAATCACTTCTCAACAAACTAATTTCACTCTGAATTTGGGCGTGGATTTCTGTTAAATCATTGGTCAACTGGATTGTTGATTAATATTCTATTTTAAGTTTTTGTTTTGACGGTGAATTCTCTACTGTTTCCCCATTGCCTTGATACAGGGATCTATTTTGCTTCAATTTATACCCATGTCCAGCAACTTTAATGGTTATTTTTTGGCTCTTCATATTTGTGATTTTCAGATGGACTTGCAGTAAATACACAGGATGTGGGCGTATCTTCTTGGATAGCAGAGAAACTGGGAAATGGGGAAAACTCAGATTCAGTACACAAAAGACATGTTGAAGAGTTTGGTAGCCATTCCGATGAGATTTTGTGTGTAGATGTAGCAATAAAGAAAGATTTAAGTGAGGACTTGCTTGTTGATGGATTTGGTCTTCAGCATCTGGAGGCAACTATTGGAGGGAGATCTGATGATACTAGTCCAAAGAATGATCGGCCATCTCGCATTGCACCCGTTGGCCTTGATGAGTTCAAAAGCAGAGCATTCAGTTCTAAAACTAAGACTGGAACTGGTTCAGCAGGAGGTGTGGTACACAGAATGGAGCCTGGAGGGAAAGAGTACAACTATGCTTCATCTTCAAAGGGTGCAAAAGTCTTGGGCTTTAACAAGGAGGCAAAAGGGGCCTCTAATATCTTAATGAGAGATAAGGACAAGTACCTCCGCAATCCATGCTCTGCAGAAGAGAAGTATGTTATACTTGAACTTTCAGAAGAAACTTTAGTAGATACTATAGAAATAGCAAATTTTGAACACTACTCATCAAATTTAAAGGATTTCGAGCTGCTGGGTAGCTTGGTTTATCCAACTGCACAATGGGTGAAGCTGGGAAATTTTACAACAGCCAATGTGAAGCAGGTTCGCAGGTTTGTGCTTTCAGAGCCAAAATGGGTAAGATATCTGAGATTGAATCTGCTAACTCATTATGGGTCTGAGTTCTATTGCACACTAAGCCTTTTTGAGGTCTACGGAGTTGATGCTGTTGAGAAAATGCTGGAAGATCTGGTATCTGTCCAAGACAAAGTTTTTGTGCCTGAGGAAAAGAAACCATTTGCATCCCAGTTAGCAGCCTCGGAGGGGGATGATGGTGATCAGCTGGACTCTTTCAAAGAAATTGAATCTGAGTTGTCAGTTGAAAATAGTAGTAATTTGAAAAGTGAGGTCCAGCGAAATGAATTGGCCGATCCTGTTGAAGAAATTCCTTATCACCACAGTGGGAGGTCTAGTGGTGATAGTGCTCTCAAAGTGTTGATGCAGAAAGCCCGTTCACTTGACCTAAGTCTTTCCCTTTTAGAACGGTATGTAGAGGAAGTTAACTCGAGACATGGGAATATTTTCAAAGACTTGGACAAGGATATAGCAGACAATACTTTGCTCTTAGAAAAGATGAGATTGGAGATGAAGAAGCTCCATGCCAGTCAGAAACTTATCGTAAGTGTTTGCTTATTTTGTTTGGATCAGAAGTAGTGTTTTCCAACCATTTATGAACCACCATTCATGGATGCAATGCAGGTAGAAGAAGTTGATGATCTTAAATCTTGGAAGTCTCTTGTTTCGAGGAAAATGGATGATATCATGAGGGACAACCATGATCTGAGGTTACTTATTGCATTATGAGTGTTGAGATGTAAATTAATTTCATGTAGTCTTCCTAATGAATGATACATACGTACAATTTATGCAGATCAAAGGTTGGAAAGGTACAGGATAATCAGGTATCGATGGAGCAGAAGGGCATAGTGGTGTTCTCGGTATGTTTGATTTTCGGGTTTGTAGCTTTGTTGAGAGTAGTAGTAGATATGGTACAGTGGATGTGCATGGTACTTGTTGTGAATCCCAGGAAATTTTGTCGTTTAAGATATTCCTGGTTGGTTTTGCTCCTGAGTTGTAGCATTATAATTTTGATACTTTCATTGTGATCAGTATTGCTGTAACCTTTTACGCTAATGAAATGGTAAAAAAAGAAGAGAAAAACAAGGGGGAGAGTATCAAGTATTTTTGAATTTTGGATAAGCTAAAATCCACATATTTAGACATTTTTTTTAAATTAAAAATAACAATTTTTTAGACCAAATTTTTAAATGATGATAAATCTAGATGATGGTTCAATAGAATTTTAACATTGTTAACTATACAACTGTAAAGAAACATCAAAAGTTTTGCTTAAAAATACTATATTGGACGATAGGATTATAGTAAGGTATTTATGAATTATGAATGTTATATCGAGATCTAGTTATCTGCTAAAATTAGCTCATTTGAAGCTTGTTTAAATTTTGATTAATTTCCCAAAAACATGGGATGGGTTATGAAATACGATGTTTAAGCCCCCGAACGAACGACTTAGAATGAGAATTTGAAGTGGTTCTTTTATGATTTATGAATGGTACATACCATTCCTGAGAATATTAGCCATTTTGAGTACTTTCCAATTTTTCATAGGCTAACCATAACCGAAAAGTGCGGCATTTTGGCTTAAATACCAAGATTTTCTCCAAATTTTGACGCGAAACCTGGTTTGCAATATATTTCAGACATTTTACTATCATTCCTGGGAATATTAGCCATTTTGAGTACTTTCCAATTTTTTCATAGGCTAATCATCACCGAAATAGCCAAAAACCGAAAAGTGCGCATTTTAGCTTAAATACCTTGATTTTCTACAAATTTTGACGCGAAACCTGGTTGGGAATATATTTCTGACATTTTACTATCATTCCTGAGAATATTAGCCATTTTGAGTACTTTCCAATTTTTCATAGGCTAACCATCACCGAAGTGGCCAAAAACCGAAAAGTGCGGCATTTTGGCTTAAATACTAATATTTTCTCCAAATTTTGACGCGAAACCTGGTTTGCAATATATTTCAGACATTTTACTATCATTCCTGTGAATATTAGCCATTTTGAGTATTTTCCAATTTTTTCATAGGCTAATCATCACCGAAATTGCCAAAAACTGAAAAGTTAGGCATTTTAGCTTAAATACCTTGATTTTCTACAAATTTTGACGCGAAACCTGGTTGGGAATATATTTCTGACATTTTACTATCATTCCTGAGAATATTAGCCATTTTGAGTA